>OX376699.1:481185-1056230 GCA_947389925.1 Coelopa pilipes
AAGCTCAAAACCAACATCGATGCGGCAACGAGTTCATTAGCAACAACAACAGCAGCAGTTAACACAGCAACGAGAGCAGGTAAAAGAACAAAAACAACACCAACGTCATCAACGAGCGCGAGATGAAACAATAAATAATTTGAAATCCATGCAAAGTGTTTTCGCCCCAAACACAGGAACAACAATGGGAACTCGTGATCGAAGCACAAGAGCTCTCGAAATGCACTCGACTTCAAACACAGCGGGCGAAAAATAAACACAGCCCGTCTACTGGCGGCGACGCGCGGGGCAGACAGGCAGAGAGGCCGACCAGCAGACAGGCAGCGGCTCTCGGGCTGGGAGAAAAAACCCAGAGCCAGCGGCGGTCCTCCTGGCCAAATCCGCCCGTTCGACCTTCAACCGGAACGCGGCTTTGGCAGCTCTTCGGGGATCTGACGCAGGCAGGGAGACGCTGTCGTTGTCGAGGTCGCGTCCCCAGGCGGCTGCACCAGCCGCGTTCCCGAGGAGGGTCGGGGACGCGAGTCGCCCTCGCACTCCATGCGGAAGGAGGGAGCGTGACATTTGTTTGTTGTTTTAGCGCTTTTATTGTGGGCTTTGGCTTCTGTTTACTTCTGAGTTTGTTCGGCGGAAACTGCGATTTAATTGAATTTTTGCCATTTGCTCTCGCCCACCCCTCTGCCTCCTCCTCCTCGCCCGACAGCTGTTGATCTCCACGACGTCGTCGGTTGCTCCACTCGTTCTGTCTCCAGAGAACTTTTCGCACGTCCCCTCGTCCAATCCTCATCCTCACCTTGTCCTCTTCCCCTTCATCTGCCGCGCCCTGCCCTGCAGCTGCACCACCTGTCGGCGCGTCGTTAGAACCGCGCACCAGCGCGTCACGGAGCCGTCGCCCCACGTGACTCGCGTCGAATGCAAATGGGTTGCGGGCGACAGACTTTCATCGCTCGCGCTGCAGCATTAGTATGCGGCAGCAGTGACAGCAACGGCACAGCAGCAGCAACAGCAACAAAACCACCCGCATCCGCGACTCCACCTCCAACGCCAGCCGCGACTTTTCCTCGGCGACGGAAAGTTCTGACGGACGCCGCCGGCCCCGGCTCTCGGCGACGTTCGCAATTGATTCGAATGTGTTGGCCAAAAACAAGTGCGCACCGGGCCAAAACACCGCCATGGAGGAACAACCGAGTCGGGCCGGGAAAAACTCACGTCGATGGGCTCGAATGCGTGGCCCCTCCCCGCCTCCTCGTTGCTGCTGCTGCTTGCTTTGAGTCGCCGCCGCTGCCTCACGGGCACTCCCGCTTCTCCCCCTCAGCCGCCGCCCCTCAGCTCGCGGCCCACGGCGGCGACTCCTCGGCCTCGAATCGCGTGACGGGCGACAGTTTCGCGAGCGGCCGACTGTGGTTCTTGTCGCTGCCGGTCACTTGGCGGCGAGTGCTTTTCCATAAATGATTCAATTAAGCCGCGATTTATAGCATTATTAAAAGGTCCGCACTCGGCGCGCCTTTGCGACGACGCTATCGACGGCGACGACGACGACGACGTTCGGCTCGACAGGATCCGACGGCTCAGACGTGGATCCAGTGCTGGTATCGGATGTGCTGTTATCGCTGTGGCGTTGCTGTTGTTGTCGCTAATCGCCTCCAAAGCCGCCGCAGCGCAGACTCCAGGCGCTCTCCTCGCATGTACGGCTGAGATTAACGGCGTGTCGAACGAATCACCGGCCATCGACGTCGGCCCGTCGCCACCTGCGTCCCGCCACCTCCGGCAATCGCAGCCCCGGCTTGTAATTGCACATGGCGACTGCCGCAAGATGGCGGTCGGCCGTTGTCTGCGTCGCCGGCGCCGGATTAGCGCGTTACAGCAACAACAGCGCCGGGCCCGCCACAGCCCAGAGATCAACCGCGGACTCTGGCACGAGCGAGGGAGACGGCGTAGGAGGCCGGTGAATGCAATTAAAATGGCGGCTTGATTAATGCGTTGACGCGACGAGCCCGGACGGACAGATGCTGCGGAGACAGACAGGGACATGAATCGTGTTTTGCAGTCGCGGGAGGCGGCGATGAGAGCGGTTCTCGCATGCGACAACAACATAATCTCGTGATATATTCGGGATTTCGCGCATTCGACTCGCCGACGCTTGCTGTCGCAGTCATTTTTCCCTTTTCAACTGCGATAAATTTCTTCATCGAAGACGCGTCCCGCCCTCGCCCTTCTGCCGTCCCCTGCCCCCGGCTGCCGGCTGAGCCACTTCGCAAACAATGTTGCCACATTGAGCAAACTTTGCGACTCCCTCCACTCGCCCCCGACGCCCTCCCTGACAGTGCCGTGTTTGCGCGTTGTCAACGGGAGCCCGACGACCGCCCCCCGTCCTCGACCCGGACCGCGGCCCTGACCCATTAATTTGCAAAAGTTTCAACTGCTTAAAAATCTGGGCGACTGGGACGCGGACGCGGTGGGGCGAGGGCGAGGGCGAGGCCCAGGAAGGCGGGCAACGCGAGCCGGTCCCCGGACGCGGCTCGGAGCCAGCGCAGCCATCGACAGTCGACGGACGAACGAACGAACGGACGAAGTCGGAGCGGGCGACGACGTTTGGGACTCTGTCGCCGGAAGACTCTGAATTTTACATCCAAGCGTCGGGCAGCACCCCTCGACGTCGCCCCTCTCACTCCCTCTCTCGCTGATTTTCCCGTCCGTCCTTGTGCCGAGTGGAGTCCTCTCATGCATTGATCTCCACCTTCTCGCCTCCACCGCCCTCGCTTCTTCCCCTTCCCACCTCCCCTCGCCACTCGACGCCTCGTCCTCGGAGTTGGCACCGCAGCCAGATTCGCTACGTGTGTTTGCCAGAGTTGTTGTCGTTGTTGTAGCTGTAGATGTTGCTGCTGCTGCTGTTGCTGTTGACAGCGTAGTCCTCGTCCGCGAACGAAAGCGGAACAAGTGCTTAACGCTGGTTCGTCACTGCCTCGCCCCCTCCTCCTCCTCCCGGCCGATTGATTGATGAGCTCCGCGAGTTGCGGGACTTCCGCACTCCACGCGAGAGTGTTTGGGGCGGCAGGGCTGGTACCGCAAGGAGGTCACCGAGACGCGGGCCGATGGATGGGGGAGCTGCGATGGATCGAGTGGGGAGTGATCCCTGGCGAGAGAGTGCGAAAGGGGTCGGGTCGACGCGGCTGCTCCAGCGCTCTGCAGGGTTTATTTCATTTGCGAATTTAAATGATTTACATTCTTAAACTCTCCCGCCAATCCCGCTTTTTGCTGGTCCGGAAAACCTCGCTTTTCCGGTCCTTTTTGCCCTGCCCGGCCCTGCCCCGCTTGACTCGGTCTCCTGATCTGTTGGCTCGCCGCCGGCCGCCGGGGCCGGGGCTTCCGCCGAGATACGACCCGACTGCCGGAGTGCGCAGATGTCGACGTGGGCGTGAGGGTGGGTGAGGGCGAGGACAAGGTGTGGGTGGGCTGCATGTGGGTCGCCCTGCCATGATTTATGGCTTAATCCCTCGCGCTCTGCCGCCGCTCTGATCTCGCCTGAAAGCCAGCGCTCCTCAGCCTCCCCTCAGCCAGCGCTCCCTCAAGTGCGCTTCGGCGGCAGGTTTTTCGGCCTCTCTCGCAGAGTGCGCTGGCTCCGGTGTCACTCGGCGCGCAAACAAATCGCAAATCCCTGGACGCGCCGAGAGCCCTTGCACCCGAAACCCCTGAGTCCCCTGAGCCCCACGGGACCCCGCCACGGTCCCGCGGCCGGAGAAAAACACGCTGAGCCGTCTGGGGGCAGAGTCTTTAATGTCGAGCGATCGGGCGGGGCCACGTCAGTGGCCGCGGCTCTTCGTCCAGAGCGTGCGCTTCAGCCGGACGGCGACCGCCGAGCTGAAGCGGGCCAGGCGGTGCGAGCCCGTGCGGAAGTCCATGTTGAAGACGAAGTCGCCCTCGGGCAGGTAGGCGGGGAAGTCGTCGGGCTGCAGGAAGTAGTTGCTGACCACGTAGGTGAAGTCCTGCGCGAGAGGGTGAGACGTGAGACGGGCTCAGGCAGAAGGGGGTGGGGTGGAGGTGCGGAGCCGCCTACCTTCTTGAGGGGGCAGCTGGGCATCTCGTTGAAGGTCGCCCGGAGGCTCTTGTGCAGGATGCTCAGGAAGTTGCCCTTGTAGCCCTGGCCGAGGAACTCGCAGATGTCGACGTCGATGTTGAGGATGCGGAAGGTGTCGCCGTTGGGCCGCGGCGTGTCCAGCGTAAAGTTGCAGCTGATCTGCTCGGGCGGCTTCTCCAGGACGAAGCTGGCGCTGGCCGCCATGGTCCCGTTGGGCAGCGGCTCCAGGCTGCAGGAGAGGCTGCTGATGATGGCGCGGTCGAACTCGTCGCACCGGACCTTCTTGAAGACGATGTCGAAGTTGCGCTGCCGGCGGGAGAGAAGAAACCGTTAATCAGGAGGACTGGGCGGCGAGCAGGACTCGGCCTTTACCGCGGCCAGCGCGAGGCGCGCGCCGGCGCCCAGCAGCAGCAGCAGCAGGAGGCGATGACTCAGCTCGGACAGCATGTCGGGTCTCGTCGAGGGCGACTGAGCCGGAGCCCGCCTCGGGGCCCCGTTTTAATGGCCTGCGTCACGCCGCCGCCGCCGCCGCCGCCCCCACCCAAACGCTTTTAATTGTCCGAAAATAGCCCAGATTCACTTACGCGCTCAGACCCGATCCAATCCGACCCGATCCGATCGGGCGATAGGCGTCACGCCCGGCTGCCGTCGAGGCCATTAGACGCCTCATTTTCGGAAACAACCGGCTGCGATTATCCCGACCCTGGGGAGGTGGGCGGTGTGTGGGCGACCCTTGCGTGCCCTGTGGGCAGGGCGAGGGCTCGCACGAGTCGTCGCTGGGAATCAACGGGCCGCACTCCAGATCATTCGTCTGTGAAGAGACCGATCCCTCCCTCTCTCTCGAACTCCCTTCCTCTCCCTTGCACTCCCTCCCTCTCTCTCGCTCCCTCTGACCCTATCTCAACTTATTCTGCATTTTGAAAGCGGTTTTTCCTTGGATTTCTCTGCATTTCCGAATATCTCTCCGCATTTGCTATTCCACCTCTGCTCTCTCTCTCCCTTTCCCTCTTTGATTCCTTGCTGGCTTCCCCATGCTTCATGGGGTTTCAGAGGGTATTGGTGTGTGTGCTTTAATTGTTGTAGTTGAATGTTTGATTTTCATTTGCTACGTTTTCGGAATCCAAGTTGAATCTTCGAAAATATTCCATTCTGACGAGAATTATCCACCAGCCCAGATCCCCCCCTCCCTTCCGTTGCCACACGCCCCCTTCCCCGGCTGACTTTCTCCACTCCGGTTTCCCGTCCGCTCTCTGACGCCCCTCCTCGGCCCCTCCTCAACTCGTAAACGAATTTCGAGCATAAATTCCTCAAGTGCTTCTGACAGCAACAACAACAACAACAGCAGCACCAACAACCACACCAACAAGAATAAAGACTACTACAGTAGATGCACATAATCCCTGAATATTATACTATTATTATTGTTGCTGGCGGTCTTTGTTTAAATTACGCCTTCCTCCGACTGCCCTGCCTCGCCCCGGCCCCCGGCCCCCGCAAGGGTAATAAATGTTGAGCCTTCCGTTGGTCCGGCAACGCCGCACAACACGGCGTGTCTTCGTTGTTGCTGCTGCTGCGCTGCTGTTGCTGTGCAGGTCGATTGGCTCAGGAATTTCCAAACAGTTCACACACTCTACGACGACTCAAGGTGCCGTTGTTGTTGCTGCTGTTGCGTTTCCGTTCCCAGGATGCGCCCTCATCGCCGCCGTCGTCGTCGTGGGTGCGCAGCGGCAGCAGCTGCTGGGCGAGGGCTCTAAAGTCGGGAGGCCCGGCCGAGCCCTGACTCCTCGCACTCGCACTCACTGGCGCGTGGAAGGCTCACGTGCCGTTGAGAAATGGCGGCGGTTGGCGGAATTTCGGGGGCCGCGAACGGATTTATCGACTGCGCGGCGAATAAATTCAATTCCGCGTCGAATCTGTTAAATGTGCACGAGCAGCAGCGAGGGCGCCGGAGCAAGAGCGTGAGACGGAGGAGAGCGAGGGGCCGAGGGAGAGCGAGGGGCCCGGGCTGCGGTGGCGACCTCAAATCGTCGTCGATAACGAAAGCGGAAATAAATCAAGCATCGCAGACCGCCGGCGAGCGAGCGGGACGGGGCTGTGGGCAGCGGCGAGAGCGAGACGGAGGCGCTGGAAGCGGGCCGGCAATTGCGGCCGAAGACACATGTCCCGATCTTGTTGCAATTGCTGTTGTAGCGCCGCAGCCCCAGCCTGGGCAGCAGCTCAGAGGGGGCGGCGTTGCATCGGAAGCGGGGACGGGCGGGCGACGACTGCCGGAGCTGCTGCCCAGGCCCTGGCCGTCCACTCGCTCTTCGGAACGTGTGCCAGAAGTAGGCGGGCAGGGCGTGGGCACGAGCAACGAGCGACTGGCGGCAGGTCCGTTGCCGATGCGGCCAACGGCGCTGTCGCTGTTGCCGTGTTCGCAGCTGGCGTTCGAACGACCGCTCGGCAAATCGAGCCATGACGCTGTACTGGCCAGTGTGGCCACCTGGTCGCGCTCCACTTGTGCCTTCTCCGCAGTTTCTCCAAAATTTCGGCGAAGCGCGATCGCTAAAATGATTAATGATCGAGTTGACGGACGGACGGACGGACGGACGTCGGGATCGAGGCTGCGACGCTGAGTCGGTGGGTCATGCGACGCTCGGCCGGGCCGGGCGTGGCGGCGGGGGTGCGGTTCGAGGTCACCGGAGGGAGCCGCAGCCCTTCCCCGTCGCCCTGCTCCGGAGACCCCGATCGGCTGCGATCGCGTGTCCGCTGATTGACAGCGCCGAAGTGAAGTCGAGCTGGGGTTGGTCGGCAGTGGCAGTAATTGTTGTTGTTGCCCCGCCGGATGGTGTCACACTTGTTGTGTTCCCATTGGCAGTTGAAAGCATTTCAAGGTCGCCGCCGAACCCGACCGACGCGACGGCATCGGAGATGGCTGCATCTCCTCCGCATGCAGCGGACAGACGGGCGGACGGACAGACGGGCCAGGTCGGGAGCCGATGATTGACGATGCCAAATCGCGGACCTGGTGTCGACACCAACCGCCACTCAAAGGTTCTGTAAAATATGAAACAAATCCATTCGAGTCCCGTAAAATCGCACTCAAATTAAAATCCTCCTTGGCCCCTGCGGTCAACCCCTTCCCCGCTTGAGATCCGATAATGGCGTGGCCGCGTCCTCGACAACCGGCGACCTCCCTCGCCACAGGGACGATTTCACTGTCAACAGCCTCCCGGAAGGAAAATAAAGTCAAGAAGTAGCCGCGGCGGCTCCCTCGAGGGCCGCGGCCAGGCGGGGTCGCCGACGCCAGTCGCCTTGATTGGGGTTCCCTACAGTGAGTCAATGATTTGTTGGCCACTGTCGTGTGCGAGTCGTTGTCTGGCAGGGACAACCGCCAAAAGTGCGGTCTTCGGCGCCCCATTCAGCCATTTGCGCTCCAGCCGGGCCGAGGACAGAATGTTCGACGGCCCGAAACTAATTAAAAGTTCAGAGGATCGCGGGATGAAGAGGAAGAGGAGGGGGCGCCGAAAAATTAAAAATGCGAATTCATAAGAGAGGGGCGGGCGACTGATGGATCTCGGTTGACGAGCAGTCGGCGCGTGTCGCCCACGGAAGGCGATGGGCGGGACCGCGCGGCGCCGTCTCTTCATTAGCGACAGGAAACGGAAGCGGTCGCCGCCGGGCCGAAGGACGAGACGACGGCAGTGGGCGAATGACAAACATGGCAGCCAAAAGAAGGACGACGAAGGAAACCCCGAAACGTGTCCCACAGGAGCGACATAAAAGCGACCCGTAGAACGCGAAGAAGGATGGGGACAAATTACAGCAGAATCAGGACGAGGACAAGGACGGAGGACCCGCCGACCGACCGACCGACGGATCGACGCCCGGCTCCGCAAAGTCATGGTCGGGCCGGTGGGGCTGGCGGCCCGTTGTTTGTTGTCTCTCTGTGGTTGTAGTCGTTGGCAGTCAAATCAACGAGCGCCGTCGACGTTGTTCCTGCCGCCGACAGGAGGCTGTCAATCCTTGTCATTCCGCATTGCTATTCGTCCGTCGAGTTCCGCTGTTGTTGCTGTTGAAATTTGCGTTGTCTTCTGCTGCTGATGCTGCTGTTGTTGTTATTGGCATTGGTTTCGCTCGCCCTGTTGGTGGACCTCACCCTGCCCCTCATTCATTTTTAATGGCCTTCGTCCTGGTGGCGCCGTCGTCCAACCTCCCCCGCTTTCCATGAAGGAGACGTCGAACAAGAAGAGGCAGCACAGTCGCTCCGACGTGTCAAACGATTGACACTTCGTCGGTTCTTTTTCCTGCGACGACGTTCCCATGCCGCTGACGTTGTTTCTCTAATTGCCACCTCGCTCGCCGCCGCGTCCCCTTCCTTGTCTCCTTCTCGTCCGTCTCGTCCGCCTCGTCTCCCTCCCGCCTCTTCGTCTGGCTGATTGACTAATTGATTCGAGTTCTTTTCCGCGCGCCCCCACCCCCTCCTTGACCTTGTTGGGCGCGCCGCATCCGCCCCCGCCCCTGCCCTGACAGCTTCATTAGCGCTAACTTGCGAAGTTCCGCCATCTTAAGATCTCCGCCGTGGCCGTCGTCCGATGGCGTCAGATGTCGTGACGGGCGCTGGACGTCGGTGCAATCGCATGCGATATTTTCGCCTTGTTGTTGTTGTTGCCTTCGCTATGTTTGCTCCTCCCTTGGGGCCGTTGTTGTTGTCTTAATTCGGTTCAAGTTCAAGGCTCGAGTGGTTGTTGTTCGGATGTTGATGGAATCTCATTGAAAATTCCACAAGCTGATTTGTGCTATTGTTATTATTATTGTTATTGTAGTTGGTTTGTTGCCTTCAAATTAAATGGCGTCTAAAAATAACAGCTAAAAATAGCGTCAATTTCATTTTGTTGCTTTCCGCAGCGATTGCAACGAGACCGACAACAGCTAACGGGTTGTTTACAAACAGCCGAGCGATAGCTGAAGCCCGAGCGGTGGAATCCCGTGCAACAACAGCAACCACAACCAAGCAATAGCAACAACAGCAGTGACCGACTGCTGAGGGGCCGGGGACGAGGCTCGACCGACGAAATCGCACGCACACCGAATTTTCTCGCTTGCGATTTTTCCACCCGCTCGTGAATCCGAAGGAAGCCAAACTTCCATCGCACAGGCGAGGGCGGGGAGTGAGAGTGTGGGGGGATGGGAATTGGGTTGGGCGTGGCAGTTGTAGGGCTGCGTGCATTATTCAGAGCAGCGAAATTTGAAAATCATAACAACAACTCAATTAATTTCACGTAATGAGTTGTGAACCGTTAAAAAGCCATTAAAAACAAATCACCAGCAACAACGCAATTATTATTATAATTTCAACAATTAGTGCGAGGGCAGGAGCAACATTAACCGAGTCACTAAAATTACAACACTATCGACTACAGCAACGTGTCGGGAGTGGCGCCGAGCGCTGCCGCCGGTCGCGCGCTGCACCGGCAGCGAAACCCGCGAATTCCGCCGCCCTCCGCCCCTGCTCGCGTCGATCCCTGCGGCGGAGGCGTCTCCGCGTTGCCAACCAGCGGACTGCGAAATGAGTTGCCACCTCTCGTCGGTGTCGATGAAGTCGACATCGTTGTTGTGGCTCCTCCGACGAACACCTTGATGGGATAATTTTCGCTGCCAGAGCTGCCAGATGACGCGAGCTCTCGACGGCGGCTGCGGAATGAGCCTCGTCGTTCACGCTCTTCTTGCTGCCAGGCACTCTGCCGCGAGGAGCCGTAAAACCGAGAAGGGCGCCGGGGGCAGGGGGCAGTCGGCAGGTCGTAGGAAAGCAGTTCGAACGGCAGTAAAAGCGAGAGTCGTAAAGAGCGGGCCGGAGGACGAGGTGGGGAGGGGAGGGGTGATGTAGCCCGCACGCCCTGCCCGAGTCGCGGCGGAACCTGCCTGGCACCTGACGCCCAGCGCCGCCACCCGTGGGCTCTCGTTGAGGCCCGTCCGGACGACTTTCGCGCCCGGGACCCGCGACCCAGGCGTTCTCCGTCGCGTGCGGCGACCGGATTTCGCTAGCGTCGGCGACTTCGATTCCGCTCGATTTCGATCGTGTCCAACGCGGTTCGAATCTGCGGGATTTTTGGGCCTTGTCGGGCCCGCGCCAAATCGCGCGGCGAGGTGCGAAACCGACGGCGCCGACAGACAAGCGCCGGAAGAGGGGCCGGGGCGCGCGATAAATCACCGACCGACAGATGTCGCCCAGACGTTGCGTTGGCGACGTGCGCGCCGTTCATTAAAATTCGAACGGGACTCGACCCGACCGCTGCCCGCCCGCTCTCCCCGTCTCGCTCGCTCCGGGACGTTGCGTCACCGAAATCGGCGCAAGGCCGCAGTCGGCGACAGGTGGCCAGGCACCCGGGCAGGGGGAGGGAGAGCGTGGAGTGGGCACGAGCCGGAGTCGCGGGAATGGACGGAAGTGGCCGAAGGCGGCAAGCAGCGGTTCGCGAAACAGCACTGATCGAACATTCCCAGAGCCCTCTGGAGCTGCACCAGCAGGGAGCACACAAGGAGGGACGGCAACTGCGAGCAGGTGGATCAGGGCCCCGAGGCCTCCGCGTTGCGCCAGGAACCGGGAGTCGTTTCGAGTGCTCCGGGCCCTCTCGACGTGCCGTGTTGTTGGGCGACGTGTGCTAGACGTTGCCGTCGTAATTGGCCGTGCCGCGCCCGCCTGTCTCCGTCGACCCTGCTCAACAGCATCAGGCGCGGCGGTGCGTCCCGCGTCCAAAGCGACCACGACCGGGACGAAGGGTGGGCAGCAACACAAGGACATCCTCCGCGCGTTCGACCCGCTGCGCCTCCGACGTGGGCCCCGTCGGGTCCTTCACACCCTCCCTCCCCCGACCCGCGCTCGTCCCTCTGCTTAATTAGTCGCTTCGTCTTCCCAATTAATGCGGACCGGGCCGACGCACAGTGGCTCAACCCAGGCCCAACGTGTTTAACTAGCGGCGAAATTGGATGTAGGAAAAACTAAGAGGAAAAGTAACAACAAATTATTGAGGGAATTAATATTAAACTGGTTGAACTCTGATGAAATTTTGGCTTGTTTGCGAGTGCAGTATTTATGGATTTTATTATTAAATATTCTATTCAAATAATTATGTCCATAAAGCCAAAGCAAACTGCGACGATTTAATAATAAATAGAGCTTCGCAATAAAACCATTTAATTCCACTAAGCGACGTCGAGGCCCGGTGCGGGGGCGGGGCGGGTGCGGGTGCGGGAGCGGCGTCGACCTGCGAAGGACCACGAGTGGGGCGATGACCGGACTCCTTGGGCTGTGCACGCGTGTGCGCGCGAGGCTTCCGAGGACGGTCCCTCGTTTTCTCCTCCCACGAGGCACCCACGATTCGGCCGACGAATGCAGGCGGTGGGGCCGGCGGGAACGGGAGCGGGCGCCGGCCCAGGGCGCTCATCAGAAATGCAAATGATGTGCTTTTCCTCTCCAGCGGGGGAGCGGGGCTAATGAACCGACTGCGGCCAGGGCGGGGGCAGGAGCGAGAGAGTGAGGGTGGAGGGAGCCAAGTTGAAGACGAGACGAATCGCACACGATTCCGAATTTGCATTTGAATTATGTCTGCAATCGGCAGCAGCTGCCGCCACTCGCAGCTGCCCGGCCACGGCCACGGCAACGGCAATGGCATTGGCAGCATGGACGATGGCGCAGCCCCAGTAGCAACAACGACCACAACGGCGCTCGCTCGCTGCAGCAACAACAGGGCGGCGGCAAACGAGAGGAGCCACGGATGCGTTTTACGAGCGGGCGCCGGCGGCGATTATGCGCTCATGTGCGGCCGACGTGGAGCAGCAGCAGCAACGACAACGGGATCGTGAAACAACCACGACGAGGCGCCAGCAGCAGAGCAGCAGCAACAACGAAGCCGTGGCTGCAGCGAGAGAAAAGTCGGCGGTGGGGGCAGGCGGAGCGGGTTCGGGACAGGGGGGGTCGCTAGAGAAAGTGGGAGCGCGGCGTGAAATGCTTGACATTTAATATGGAATTTCAACCGATTTGCGCGCCCATCGCCGAAGACGAATCCGCGAATTTCTCTCGAAAGTCGCCCCGACCTGCGCCAGTCGCCAGCAGGAGCGCGCACAGGTGGACGGCGGATGGACAGGCGGACGCTTGGTGGGATTCGGTGGCTGCTGCCGTGCTGTTGTTGACGGCGGTGCTGCTGCTGCCGTTCCTGTGGCCAACGGCCATTTAAGCGTAATTTACAGCTGCCCAGCAACAGCAACAACTACAACGGCGAGTGGCGTGCGGTGTCGGTGGCTGCTGCATCCAACATTCGCCGCCTCTGTCTGTCTCCCGCTCACTCTCTCTGCCTCGCTCTTCCCGGCGAGGCCGTTTGAGATGCATGCAATTAGTTGTTGCCAACTATAAATTATCATCGCAATCACAACAACAACGACGACAACGACAACCATCATCGTCGTCGTCGTCGCCGTCATTGCAACCGCCATTACCACAACAACAAGCCCACGACGGCTCCCGTCGCCAGCCAGACACGACGACATCTGTAGGCGTCCGACAGCAGCAGCAACAGAGCAGCCAGAGCGACAGCAGCAGGGCGAGACAGGAGCAGCAGCCATGGCTCGCTGCGCAGGTGAAGCCGGCCTACTTCGTGGTCGCGGCGTCGTCGCTGTCGCCCAGCCGTCGGCGGCAGATCGCCTGCGACGGACTCGGATGTTCCCTGGTTTCAAACATGTTGCATGCACCCGGGTTGTTGTTGGCGACGAGGTGTTGTTGCGGCTGCCGGTGCTGTCGCCGGCCCGAGCTCAGGCGGATGGAATCAATAATTCTGGCATTAATTGCCTCTAATTTGGCAGCGCAGATCGCGTCGATCGATGACCGCGTCCGTCCGTCCGTCGTCCGGCTCTCGTAATTGCCAGCCATCGGCGCCCGGAGCGGGCGGGTGGAGCGCGGCGTAAACGGCCGCAAATTAATGGCCGCCGCGTGGCAGCCCCGGCGCCACCGTCGCCGTCGTTGGGTGGCGGCCCTGGAGTGGGGCGAAGACCGTCGTGAGAACTCGCATGCGAGCGCCAGCGCCGCCGGTCTGCGAGTTTCGCTCGCTTGACAGAAAGTCGAGCGGTGCCGGGACGGCGCGGCGCTGCCATATTTTCCAATTAACGACTGTGCTTAATTGCTAATGCAGCGCGCGACCACGCCGAACAGTGGACGGCCATTGTTGCTGTTGCCGAGGCTGGTGTCGGTGGCGGTGCAGGCGACGAACAGCTGTCAGGGAGGTCGGGATCGCTCGCATGCGACACCTTCCGTCGAACAGCTGGCAACGCCGCGCAGACGGACGGCGATTACGGGCAATTTGCGATTAATTGAAAATCATGATTCGACCGCGATAAGCGTCGATTGATCCGATCGCCCGCCGTCCCAGATGGCGGCGGCCGTCCTGTTGTTGTTGCCGTTGCTGCCGTCGCTGCGCATTTTTGCACTTCATCGGAAGGCTGCGAGTGCGCTTTATTTGAAAGCCGCTGCAGTCTTCGGTGCAATTCCGCAGATTTCGCGGCTGCGAGAGATTCGCACACTTTCTCGCATGCGAGCAACGGGATTCTTGACTTGGCGCAGAAGAGCCTGAGAGAGGCACCTTTGGAAAAATCGGGAGAACTGAATCGTCCGCGATCCAGCTGCCGTTGGGTTGAAGACATCGCGCTCGATTATGTTTCCAGGAATCGCCTTCCGTGGAGCTCAGGTTTATTTCAGTGTAATAAAAAGTGTCGTGCAATAAACACGTGCTCCCCTCGTCTCCTCCTCGTCGGGTTCGCCACCGAACCCGACCGCCATCTAAAGTCAAATAAAAGTAAAAATTCCCATAAAGTCGAGAGCAATTCGAAAAATTGAATCGAAATCGATCTTCCTCGGATTCCACGGGAAGGGGAAGAGCGGGGGGGCGAACGCCATAAAAACAATAGGCGACTGCAGCGCGGGGCGATTGGGAGCGATTTCGAGATTTGATTCGGGCGATTCTCGGGTGGCGTTCGGGCGTCGCAGCACCAACCACAACAACAACAACAACACAACTCGATCCCATGCTGGCAATGAGGGCAACAATTACAGCAACAACAGTCCGGAATGAGGTGAAATGGGGAGGGGGAAGCGCGGCGGCAACCGCAGCAACAACTGTCGCTTTCATTCAATGAACTCGCCGTCGTCGTCGTCGTCGTCGTCGTCGTCGTCTTATGCAACACGCTCCAATTGTCAATTGACAACAACAACAACAATGATAACTACACTGGCAATAACAACAGCAGCAACCACAGCACAGCAGCATTCGAAGCTTCGACTTCGCTCTATTGTTGTCGTCGTTAGTGTGGTCTTGGTTGTTGCTATTGTTTTTATTGGCATTGTGATTACATGAGTATGTGTTGTGACGAAATAACAACAACAACGACAACATCTATAACAAAAATCAAAAGCCCAACAAAGTAATAAAAACACGCTTGCAAAATAAACAAAAAACAATGCCGACAACGACAACAGCAACAACAAAGAATAACAAGAGGAGCTCAAAAGGAGCACAAAGCGAAGCGATGAATAAATAAATAAGATGACGGCGACGACGCCCGGGAAGAAGAAGCAGAAGAAATTCACCGCACTAGGTCAGGAAAACAACCGTAGCAGCAACAACAAAACAGAGCTAGACGACGACAACGACGACGACGACGAAGGCGACGACAATAAAAACAACGGCAATGACGACAACAACAACAGTAGGCCAGCAGCAACAAAATAAATCATCAGCGACAACTCGACGACGCCGATGAAAGGAAGCCCAGCGAACGAGGGCAGAGACGAAGAAGGGACGACGAGGACGGTGAGGGGCGGAGAAGGGGCGTGGAGGGGGGGGGGGTGTGCAGGCGCGGCGGGGCGCTGCGAAATAATTGAAATTCTCGGCTCGCATGCGTTTTCGGGTTTCTCTTTCAACCGCCGCCGCTGCCGATCGATTGATCATCCCACAGCGCGCCGCACAACAACTGCAACAACAGCATCGGGGCAACATGTGTCGGAGCAGCGAGGACGGCGCAACAACAACAAGTAGCAGCAACAAGAACAACAAGTAGAACAGGCCCAGCCTCCAGTTGGCGAGTGGTTGTTGTTGCGGGAGAGGAGGGAAGGGCGGGGGGAGGTATCGATAAGTCGATAACCATCGACTCGCAATCGAGAAATTGCATGCTACAGAAGAAAATCGCAAGCAACAATGAAAGAATCTCACGTTGACGAGGCAGGGTTTTTTGTTGTTGTGGCCATTTGGACATCGTTGTTTGAACAGCAACAACAACAACAGTCAACCAACAATGTCGAAGAACAGAACTAACAACGATAATAGCCATAACAACTGGATCAACTAAAACAACAACAACGACAACAGCAATATCCAACGACACCAATGAAAATTCAGCACTTGGAAGCGGGCGAGACAACAATCAAATTACCGTTAGAGTGTGCAGCAACAACGACAAAAACAACGGTGGTGGCGAAAGCAATGAGTGCAGGAAAATTGCCGCAATCAACAACAACAACAGCAACCACAGTGGCAGAGGTGGAAGAGGAGGCCGAGGTGCGCGCAGCGAGCGCTCGTCTCTCGCCATCATCCGGCTGGCCCTCCGTCCTCCTGTCCTCCGTCCTGCTGGCCGTCCGTCCGCCGTCGCTCGCCAAACAGCGCTCAAGTGTCGATCATTATCGCGTCGAGCGCGTTCCACACCCACTCGAGCGGGCGCCACCGCGCCAGGGAGGCCAGCGAACGAGGCGTGGCAGCGGCAAGGCGAAGGGAGTTGGTCCGGCTCTTGCTCTTGCAATTGTTGTTGTTGTTATGATTATTAGAGTTGTTATTGTTGTTGTTGTTGTTAAAAAGGAAGGCGCGTGCGAATGGAGCAAAATCCACTTTGCTCTGTGTGCACTCGACGTCTGCTGCTCCTGCTGCAGCTGCAGTTGTTGTTCCGTGCAATTTCATGCTGCTGTTGTGCTCGTTGTTGTTGTTGTTATTGTTGTTGTTGCAGGTAATCGTTGTTGTTTGAGGTAATTGCCCCGGTGAATTAAGCGATTTTAATTCAAACATAATTTCGCCCTCACCCCGGCGGTGGGCGCGGCTGGGGCCTGGGACCCGCGGCCAATAATTGGTCTATTGGGAGTCCGTCCGTCCGTCCGTCGGCGTGGTGTGTGGCGAGTCCAAGGCGACCCTGCTTTGAGGAATCGCGCGAGGCGGGCTCGAAGTCGGCGCCGCTCTTACCGCAGGCGAACTCGGTCTCAAAGTGAAAAGCTCGCCAACTCCTTCGCAGCGCCCCGACGAAGTTATCGGCCCGAGACGACTGGGCCTTGGAACGAAAACGTTGTCCGTTTTGCAACTTCCTTCGCAGACCCGCGCCGTCCTCCGTCGACCTCGACCTCGCCCTGCTCCATCGACGTCCCGGGGCTGTGGAAACACTTTTGACTCTGAAATTGAATCGAGGTCCGCCAGATTTTCGCCTCCTCTCGTCCGATCTCTCCTCCTCTGGCTGCCGCCTTCCCTCGTTCCCTCGTTCCTTCTCCACCGCGAGCCTCTTCCGGAACCGTCCGAAAGTAAGCTGCGGGCAACAACAACAACAACAATCAACAGCGCCAGGAGGAAGCCCCGGACAGAGGAGGCCGATGCCGAGGAGGCGGCGTCCGGCGAGGAGGCGCTCGACTCGAACTGCATCAAACTTTTCACTTCCACATCTGGAACTTTGTGTTTCTTCCCGCTTATTACGTTCCATAATTCGCCATCACCACCTCCCTCATCCCTCCCTCCCTCAGCCACCGCCCTCTCGGCCCGCTCTGTCGCGAGGATGGCCCCGGGCTCGTCGGTTGTCAGCTTCGGCCGGAACCGCCCGTCGAGGACTCGACTGCGATCGGGAGGCCGAGGGTCGTCCGGGGCGTGTTTGCATGTGTCGACCTCTCCCCCTCCTCCTCCCGACTCACCCGTCGCCCCACCCCACCGGGCTCTTCTTCCGTCTTCGCTGGTGTCCTGTGGCGGGCGATGCGATAAAAATCTTGTTCTTTCCCGGCGACGCGCGAACTTTCCGCCTCGTCCTCGGCAGCCGTGGCAGCTCCGTCGGCCGGCAGCCAGCGGTCGGGCCGGCGTGGCTGTGATTGAAGAATTTTTCGAGTTTCTTTCAATGGCTTCTTCAATGGGATTCTTCGAATTGCTCGAACCTCGGCGAATTCACCCCAGCCCCTTCCGTGGCCGGTCGACGGAATGCGCTCGCGAGACGGCGGGCTGCAATTGACCTCCCGACGTTCCCCGCCCCGCCCCGGGGTCGCCGCAGCCAATTGAGGCGGTTGTGGCGGCAGTTCGAGGGCCGCGAAAGCACTCAGGTCCAGCCGAGGGGCGCCGGGACCCGCACCGGCCCGCGCTGACGCCAATCGACAATTGGGCCAATTGGGAGCGGACGCGGCGGGTAGGGCCCGAGCGGGGTGGGGGAGGGGCGATCGATCAACCGATCATCGGCGTTGCGTGCGTCGATCGGAATTCGGTCGCCTTGCCAACATCTGGCAGCCTCGAGGACGGGGCGACGGCGCGTCCGGAGCCAGCAGTGGCAACGGCGACAATCACAAGTACAACAACCACAGCAGCGACAACAACAACAACAAGCGACGAGCGACGATTTGTTTATTTCCCAACAAGCTGCCAGCAATGTTGGTTTGTTGTTGCCGCCACGGGCGATGTCAACAGCGGTGGCGGCGACTGACTCGCAGCAACAACTGCACGGCAACAGGTTGTGCGCGACCTCTGCGGCGTTGCCACAGATCGCTCGATCGCTGTTTGTTTACCTTGCGCACGTTGCCTTCCTAGTGATTTGCGCGCTGGCCTGTCATAGTTGCCGCTCTGTAATTGCCGTTTCCTATTGTGTTTGTGTTTTCGGCGTCATGGCTGATGGCGCGAAAGGCAACAAACCGCGTTCGCGAAGCTTCCAACAATTGGGCAGCGCCCGCCTCTCGTGGACATCTGGCGCTGCCTTTCGATCGCACTCGCTTCGCCTCCACCACCCCTCAACTGTCCACCCTGCTCTGTGCCTCGCCTGCTAACGTTCTCGCTTTCCTCTGCTTCCAGGTAACTTCAGGGCCTCGGGAACCAGACAACGACTACGACATCAACAACACCAGTCCCTGCCCGCCCGACCTCGGTCCGCCCGCACTGATAACGGCAGATAGCGGCGGGCTCGAGTGCAGCGAATTCTCTAAACGAGATTCGCAGCGCGAGCAGCGGAACAGGGAGGAAATCGCACCGAGTGCGAGTGAAGCGAAATGAAGCAGCGTTCGAAAATAGATTGGGCGGCTGTTGGGAGCAGAGGCACGGCGGGGGCAGGGAGCAGCGAGCGTCGCGCGGCGATCGCTGCTGCGCAATTCGAGCGCGCCCCGCTGTCTGTCCCAGCAACTGCGGCGCACCAGCAACAGCGGGCACTGAGAGGCATTGAAAGAATCGGCCGGGAACAAACGAAATTGAGAACGAAGGCGGCTGCCCGAGCTGTGTCGGAGCCGACACGCGCAGCGGGCAGGTCGACAGGGAGCCGCAGAGGAGGAGGACGGGGTGCGAGGTGGACGCTGCGATGGCGAGCAGGCGGCCGCAGGCACGACGGCGCCAGGGCGAGACCAACTCGCATGCGATTTTCTCCCCGGCCACCTTCTCATGGTCGATCCCTGGCCAAACTCGGCGCACGAGTCCTTCTTAACCGGATGACCCGACCGTGTTTCCCAGTCGCAGCCTCGCCCCTGTCCCGTCGCTCTTGGAGTGTTGTTGTTTGGCAAACATTTCGCTGAAAGCGCAAATCGACAATTAGTCGCCCGACTCTGCTCTTTGGCCTCCCCGTTCGCGCTCCCGGCTCTCCGCCGAAATGTGTTTGAGCACCGACGACAACTCGTTCCGACGCCGATCGCGGATCAATATTTATGATCGCTTAGACGCCAATCGAGAATGTCAACAGCAACTCATCGCAACACACCGGACCCCACTCAGACAACAACTCTACATAGATGACGTCATGCGGCGGCGGTCGGTCAAGTGGTCGCTGCAGCTGCCGCCCACGATCGCGATCGGCGTTTATGAGTGGCTGCTGTTGTTGCCGCCTTTGCATACGGACGGATCCGTGAAAGAAGACGCGCAGGGGCAGGGGAGGAGGAGAAAAAACCCAGCTCTCGGCTCGGAACTCGCACGATGTCGCAAATTCGCGCTGCAGTCGATTCGCCACAATCGATTCGTCGACGCCGCCGCGAGCGACTGATCTTTTCGCCATCACCCACGCCCCCTCACTTTACTCTCTCTCTCTCTCTCTCTCTCTCTCGTTCCCCACACTTAGATCTCCTTGCTCTCCTTCTCCGTCCTTCTTCCTTGTCGCATGCGAGAATTCCATCCCTCAGTCCTTGAGTTCGTCCTTCAGTTGCACCGCCCACAGCCATCGACCGCAGCGAAATCTATTAAATTACCGCCCTCCCCACGCCCCCCGCCGTAACCTCATGTTTGCCCTCCGACCGCTCCGCCCCGCCCCGCCCTCGTCGCCCTCGAGGACGCCGAAGACATCGAGATGCTATCAATTTCAATGAGGGATCCACATCGGCGCCCTCGCTCGCCGGCGACGAGGACAAAACATAAGTTTCGCCCCTCGCCCGCCACGCCCGCTTCAATTATTTTTAGCATCTCGTGGCGCTCCCCCTCCCCCCTCGTTCGTCGGTCGTCGACGGTAAAAATTAAACGGCAAATGGCAACCGACGGAGGGAGCGAGGCGCAGAAGCAGACGTCGAGGACTCGCGGGTGGGGGTGGGGGTGGTGAAGACGGCGTGGAAATGAGCAATTTTGCAGCGCTCGATCGAAATTGAATTTCGCGTTCAATGCGTTTGCGGTCCGGGTGGCTGCGCTGTGGCATCGCTGTGGCGTGGGGCTCCGGGCGCGGCGTTTTCGGTGAGGCGCGGTCGCGCCTCGGAGGCAAGGCGGAGGGACGGAGGGGCCTGGCTCCAGCCCTCCGGATCGCGGCGATTTTCGCTCGTAGTCAAACAATTTGTCCGCTCAAAGGACGCGGGCGGGCGGCTCGGCTGGGGCCCCGCGTTATCCTGGCTACCAGCGCTGTTTGCGCCCCACCTTGTGCAAACGGGCGACTTTATTTAAAGGCAACCCCTTCGCCCCCGCCCCGCCGTCTGTTGCCTTCCGCCCTCTGCCGACTCCCGCCGCGCGGCCCGTCCTCGTCCGCAGAGTTTAAATTAGCAGAAAGTTTATCAAAAGCCGAAAGTTGGCGCCCCGCACACACGCACCTGCACACGCACACTATCGCGCACGCACCCCGCGGACTGTCGGGCACACATCGCGGGTCCCGCCGTCGGTGGGCGAGCGGGGCGTTGGGCGCCTGCTGCCCACACGAGCGAGTCAGAGACACTTGTTCGCCTTCGAGCGCCTCCGCCTCGCAGTCGCCGACTTCCCCGACGCCGTCGTCGTCGCTGTTGCTGCCGCCGCCATGTTTATTCAATGAATTTGCGATTTTTGCAAACTTTGGCCCAAGTCGCACGGTGGACGGCGGGCGGTGGGCGTGGCACGCATGTCGACGGCGCCCACCCGCCGCCTCCTGGAATATTTAAAAGGGCTCCGCTGTCGAGCCCTCGTCCTGCCGCCCTCGTCCGTTCGCCGATCCGCGGCAAATGAAATTTTATTGCACCTCGCGCACCCTCGCCGTGGCGGGTCGGGCGCCGGGCCGGGAAACTTTTGGCGAAACTGAAAATAACTGTAATTCGCCGGCAACAACGCCAATAACAACAACGTACGGCGGGTCTGAACCAAAAACTTCGACGTTTCGTGGGGTGGGGAGCGAGCGGGAGCGAGAGTTACTGAGACAAGGATGGCGAACGAGCGAAGAGCATCGAGATTTCAGTCTTCACAAAGGAAATCTTTTTCTCGACAAATTTGGAGCCATTTAACACGCACACACGTACACATATAGAGTACACGTATAGAAAGCTCTTATCGTGCCCTCCCCCGTTCACTTTTGCCGTCTCACTCAGGGACGAACAACTCCGAAGCGCTCCTTCACCCAAAGAAACGTCCTTCCGCTCGTCCTGTCGAGTCCTGTCTACCGTCACGGCAACAGCGACTGAAACAGCGACTGAGGAATTTGGAATTTATTCCTTTAAAGAATGTCGTTTGAAAATTTTATTAAACAAAATTTCAAATTCTTCAACTTTTCAAGACCTTCAAATTTAAGAAGGATTTTGACAAAACATGTGTAGGGAATTAATTGTTTGTTCTGCAAAAAACTGGAGATTTGTCTAGAGAGAGAGATGGAAGGACAGGGGCTGCATCGCAAGATCCATTTATTGTTCTGCACGTGACAGTTGCGAAGGCTTCCGAAACCTTGGGTCGTTACCTGGCGGCGGCGGCAGGGCGGCCTGAGGGCGCGGGAGGCAGGAGAGGCGGGTGCAGGGGAGGCGCGGGGCTCGGACTCGAGCTGACGTTTGACAAACATCCATTTGATTTAGCGAGGAACAATCACAACAACAGGTCTAGCAACGGCAGCAACAACAACAGCAGCAGTTGCAACAATGCGAAGCCGCACGACATGCAGCTCGCATTCCAAGCAGGCGCAACGCCGCCGCAGGACAGCTCGAGGGGGGTCGAGCAGAGTGCGCGGGACGGGTGGAGGGAGAGGCCGCTGGGGGCGAGTCAGAGACAGAGCGTGTCGTGGTCCTTGCTGCCGAGTGCGCGCGCTTGCGGTGGGTTGAACTAATTATTTGACAGGTCGGCTGACAGAAATTAATGGACTCGGGCAGATCGAGGAGGCGCCGCAGAACGAGGCAGAGGCGCCACTGTTCTTGCCCTCGCGCTCTCGCCCTCCCTTTGCATCTGCCTCCCCGCTCCCACTCCCCATCACTTGAGCCACCCAACTCGATCCAGTTGATCGCCATGACGAATCGTCTTCCAACGGCTTCGCGCTCTAAAGCAAGCCCTGCACTCACTTCGCCCTGTCACTCTCCCCATCTCGCTCCTCCGTCGCTCTGCCTCAATCTGTCCGTGTCTCTCGCCCTCCCCATTCTCTTCGTCCCCGGTTGCCTCGATTGAGGCGTCATCGCAGCCGTCAACTGTCGGCTGTCAAACGCTCTTCCTCCGCGCCGAGAAGAAATAATAATTCGCCGTTGCCATCGCCGTCGCCGCCCCTCGACCGCGCCCCGCCAGATTCTCCGCGGCCAATTGAAGTGGGAGCAAAGGCAGGACGCAGTCAGGAGATTTCACTCCTCTGACGCCCTCCTCGCCGCCCTTCGCTCGCCCCTTTCGCACTTTTCTTCCCCCGGATCGCCGCCACAGCGCTGACACGCCGCGAGTCCGGCAAGACGAAGGGCGGCCGGACGGACAGATGGAATGAGCGACGGACGGACAGGCAGGCAGACAGACAGACAGACGGACCGACACGGAGTCGATAGGAGCAAAAGTGGGCGCGCTCTAGCGGAAGGCGCGGCGTGGCGACGGCGAATGCGTGGCGAAGCGGAAAAACGTCGAAGCTGCAGTCGCCGCGTGCCGAGGCTCCGGAGCGCTGGGTGGGTCGGCGGAGCGGGCGGGGCAGACACAAAGACGGAACTTTTATTTTCCTGGCACCTCGAGCGCCGGTGACAGCGCGTGACGAGGCGGCGCGGCGCGGCAGGGCGGAGCGGCCGATGAAAATTGACACCTCCGCGGCGGAGGTGCGTGCGAGCGGGACGGCGCGGCGGTGGCTGCGGGCGGCGCTTTTTTCGGCGCCCAAAGTTTTCCACTCCTCCCCTCCTTTTCGCCCTTCGCCCTCTCGCACTGAGTCTGGCCAACTTTTAATTGCACTTCAATCTGCGGGCGGCGCGCGAGGGCGGTGACGGGGATGGGAACGGGGTGCGGGCGACGGCTGTCGGCAATGAATTTTCAAGTGCCGCCGAGAGCCGTTTACGCGGATGGCGGCGCGAGGGCCGGCGAGAGCCAGCGGCCGTGGGCGACAAAGGCGCGAAGTTGCGGCGGGCAACTTTCGCCGACTTCCTGCAATTCATTCGCGGCGAGGCGTCACCAGCGCGGTGGAGGGGCGGGGCTCTGGAGAGTGAAAGTTCGCCGGGCGCGCCGTCGATTCGTTTCGCATTCATTGGCGCGCCTACAGCGGGTCGGGGCGGGCGGAGACGGCGGCAGGATCCGTCGCCTCGCTTTGAATTAATTTGCGCTCATTCAAGCAGGGCCGGAACCGAATTTACTCGATCCACTACCCGTCATTCGGACTCATCTGCCGTTGACATCGACTCTTTACGGCGTCGATTCCAATGTCGGCCGCACAGATCTTCAGTGGTCGACATCGCCTTCGAAGTCGGCTCCACGCCCACGCCCTCGCCTCGACTGCGACTTCTGCACGGCTGTGATTTATCGCCCCTCCTATCGACTGATAATGCCTTTCCCTCACACCCCCTGCCGCCCCGGCCGTTCGCCTCCTCGACCCCACGCGAGTCGAATCGATTTGATTCGATTTTCACAATAAAGCAATTGTTCGACCATAAACAACAACCGACCGACTACAACAACTTGCAACAACCACGACTTGCTCCACGTGATCCTCGCGATCACGGCGCGATAACGAATCGCTCCACAGAGAAACTTTCCACGGCTAGCCAGTCATCCAAACAGACGGACAGACGGACGGAGGAACGGTAGGGAAAGACAGAAGGACAGGCAGAGGGACCGCCAGTTGATCGCGAGAGACGTTGGACAGGCGGTCGCAGTGCATGGCAATAAATGTCGTCGGCGTTGACAAGAGCAAAGCCAACAACAATGGAGCAAGAGCAATGACAAAGCGATCGCAATTATCGACAATTTGCCGGCAGTCGTCGCGATGTCTCGCGGGGCCGGCGGTCGGCGACCGAAGGATGGCGGACAGACGATCGGTCGGACTCGGACTCGGGCTCGGACCCGGGCGATTGGGCGTCGGTCCGGCTGTCTGTCTGACCAGACAGACCGCCCGATGATCGGACCCCAAGTGATCGATCAGCGCGCGACCCGGCTCTTGACAGATGGCGATACCGCTACGACAACAACAACCCCGACAACAACAGCACATGCTGAATGCAATGTTCTGCTGCAATGGCCATTGCGTCGATTAATTGTTGTTGTTGTTGGCGGTCGCGTGTGGGCCGAGAACATCGCGCATAATGTGTAACGATCAAAGATACACGAAATGACGACAACAACGAGAACCACAACAACGACAACAGCCACGACAACAGCAAAGACACGACGGCAGCCATAGCAATAACAATAACAATAGCAATGTCAACAATAGCGATGGCAATTGTTGCTTTAAATAGTTCGTTTATCGTTGACGTTGTTGTTGCCATAATAATTGTTGCTTGTGGAGACCACACGCACGCGACGGACATCGCCTGTCGTTGGCCTGTCAGACGCCTGCGAACCGCGGGCCACGCGACCCGGCCCCGGTCGTTTCATGTCGTCCGACGACGACAGGCGACGGCTGACGACGTCCGACGACTGACGTTTATGAGTTTGACAGTCGCCTGAGCATTCGCATTGTTGTAATTGTAACTGTCAATTGTCAGAGCGCGGCGCGAGTGGGGACAGCGGCGGGACGGGGCGAGGCGTTGACAACCGCTGTTTTATTGCCAACGTCAGTGCCGTCAGACGCCAAGACGGTAAGGGGAGGGCGACGTCGAAGACGAGGCGCGGCTGTCAAAGTGACGTTTAAATTGGCCGACTGCGCGAGCGAGCCAGACAGAGGGCGGTCGAAGGTGGCGTCCAACCGCCCCCCGAGGCACAGGTCGCCGGGAGCAGAGAGAGCGTGGATAGACAAGTGTCAGCGGAGGCGCGCCGCCCTTCGACACGAGGATAATCGCGTCGCTCGGGAGACCGGCGCAAGCCTCGCCCGCAGCGAAGCGACGGCAGCACGTGAGCGTAGGAGCAGAGGCAGCTCGGCCAACCGCCCGCCTCGTGCCCCCTGCGATGGAGCGATGGCGCTGGAAAAGTCGCCGCCCTCGGGTACCCGGATGCCTCCCATCGCTCCGTCCCTCCGCCCGTCCGTCCACGCTCAACGCGTGCCCGAGTAATCCCTTGACAGGGGATCCTCTCGGGGGGGGCGAGGGCCGCAGAGCCCAGGTCCAGACCCAGGCATTAGGCGAGGAAGCAGGGGCGCTGGCAAGGCTCCAATCCACACGCCTCTGCCAGCGCCCTCCCGTCCTCCCGACACCGACCCGGCTGCCTTTGTTTCGACATCGAAGCCGGGAAGCCGAAGTCGAGGAGGAATCCTTTGAAAGTCCTTCGCAGGCGAATGCTAATTTGGATGATGGAGGAGCTGGGCCGGTGCGTTGCGTTGTCGACGTCGTCCTCGTCGTCGTCGTCGTCGTCGTTCTCGTCATCAACGTCGTTGCCTCGGCACCCTGCCCGTGGGCAGAGAGGGGGCTGGGCGTTCGAGTACCGGGGTACCGGGAGTCGAGGGCAGGCGCTGTGTCGATGTTTATAATTGAGAGATTATAGACATAACAACGCGCTGATACGTTGTCGGCAAATATTTGGCGAGGAGTTTCGCCTGGTTCCCGTCGTCCCGTCGCCATGCACGCCGACCTGCCTCCTGCCGTCTCTCTCTCTCCCACTCCGCGAGCCCTCGGTGGCTCCGCTTCTTCGGAACCCGCGTCGTCGCCGCCGGCAGTCAATGGGTTCTTAATTTAATCTGCAAATTGCGCAACCGATCCCCGCCACGCCACGCCCCGTCACGTCCCGCCCGCCTCAGGGGGGTGGGTGGTGCGCGCGTCGAAATTCAAATAAAACATTTTTCCGAACTCGCTTCCCAACTTCGCCCATCTCCCTCTGCCGCCTCTCCTCGCACGCCTCCCTCGCGCCTCGCCGTGCGCCTCCTGTGAGTCAGTTAAAAGTTTCCTAATTGATTTAAATTAATTAAACTCTTGCTTTCGCTCCACATCTGCTCTCTCTCTCTCGCTCTCTTCTTGTTCCCTCGCGTGCACGCCCTCTCGCTCTCGCAGCAAACGGGCTCTCTGTCGTCGAGAAGACAATAAAATTCGCCCGGAACTCGATTCGGCACCTCGGGCGGCGCTGCTCGGCCTCGGCGGGTCCTCGAAGTCCTGGCTGCGGCCGTTGTTGTTGTTGCCATTGTAGTTGTTGCCGTTGCTGTCTCCGGCCGGTCGTCCTTCGGCGCCGGTGGGGGCGGCGCGTGAATTATTGAAATTACAATAATTCGCTCGCGCGGCAATCGTTAAAACAATATGGCGATGGCGATGGCGGCGCTTCCGTTTCCGGGGGACGGCGCGACATTCTCGCGGCCTGGGGAAGGACGGGGCGCCCTTAATGGGGCGCAAATGACGGAAACCGGTTTTAGTTCCGCGAGTTTCCCGTGCCGCCAGTCGGAGGAGGGCGAGGGACAGCGCGAGCGAGAGGACGAGAGACGGCAGATGGTGCGCCGGCAAGTTAGGGGTCGACAGTTCTCGACGCGATGCCCGTCGCCAATTCCAGGCAATAACTCGGCGATTTCCCCTTGATTACTTGGGCAACTTCGGCGCGCCCTCAATATTTTATAGCAACGATCGTGTGTCGACTCGCGTGCTCTTCCGTGCGCCGGAGAGCTGAGTAGGAAAACTCGCCCTCTCTCTCCTCCTCGTCCCTCGCGGCGGCAGGAGGAGTCGGCACCTCGCCAATTATTTCGAGAGCCCGCCGGAGGTGGGAAGAGCCGAACGGGTCCGCAAGCTGCAGCGGGGACGGGTCCGGCCCTTCGTTACGTCCGCCGCCCGGTCCACAGCCCGCGGCTGACGTCCTTTTAATTAACATCCGCGCTGCGTGACGACGCCAAGGTGCGCGGGGCGGGCTCGAACGGCTGCGAAAACCAGCACGGGCCACTCGAAGCCGAAATCGATCCCGGCCGAGGGTCGAGGCGGCCTCCCCACCCTCCCACAGGGGCACTCAATCGCCGAAGTCACCCATTCACCGCGGGGCGCGCACGAGCGGGACGAAAGCGCTTTTTAAATGCGCATCCTGGCGCCCACGTCCTTCGCGCCTAATCCACTCGTGGCTCTCGCTTCGTCCTGCCTCGTTCTCGCCGCCCTCCGTTACGCCTCTGTTTTCGACTGCTGGCGCAACACGACCGACAACGGGAGAGGGACGGCAGCAGGCGGAGGGGAGCAGGCGGGCGCGGGATAAATTTATAAATCCTCTGCGATTTCGTCGTGATTACGCTGCGCCACACACACCCTCACACACTCTCTCACACACTCCCAGCGCTCTCCACGAACGTCACCCCACCTGCTCCGACCACACGCCCTCTCCCTGTCTTCGCCTCTGTCCACCTCCCGCCCTGCCTCGCGGAAAGACTTAATCTCTTTTGATGTTTCGCTAAGGCGGCCCGTCCCGCGTCCTTCGTCCTGCTCGCGCGCGTTTCCCGTCTCGCTCTGCTCCTAATGAGCAATTATTAAAAAGGCAGGCATCGGCCTAATTTTGCCGTTCGCTCGCTCTGTCTTGGGCGCCTCGCCCTCCTGCCCCGTGAGCCCCAGGCGCGGGCGGGGCCCAGGTTGACGAGGGCCCGGTTGGTGACATTTCCCACATTTCGCAGCGGTGTGGCAGGAAGGAAGGGCGAAGGATAAGAGAGAAGGGCGAGGGTCCGCCCTTGAGCCCTTCATCCGCCTCTGCCGCCGGGATCACGAGTTCGTCTTAATGAGTTCCCAGGCCTGTCGCATCCTCTTCGTCACATTCTGCCCTCCCCAAGCGTGGCCCTTAATGCAATCTGGACGGCGGGACCGAGTTGTCACGCATACGCCGTGTGGTCCTCGGCGTCTCCTCCCGAGGGACCGCTGGCACACCACGGAGAGTTCTCGTCTGGGGAGCGAAGCAGGGGGCGGAGCGAGCAGTGCGGGGTTGGTGGGGTTGGGTCTGCATGTGCCAGTGGTCGGTGAACGCATCAGGTCCACGCCCGGCGGAGCGCGACGGGGCGAGAGGGGCAAATCAATCAAAATGCAGCGACCGCAAAGCGTGACAGTCTGTCAGCGCCCCGCCAGCCCTCCCGCCCTCTCCTCCACCCCCTGCGTCGATGGTTTTTGGTTCGGTGTGCGGAGAGGCGGGCGGGGCCGCAAACAAAACCATCAAAAAGATATTAAAGTAAATTGCGACAGCGCCGGCCGGATTGCGACGGAGCCAATTGAATTAAATCAATATCGATTTTTAACTGGACGCCAGATTCGATCGGCTCTCGTTGACTCGCCTCCCCCGGGCCCTGTCCTGCCCGACGAAGCGCCAAGTTCTAATTCAATGACGGCGTGTCAAGATTCAATTCCCATAAATAATGACAAATAAACCAATTTGGGGTCCCTTGCGAGCCCCGGCCATCGCAGGCACCACCGACCACAGGAACGCCAACAACGACGCCAATATCTGGACAAACATGGGCAAACACAAACCTCAGAATCCGACAATCAAAAAGAAATTATTATAAATTTCGAAAACAACGTCGGACCGATCGACGGAGGGCCGGACGGACGGACGGTTGACGGCCATCGAGACAATTTCGCCGCCATTTTTTCGAATTAGACCTTCGCCACTCCCTTCGAGCTTCGAACGCGATCTTCGCGTTTTGAAGACGAGCAGCTCCAGCGTCGCCTCAATTCATGGTCATGGCGGAGGAGGGGAAGGGGAGGAGGCGTCCATCGCACTCGCCCCCACCGCGCCCCACTTCGCCCCAGGCGCCCACGTCTCGTGCTCTTCGCCGTTTTCCGCGAATTTTCAGGAATTTCGCTATTTTATGATTTTTTTTGTTCGTTCGGTTTTCTATTTAATTCCACAAGGTGCTGTTGTTGTTGCTGCAGTGGCCATTGTTGTCGGTAATTTCAGTTGTTGTTCAGTGTGTAGACATTGTTGTTGGGTCGTGTTGACTCAATTAACACATGCTCGAAACTAGGTTAATGCCATAAAAAAGCAGCTTTGAACTTTGGACATCTATTTTCGACAACATTGCCGCTGCGGCGTCGTTGCTGCGTTGTTGCTGCGTTCTTCTTGTTCTCCGCCCGCTGTTGGTGTCTGCTTTGTTTTGCTCTTTCCGCGCCGTTGTTGTTGCTGTTCCGCGAGGAACAAGTCAATAAACCGCCCGACCGAGCCACTTGCGATGCGCCCCACGTGGTCGCTAATTCGCCACCCCGCCCCAGCCCCAGCCCATCTGCCCCGTTCGCCCATTTGTATGCGCGCCGCACGCAGCACCGCCGACCCGACAAATTCGCAGGCCGCCAAAAGGATAACGAGCAGGCGGATGATCCACGGCCGCGTGGGCGGGGAGCACCTGGAGCGCGGGACAGGCGGCCGTGGAGTGGATCTCCTAAGGCCACAGCGAGGCTGTGGCTCTGGCTGTTGCTGCGGTGGATTAGGCGCAGCGGCGACTGCTGCAAGGGCGAACTGGAGGAAGGCCCGGGTGGAGGACGCCACGTGGCTGCGGAGGGAGCCGCCGACGCAGCCGCCTCGTGCCGTCCGCCACGTCGCCGCAACGCGACCTGCCCCACTGTGCAGCGCCGCGCTCCGAACGCCCACTGGACGCCCCCCCCGGGGGCCCGGGAACATTTCAATTCGTTTTCAATTTCGTTTGCGACTCGATTCGATTTGGGCGAATTCTATTTATATTTCGAATTGCGGCGAATCGGGCGATTGGCGAGCGAATGGCGAAAATGGCGAGATGGGAAAATTGACTTCCTCCCCACTTGCCGAGCTCCGTGGCTCCGGTATTTCCTCCAAGCTTGTTATTAACACGAAAGCAACAACGTGACTCGACTGCCGAGTGCCCCGGAGGACGGCAGGGGTGCCGGAAACCGAGAGTGAGCGAGAGCGAGGGCGAGATGGCCACAGCACGAGGACGGCGTTCAAGGACACGCGAGGAGCACTTTTGTTGCACTCGAGGACAACGGATGGCCGGCCGAGCGAGCGACCGGTCGACTGCCCGAGTATCAACAGCAACAACAACAAGAACAAGGAGAAGAAGAAGAAGAGCAGCCGGTCCCTCGTGCATTTCGTGGGTCGCCCACACGTGGAAGACGACCCTCGACCCTCGAGCCGAGTCCGACTGCGGCTGCGACACGGCGCTTATTTATTGTTATTGTCTCGCTAGGACGACGGCCGCCGCAACCGGGGTGCGGACGGAGCGAAACATCACCTAAACGAGCGCAAAACGAGGGCCGGCCGCCCTGCCTCGGCGACGGGGACCACGCGCAGGCGGAGACGGCGCGGCGGGCAGGACGGGTCGTGCGTTCGACCGAGCGAACTGACCTGGAAAATATGAAAACGTGATCGAAATAATATTTCGCCCCCATCGAAGTCATTCGTCCTTCGCCGTCCTCGCCCCCCACCTATCCACCTGCCCCAATCCATGCAGCTCTTGTAGTCGCCCGGTCGCAGGAACAGCCGGGGGCGACGCCGGAAGGACGTGGGCAGCAAATCGCTGCGAGGCGACGACGGGGACGGCGAGAGGCGGAGGAGGGCGCGAGAGTGGCTTGCTCTCGGAGCAGGATTTCGGAAGCTGGGCGAGCGGCGGACGGGACCGAAATTCGGTTGATTTAGCGTTTCGGCGGAAGGCAGGAACCGGACGCTGGCCAGGGACGACGAGGGGGAGGTCGGAGGAACACAAGATGTGGAATTCAATTCGAAGGACATTAAAAAGACATTAGAGCGGCGGCGGACCTGGGGCGGGCTGAGGACCGCGGGAGGAAATCGGGAGAAGCAGGAGCCAGGCGGAGACCAGCTGCAGCGCGACTGCGGGCGGGGCGGCGAGATTTGAACGAATTAACGAAATTCGTTCGCCACATGTGCCAGAGCACGGGGAGGGGTGGGATGCGGGATATCCCCGTGAATGTGGGCCACGGGCAATCTAAATTAAAATCTCTGCGCTCTGCAAATCAAGGGCCGCCATTCGTCATCGCCCAGCGCCCCTCACCCGGGAGTACGAATTTGCACAGCTTCATAAATATTTGAGAGCGCGCACACCTGTTGGCGGAGAGCTCCAAAAAGTCTCCAAAAGGCGTCAGAAGCCGGGGTCGAGTCCTCGCGCGAGGCGGAAAATGTGTTCCGGCCGAGCGGGGCGGGCGCACAGAGTCGATAAATACGCAGAGTTCGCAAATTGAATATCCAACTGCAACAATAAATACACGCCAACACCACTCGACAACAATGCAGTGGAGCCCGGTGTTTGCGCCTCCTGCGCTCGAGCAAATATGAGCTTTGGAAACGTGAGCTGCCGCAGACACACACACTCTCCCACTCACAGACGGACAGACGAACAGAAGGACAGACGCACCGACAGACAGAGGACGGACGAGCCACCTGCCCCGCCCTCGCCCGACCGGGCCACTCTCCGGGCCAACATTTTTGAGCGAAGTGTTTCATGTTGTTTGCCAACAAATCAGACCGAACGAGCACACGACAACAACGTCAACAGCAACAACAACAGCCAACAGTGCAACAACTTTCGACATTGATGCATCTCCACATCTGCTGGCACCGCACTCTGGAGCTGGCTGTTGTTGCTGCTGCTGCTGCTGCTTCATCGACATCCATCGCAGCAGCTGCCGGAGACTCGTCCTTAAAGCGACGTCATCCGAGGCACCGGGTCGAGGGCGGGCGGCCGGCCCCGAATTCATTTCCCCGAGAGCTGTTGTTGCTGCGGCGAGTGCTCTCGTTGTGTTGCCTTGGGTCGCTCGCCATCGCAATGTCTGCGATGCCTGGCGTTTTGACTTTCGGATCAAAGCCGTCTCTGAGCCCAACGAGCCCCGCCCCCGGCCACAACCGACGGGGCGGTGACGGGGTCGGGGTCGGCCCACTCATTGGAAATGCAAATGCGCTGCGACGGCTCGTTTAATCATTTAATGCAATCGCCATCGCAGCGGCAGTGGCAGCAACAACGAGCGCGCTATCGATATCTGTTGACCCCGGGCGAAATGCGTAAATTTTGGCAGCTGTCAGAAGTGGAAACGGAGCGAAGGCCAGTGGGCGGGGGAAGGGCGGCCAAGGGCCGTCGGGTGAGTGGAGCGTGCGACGGGTGCCGCCCACTCGGGTTATTTACGGGAGCGGCGGCGTAGACGAGGAGCGGGCCAGGACTCGGCTCCGGCCCGACTGCGAGCCATGCTATGCTATGTGTCTGAATGCACTCCACGCCGGGCTTCGAGGAACCTTTTACAATTTTAATTAACACCATGTTGAGATTTCCACACGCTGCTCACGCACTCGTTCTCAATTCCCACTCGTTTCTGATTCCGCTTTATCCGCATTTAAGAGGACCGTGGGTCGCGCCGGCCCCCGCCAGTCCGCCGTCATATTCCATTGCGATGATTTTCAGCTTCGCCCTCGTCTCTTAAACCACATTATTTATGGGATATTGTCTGTTGTTGTTGTTGCATTTAATTCTTCGATGTTGCCTCGACCGCAGCTCGTTTTAATGACGACCAAATATGACTTTTAATTGCTTTTCTTCCGCCGCTCTCCCTCCTCTCGCCGCTATTAAATTAACTCGACATCGCATCGTCCCTCCCTTCCCTCCCCCTCCCCCTCCCCCTCCCCCTTCTCCTCTTCCTCTCTTCGATCCTCTCTTGGGCTATCGCCGTCTCTGTCTGCTCGCTGCCACCCGTCCACTCGCTCTGCGGCCAATGGCGCTTTATTTAATTTAAGGATAAAAGCGATAATTGTGCGTTTCTCGCGCTGCCCACCGCCTCCCCCTGACCACGCCCCAGCCGCTCCGCTTGCCCTGGTCCCGCCGAGCGCCGCCCAAATGAGGTTACCGTTAACAGCAGTCGCTGCATTGTTGGCTCGGACGCAATTTTCATTATGTTTCCATTCATCGCGAAATTAACAAAAAATAAAATTAAAATTAAATTATTAAAAACAAGGAGAGTCGACAACGCGGCGAAAATGAGACAAAAATCAAATTGAAAATCCCGGTCTCCCAGCAGACGACGATCGCCCGATCTTCGGGTGGCCGAGGGCTACGACTCCCCGGGCGTATGCGCAACATCTGACTCGCCCGCTGCGCCCCGGGACGACCACGGCGTACTTAATTAAGAGCGACTACACCCCCCCCCCCCCCCCCCCAATCTCACGTGGCGCGTGCTGCGAGTTTTCGAAATTCCCGAAACGGAGCTAAAACAACTAAGAAGAGCGCGGCGAAAATATTCCACAACAGGGGGCGGAGGCGAAACCACAATGAAAAATGCCCGAGGGCGGCGTTTTTTTCGCGCCGAGTGGAGCGAGGGGCGTTTGTGAGGGGCGTGTGGGCGTGGGCAGGGTGGAATAATGCAGTGCGAATTGCACGCTGCCAACTAACGCAGCAACAAATTCGCGCGAACGGACAGTACGAGGGGGCTCAGGCGATAAAAAATATGAGAAATGCTCGACGAGCGGGCGCAAACCCCGAACTGCCACGCTTGGGCGCAGTTGGCAACACTACAGGGCGAGGCGGCGCGGGAGTATGCGAGAGGATGAGTGTGTGTGAGTTTTATTAATGGCCCACGCACACAAGGACAAGCGGCTGCCACGAGCGAGAGCTTACCGAGCAGAGCGCAAACAGCGCGAGGGTCCAAGGGGAGCGAGAGGGAGACGCTCAACTCAACTACCGGGAAATTAAGTGCAGCGAGCCACCCTCGCCACCCTCCGGAATGACAAACGTCCGCCAGAGCGACGCCGGCGCGGAGAAAGTCGTCAAGAACCGGAACCACGGACCGGACTCGGCCAGAATCCCTGCCCTCGCACGATCGCCGGAGCCTTTAAGTCGGCGTCGACGGCCCTGTCGATGGACCACCGCGCCCCACGCTCGCCACGCCAGAAGCCTCAAGGTGCTCAGAGCGGAAGGAGCTCTGGAGCTGCTGGGCTTAAGTGCGAGGCGAGAAGCGTTTGAGGATTCTCTTCAAATAGTTGCGAATCGCACACAAACAGACCAATGAGAGAGGGGCAACAGACAGACAGACAGTCAGACAGGCAGACAGGCGGAAGACAGACAGACGCGTTCCTCTCGCACAAAGCAGAGGAGGCTTCATGCGAGGAATAGACGTTTGTTTAAGCTCTCCTCGTGGGCGTCGTGTGTGTGTCTGTGTGCGTGTGTTTTGTGTGCATTCAATGCGACGTTTCCGCTTCCGGTTTGCCTCTCGCTCCGCTTGGGTTCGCCTCGTTTTCGGTTCAGTTCGGTTCGGTTGCCAGGACGCCGGCTGCTGGCGAACTTCGCATTCAATTTTTAAGGACATCAAACGCAACAACAACAATCACTATGACAACACAGAGAGATAACAGGCCCCGACAGAAAGAGAGCGAGGGGCGGAGAGAGAAAGTGGCTTGGGGCTGCGAGCGAGATGGAAAAACACACGCTCCCATGCAGATGTTCGCACCGAGCGTCCGAGCGAGCACTCGAAGTGGCTCGGTGGGGTGAGAGGGGTCGGGGTTGCAGGCGGACGGAGAGAACGCCTGTCAGTCAGTCAGTCAGTCAGTCACACAGTCAACAAGTCAGGGGCGTCGGGGGCAGGTCCTCAGCCGGAGATGGAGCCGGAGCCCTCGCGATCCTCATAACTCAGCCCGCTGACCTTAATTTGTCCCTCACGTCAATCAGACCGACGCGGAGAGGAAACGAGAACAAGACAGATGAGCGGGCTAGTGAGATGGAGATGGCCATGGAGCAGTGATGGCACTTCAACCGGCAGTGTTACTGCCAGAAATAGCGCTTTCCAACTTACACTGCGGCATTGAGTGAGTTGAAAGGGAAAGTTGTAACATAATCTCTAGAATTAATTAATGGAGCTCAATAATCAAAAGTGCAGGGCGATATAGATCTTGTGTGACACACAACAACAACGAAACCCCCATATAGACGAGCGATTTCGACGGTTGGAATCATCAGGAGCCCAGAATCGGTAGGAAGAAGACGATCGTATAATTTAGTGCAGCATATTCCGAATGGGAGCGAGAGAGAGAATTGGGTTCTCTCTCACTGACTCACTGCATCACTCCTATTGGTCGATCTCTCGCTCTGGATAGTTCGGCATAACGGTAAATGTTCTCACTCACGGCGAGCAGAGTTGCCAGTGTCAACTGTTGTTCTACTCGACTGGGAGTGCTCTACGATCGATAGGTATGATTGCCATAGCGCGGCAACCCAGGCAGTGATCCTTCCTGCTTTGTTCGAAACGAGTGCGAGGGAAACGAAGAGTGTCGTCGTTCCCATTGGCCAACTATGCTTTCTCTAATGATCTGTATGCAGGCGAGAGCACCTTCGAATTCAGAGAGCATCCGACAATGAAATTCTATTGATGAAGCGCAATTATCCCTCTCTTCCTCCAGAATTCTGATCGCCTGGCAGAGGACTTGCGTTGATTTCAACCGGAGGGGAAATTACAAAAAAGCAATATTTTGAGCCTGGCGGCAACTAACTGGATTGAATTCATGTGTTGTTAATCGAATCCCCACCGTGTCGTTGAGAACTTTTCTAACTTTGCCTGTTCTCTTGGTCTGCCATTTCTTAGAGACCAAGAGTTGGCAACACTGCGGCGAATACGTCGACGACGAGCGACGACGTAAGGTGAGAGACGGGGGACCGGGGGCGGGGCAGGGGGTTAGGTCAGGGAGCAAACCAGCAAACACAAACCCGCAACAGCAATTTAACCAGAAAAGACCGAGTCCCGATCCTGGCCCTCGACCGCTTTTGCCATAAATTTCGACCATTTCTGACAGCTCCAGCGACGGCTGCAAATTGCGTCCGAGCGCACGCCAGGGAGCCTCTCGCCCCTCTCGACCAGAAAGAACAATTAGGACGCCTCGCCCACACGCGCCCACACGCGCCCTCCCCGCCCAAACCGGCCACACGTTGGTGGCCGAATTGCGGTTCGCAGGATGCGCTGCGGCCGCTCTTTTGGCAGCTCGGTCAGAGCCGCCTGCACCGTCCGACCCACGGCGAGACAAAAACTCATCCGTCCACCTCAAACTCCTCGGCCTCCGTCTCTTGTCACCGCCAGAGACGTGGGGCCATCATCGCTGCTGACAGATTCCGATCAAAAGCCCAGCCCCAACCCCTCGAGCAGCGCCCGCGATTTCCCACGGTTCCTAGGGGGATTTTTGAATTTTTCGGCTTGATTTTTCGAACCCTGCGGCAGGAATCTGGAGCACGTGACTAGGGCTGGCCGGATACGTGGGGACGGATGGCCGGTCGTCCCGGGGGAGGATCCAAGGAAAGTCGACGAGGCCCCGCCACCCCTCTATTGGGTTCTACAGCCGCTCCTCATCGACGAAGGATACCCGATCAAACTCCCGACCCCGTCCTCGGTTATGAGAGCCACTCGAGGCGCCTCCGCCCCGCCCAGGCCACTAAAGCGCCGAGCAAACAAATCACGCGTGGCCAGTGGGCGGGTGGCCGGATGGTTGGATGGGCGAGAGAGAGGCAGAGGCAGAGGGAGAGGGCGAACGGACGAGGCCGTGTCTGGGGCCGTGTGCGAAGTGAGCAGCACTCGAGTCGCGTGCTCGACGAACGGCGGCGAGTGCGTGAAAACGTGATTGCGAGCGCAGCGCAGGCCAACAGCATCGCGTGCCTGCCGCCGTAGCTGTGTGGGTGACCGTATGTGGGGCTGAGTGCGCTGAACAGCAACCACAACAGCGAAGGAACAATAACGACTGCGATGATGTCGATGATGGCGATGAGTTACGAGTGCCAACAAACAAATTGCCAAATGAGTTAATAATTAATTGGCAACGCGGTGCACGGCGGCGGTGGACGCCGAGGGGCGGGTGGCGCATGGTGGGTGCGGAGTGAATGTCCGGCAAGGGAGGCGACTCGTGGCTTCCTTCCATTGTCTGCAAGAGCGATGCGGACAAATTGATTCGGAGAGGAAAATCCAACAAAGCTCCCGACTTCTGCAAAAAAAGCAAATGTTTTATAAAAACGTATTTATTGAAAAATTAGCGTGTATTCAGGCTATTAGATACAAATTCAAGTAAGTTAAAATAAGTATTTTAATTTTCAAATGTACTTTAATTTCATAAAACAAAAATGTAATTCAATTAAAACTCATCGTATTTGCATAAACTCGCATGTCATCGTGACCACAGGAACATCCAGGCTGTAGTTTCTGTAATCACAAACAATTTAAATGCATTAAATCAAAATTAGGTTTATTTACTTTTCACACAAACAATGAAATAGGGATCAATTTGTTGGGGGAAAAATACTATAAAAAAATACTATAAAAAATACTAGAATTTTGAGTTGTTCATACAACGTTTAAAACGTTCGTTTCAATAAACCGAACTTTGGTAAAAAAAATTAAATAGTAGAATCGAGCGCTCGAGTATCCGCCGGATCTGAAAATTGCATCCGAATATAGCTCTCCGCATAGTATCTCAGAGCTGGGAATCGTTCGGAAATCTCTCCGGTCGCCTCAGCGCTGTCCATGCTCCACGCTCGATCCTCGCGTCGGCCGATAAATCATTTCTCCCGCGGTCCGCAAATATTTACTCCCTCTCACCCGCCCCGCACCTGCTGCCTCCTCCTCGGTGGCGCTTTTTCTCCTCATCCGCTCTCTGTCTCGCGCGCTGCACACTTAAAAAATATTTCGCGCGCGATAAATTTAAATTTGCTCGGCGAGCGGCGAGAGTGAAATTTAATGCTTCCACAATTGGCCGCGAGGCGCCGTTTGACTAAATCGACCGGAACCGCGGCCGACCGCATAAATTCGAATGTGGTGTCGACGGTGACAGTCGGCTGAGCCGGATCGACCACTGCGGAAAGGGCAAAGGGGTTTCGTTTCGGGCGCCCGGAGACGGAGCAGACAGCGGTCCGCTGATAGAGGGTTCACCGGGCAAAGGATGCGCGGATACACCCGAACACAGATCCGCAGGATAAAAGGCAGCTTGGAGTGAACCGCGAGTGTGCTCGAAACATGAGAGCCGAGGATTTGGCGAAGGATAGAGGAAGGATCAGAGGAAGGATCAGGGGACTCCACAGAGTGAACGCAACAGGGCGATGCCGGGATACGCCGAGGATACAACCTCCCGGCTGCAGATAAACGAGTTTATTGAACTGCACGGAGATATTCGTGATTTTGTCAGTCACGCCCCTCCCCCGCGCGGCCCCGTGGAGCGCTCTTAATAAAGCGTTCGCCTGTCACACGCCATTAGCCGCCGTCCGGAGTCCTTGCGCCCTGAAGGGACGACGGGGGTCGGGGAGGCGGCGATGATGAAGGCGATTTCGCCATCCGACGTTCGTCGCTGCCGTCGTTGTCGTTGTCTTTGGCGAGGTCGACTCCGTCGTCCTCGCCATTCGACGTTGACAGCAGCTTCCGGCGGCGTTGTCGATAAAGCAGTGCAATGAACGCCATTGTTGAGGCTTCACCCGTCGCCGCATTTATGGCACAAAGGGTACGCCAACGACGACGACACCAACAGCAACAACAACGACCGCAGGATCATAATCAACACAAATCTACACCAACAACCTGACGACGGCGACAACAAAGGGTAGACCGGACGGTCGCTCGGTCTACTCGACAGACCGACCGACCCGCCGACATAATGACCAGATGGCGCGTGTCCGCAACGACAATGACGACGACGTTAATGGCCGACGGAGTTGTCGATAAGTCAGTTTATGGCCATGGGCCATGGTCGGCGCTGCCACTGCACCGACCACGGGCGCCGCTGCATTAGCTCTCGAAGGCGACGCAATGATCCTTGGCGGGTGGCGGCAGGACGCGGAGGGTGGGTCGTGGCTCTTGCCTGACGCGCCGCGCGACCCGAGAGAGCGCGGAAATGCGTCAAATTGACTTTTTATGCTACAAAGAGGATCATATTTTTTAATTTCGCGTTTTGCAATCCACGCTTTTGTCCTCCGCCTCCTTCTCCTCGTTACTCCTCGCCCTCGAGCTCCTGCATGAGAATTTTCAATAGAGCGCATTTTTGCTTCTGACGTGTCGTGTCAAGCGCGAAAACCGAGGCGAAAACAAAACAACGAGGAAAGAAACCGGCGAGGGAGAGGCAGGGGCAGGCGCAGCATTTGACGCCAAGGCGATGGCCAGCGGTCGGGCCGATTACGAGGACTGACGGAAGGCAGGGCGGGTTGGCGATACGGGTCAAGGAACCAGGGTATGCTCGCCCCGTGGTGTCGACGGCGGCACCGGCTCGGGTTCCGGATGCCGGTTCCTGGGAAGGACAGCTCCTGGAGGGAGCAGAAGAATCCAGCAGCAGCTGCTCGAAAGACTGCATCTCGACTCTCGCTCCGCCACCTCCGCGCGTTTCACTATTTTCCCAGTGATTGACATTTAAGAGCTCGTCGTTCCTCCCTCCCTCTCCTTTGGGGCGCCACTCAATTCCTCACGCCATACTCGATGGGGATGGCGCGGTGAAGAGTGGGGGAGGGGGTCGGTGGTGCTGCGCAATGCTCTGAAATCCATTTTCTTTGATCTTCGTTCGTTCGAACGATGCATTAGTTGATGTTATTGTTGCTATCGTTCTTGTTATTGCTCTCCTTTTGTCGTTGCAGACGCCCAGCTGCATTTGTTTAGAATTGCGTTCAAAGAACATCAAAGCGGCTGGAGGGGGCCGCCGGGACGCAGGTCTCGGGCGGCTTAAGTGCTTAAGTAGACTCCCAAGGCCAGCGCCGCCTCCACATCGTTGGCAGGTCGCCGCGACCCACTCGATCTTCTAGTTTCCGGTCTCTAATCCACCTCTCTTCTCCGTCTCTTCCAGGTGCCGTCCAGGACGACTGCCGCCTCGTCGAGTGCCCCGCGCCGCCCGCCTGCCCCGCCGACAGCCGCCTGCAGACGGCCTCCGAGGAGATCGACGAGCTCGAGGACTACGACGAGCTGCCCACGAGCGACCCCTTCGCGGGCGTGCGCGTCGAGGCGCTCGGCCCCATCCAGCGCAGCACCGAGCCGAGCCACGCCACTTCCCCCGGCCCCAACCCCGCCAGCGCCTCCACCGCTCCCACCAGCCCACCAACGACACCGCCGACGACTCCTGCGCCGAGAACCAGGCGAGAGCTGAGCTTCCTGCAGCTGGCGCTGGACGAGCACGCGCCGACGAAGGGCTGCTGCGACGAGGCGGCCTGCGTCTGCAACGAGTGCCGGCCCGAGGCGCTCTGGCCCGCCTGCGCCGCCGACGAGGTGGCCGTGGAGCTGGCCGCGGCCCAGGGGACCCCCGGCAGCTGCTGCGCGACCCTGGTCTGCGTTCGGCGCTGGGCCTGCGACGGGTCGTTGGAAGCCGGGGCCGGGGCCGAGGAGGGGGTCGAGGGGCACTCTCGGGACGACTACTGGAAGGACGCCTGCACGCGCTGCCGCTGCTTCGCCGGCGAGGAGCTGTGCGAGGACCGCTGCGACGCGCCGCGGCCGCCGCACGCGCAGCAGCAGGACGAGGCGAGGGGCGCCGGATGCTACTCGGACTACCTGGAGCGGCTGATGCCGGCGGGCGAGAGCTGGCTGGAGGACGCCTACTGCAGCGAGTGCAGCTGCGTCGACGGCGAGAAGGCGTGCGTCACGAACCTGTGCGCAGCCGCCGAGTGCGCGCACCCGGTCAAGGTCGAGGGCCGCTGCTGCCCGGTGTGCGTCGCCGAGGACACGGCGCGCAACGCCACGACTGTCGCAACAACAACCGCCGTCCCGACGACGACAGCAACCGCTGCCGAGGCGTCCTCAGGCGAGGTCGCCGCTTCTGAGGAGGAAGCGACAGCGGAAATGGACACGGAAACGGAAGCGATGGCAACCGCCGGAAGCTCCACGACGGAAATCGTGCCGGAGGAGGGCGGTGAGACAACAACGGAACCGGAACCGGAAGCGCCGGAGGAGGACGGCTTATCGGAGGACGGCTTATCGGAGGCGGCGACATCGGAGGGGGCATCATCGGAGGCGGCGACATCGACGGCAGCAGCAACCACTCCAGCACCCACGTCGACTGCCACTGAAGCAGCAGAAGCGGCCAGCTCGACCGCCGCCTCCTCGACAGCGACGGAGGCGCCCGACACCCGCTCCAGCGAGTCGGGCTCCACCTCGAAGCCCGCCGAATCGGAGGAGAAGGCGACGACAACCGAGTTCCAGCCCAGCTCCAGCGCCCACCCGGCCACGGAGTCGACCACCGAGGGTCGCAGCAGCACCGAGGCCTCGACCTCCTCCCCCGCGACCACCTCTGCGCCCTGGACGCCCGTCCACGCATCGTCCGGCCCGCCGTCCACCGTTGCTGATGTCACCAGCGCGCCACCGTATGCGCCCACCTCCGCCTCAGCACCCACCGGACCGCAACCAACCACAGACGCCGCCACCCCAACGTCGCCCACCACCTGGGGCCCGTCCGAGGCGCCCGCCCCACTGGCCGTCAGCTACCACCGCCAGCACCAGCCCGCCCCCGACGAGGACGCCTCGACCGCCACGCCCTCCCTCGGCCTCGACGGCCACAACATGAACCGGGTGGAGCCCCTGAATTCGGCGAGCCCGAACATGGTGCGCACGACGCAGCAGCGAGTGCGGCGCATCTTCGACGAGGTGGACTCGGTGGTGGTCGTGGTTCTCGCCCTGGGCTCCGTGCTCTGCCTGGCCCTGGGCCTGGTGATCCGCCACTCGAAGAACAAGAAGAAGATCTACTCGACGATCCCCAGCTCGGAGACGAGCCTCAGCCAGACCTCGACCAACACGGTGCTCACGGTGTGAGCGGCCGGACGCGGGAAAGGAGGACGGTCCGCGCCCAGGGACCGGAGGGAGAGTCGACAGTACGGAAGGACGGAAGGAGCGTCCGCGGGAGAGTGGACGAGTGGACGAGGGGACCCGGGCGGACGGAAGTGGGAGCTGCTTCCGCAGTGGATGCACCGTAGAATCAGAACCGTAGGCAAAGAACAAAGTAGTCTTAAGTGCACTGACACAGTAGCAGAGGAGGAAGGAGTATCCACAGATTGTTTTCTGCACACTCACACACACCTTGTACATATTTATTTACTCGTATTCGTCTAAATTATTGCAACACTACTGCAACAACAACACCCACTACTACTGCTATTATTATGTTATTATTCTCAAGCGATCGCTCGCCGCGATCCGGCTCTGGCAGGGAGGCGTCAACGCGAGATCACTTCATACGATCCATAAAATCGCTAATTGTCCATCCGCCTGCCGTTGTTATCGACGCTCCGTTTATCGCCGCCGGCGCAGCGACGCAGCGCGAGCAGAGCAGCGGCCCGCGGCGGTTGGCCGAACTCCAGATGCCGAGGTCGGCATTGCAGCTTCGCAAGCCCCTCGCAAGGGCCCACCGGATCCCCTCTTGTTCGATCGAACGGCAGAGAAGGAGAGAGAGATAGCTAGAGGGCGAGATGGGCAGAGCGGACCCCCATCGATCGGCGCGCACTAAATTATTTCAATTGTGATAAATAAAATGTCTAAACAAGTTTTAGTATTTCATCTACTTGTACACTTAAGCTCATTTTATTGTTTATGAACTATTATATATATTAATATTATTACACTACTATTATAATTATTATTATTATTACACGCGTATGTATTAGTGATTTATATTTGTTTTGTTTATTCGTTGTAAATAGGAATATTTAAGTTTTTATGCGAAAAACAATACCACGGTATTAGCCTTGAAAGTATTTCACATATTCCTCTATTCGATTGTTTGTATTTTGAATGAAACGAAAACGAAATTCCATTTCTTGATCCGAGAGAAACCCGCACTAGTTTTAAGATTCGTCACCCACACTGTAAAAATTCGATGCATGGATGAATTTTTACCGATGTGGGAGGGGAGAGACGAGAGAGAGAAAAGGAAAGATATGAAACACACAATTATCGCGCTCCATAATTCGACTTGCGTTTCAAAGACGAGACCAGACGACATACATTCATAAATGCATATTTCCAAATTGCGAGAAATTACACTGAAAAAACTCACCGGCAAATCCACTGGGCCGCCGACACAGACTCGACACTGGGAGAAAACGCGTTGTTATCCACGTGTTTCCGAGAGAAATGAGATGAGATCGTTTCGTTTTCTGTAAAATAGAGTATTTATTGTTTTTATTTATTATTAAAACATTGCAATTTTGTATTTTCGAGCTTTTCTGTAGGTTCAGTTCGCTCACACTGATTCATTTCCCACTTGATTAAGGGATGCTTAGCCGAGCCCACGAATCATGTCATAGCGTTGGACAAGACCTTTACTTTTAAGCACTTTGTGTAAAAATAGCGAATTGTAACAACAACAACAAAAACAACACAAAACATCCAAAACCCAATAAAAATAAATAAAAATCCAAAATGAAACGTGGTTGGCTTTATTTTCAAGTCGCTTCCAATCGCGGTGCGGAATCGAAATCAGCTCGCGATAAGGTATGATGGATCGTAGATTATCAGGCCTCGATCTCAGGCGGGGGCTGCAGAAGTAGGCCAGATACGAGGAGGACCCCCGCACTCCTCTCCTCAAGTGGTGCGAGCCCTATGGAACTCCATTCCCTAGCAGAGTGGGTCGATCGGCAGGTCGAACAATCGCACTGGCCGGGAACCACCGCCGGATCTCGAGCGCCGGCAGGAGCCTTAATCACTTCATGTAGTTAGCAGTTCTTCGAGTGTTTTTATAGCCCTGTTTACAGCGGTGCTCTTATCGGGGCCAAGCAGAGATGTTCTGGAGGCTGGACTCGCTGACGACTGCCACGTATGGCTTATCGCTGGCAGACGGACTGATGGACGGACGGACGGACGGACGGACGGAGGAATGAGTCGTTCATGAAGCGGGCGAGACACGTCCAGCAGCACGTGTAGCGACCGCTTCCAGAGTCTGTGGTGTCTTCATCCACCTGTGCAGCGACTGGGACGGCCACCGCGGCCGTAATTAAATCGCTGCTGTTTGCTGCAGCCTCAGTCGGAGCGGTAACGACGTCGTTTGACCCAGACGCAGGGCGAGGGCTGTAGCGCGGAAGGACATTGCAGTGAAATGCTTCCTGTTGCAGCCAGAGAGGAAATAAATTTTGGGAAAATAATAAATAACTCGAAATTAAATAAAGCGGCGGCAAGAAGCGAGCGCTCTATTCAGCTGGCGGATTCATTGTCCCGGACACGGCGCTCGGGCTCGCAATCGCCATCGTCGTCCTGCGACAAACTCACGGACACCGGTCGGCAGGGACAGACAGATCGACCTAAGGACCGGCGGTGGAGTGCCGAGAGTGAGAGAGACATAAACTATCTCGACGGCGGGAGGACAGAGAGAGGGTCAGGGAGGACGCGACGACCACTAGAGTTGGACATTACGGACGAGTGTCCTTCAGCAGGATGCTTAAAAGCAAGAATTACTGCAAGATGCTGCTGGAGAGCGGGCAAATAAACGGACGACGCTGATTCATGGAGCCCTCCGAGCGCAGCAAGGACTCCCGGACAGACGGACGACAGCCAGACAGGACTCGATTGCAGCGGCAGAGCTCAAGCAGCGCCCGGGAAGTGGCTCGAACGAGGTCCACTCGCAACGGACGCCCGATGACGACGTTGCCGGGAACAACAGGGCCGCACTGAGAGACGGACACGGGCGGTCGGGTTGAGAGGACGGCAGGACGAGTTCAAGTGGATGAGTGGCGACTGGAGTGGAGTGGGCAGTGATAAGCACCGTCGAATAAGCTGCCACTGCCCGCTGCCGAGGAGCGATTCGACGCAAATCTAAGGCATTGCAAATCTAAGGCATTCCGTGTTGTTCCGGTTGTGGTTCCAGTTCTATTTGTCGTCATCGTCATCGTCGAGGTCCTGTCGCTCTTGTCGGCGGTCGGGGCGAAAAATCAGTTCAATTTGATGTCGCATGTTTACGGGACCCGGCGGGCGGAGGAGGGATGCACTCCCAAGTAATCCCCTCCCCGACCCTCTCGTCCTCAAAGCACGGCTTTGCCGAGGGATTCTCGACGGATACGTGGGTCGAGTGACAAAAACAATGACGACTCGCCGAGGCAGACAACGCCAGGACCAGCGAAATTGAAGACCAAGTGCATTCGATGTTCTCGCTAGACACGCGGGGGCGGGACACGTCGGTTGTTTAAAATTTCAGGGCGAAAGATGTCAGTGCAGCGACAGAAGGACTGCATTAGAGCTCGGTGGCCCGGCAGAGAGGGGTCCGCCGGCACGTCCCCTGCGCTGCATCGTCCTTGTGCTTGTTCTTTGTCTTCGTCGTCGGTGAAGCTCGCTGCGCTCCGGGAAAAACGAAGAAAACACCCAGCTGTGAAATCGCAAACAGTTCTTTTTTTTTGTAAGCACGAAGCACCAGGATGGACAACATCGAATGCTGCGAAAAAGTCTTCGGCGCTGCTCTCGGGCCCTGGGCGGTTCACTTGCAGACGTCCAGCTGGCGGGGGTTCACCTTGCATTGGCAACGCGGCTGCAGGTGGCTGCTAATCGTCTGGACCTCGGTCAGGAAGCGCTCCACGTTCTCGGGGTTCTTGAAGACGTGCGGGTCGATGGAGAGGTTGTTGGCGCTGAGGATGTTCCAGCGCTTCATGCTGCTCACCACGTCCGAGCAGAAGTCCGTGTGCGTCTTGCGCTTCGTCCGCTTGCCCTTCAACGAGGACTTGCCTGCAGTGGGTAGAGGGGGAGTGGCAGATGGGAGGGACGTGGAGGGCGGGTGAAGCCTCTACTTACGCGACTTCGGGTTGCTGCGTATCTGCTTGAGGCGCGGGTCGATGCGCTTCGACTTCTCGAATAGGCTGAGGATCTTGAACATCTTCTTGTCGGCGTCGGCCTCCTTGAAGAGCTGGCAGCACTTCGGCTCGCAGATGCCCATGAAGTTGGGACCCGCGTAGGGCACCTCCGTCTGGAAGGTAGAGTCGACGTGGCCCTTCTTCGCCTCCCAGATCTGGTTCTCGCGGCGGGCGCGCGCCACCCGCACCCGGTCGTTGTGCTGCTTGAAGCTCATGGCCGCCAGCAGCTGCTCCACCTTCGACAGGCAGCTACAACGGGGATGGATTAGTAGCGATCCAGCTGGGAGGAACTGGGCTTACTTGGAGTTGCGCAGCGAGTAGACGCCTGGGATGTGGTGCGTGCGCAGCAGGTGGTGCAGCTTGAAGGCGACGCAGTGCAGCAGGTCCTCGGCGGCGCGGATCTGCATGCGCGTCAGGCGGTACTGGTCGTGGACGTTCTCGCGCACCCAGAAGCCGCGCCACAGCGCCTGGATGATCTGGGCCGCGCGGTAGTAGTGCTGCTCGATGCGCTTCTGCAGCGTCTCCTCCAGGATGCGGAAATAGCGGCGACAGGCGTAGAAACCGCGCCAGGCCCGCTGGATGATGGCCGCGGAGCGCTCCCGCTTGGCATTCATGTGGCGCACGAACCAGCCGCGCAGGGCCGCCTGAATCGTGCGCGCCGCCCGGAACTCGCGGTAGTCCTGCAGGAGCATCGAGGTGCTGCGGAGAGGAATTGCGAGTCTTCAATCGAGGACACTACAGGCAAATATCGAACTAACCGCGACAACTCGGGCCCGACGTTGTCCGCCGACTCCTCCAGAAACTCCTCCGCGCATTCCCTGCAAAAGACAGAAATGATCAAATATTCAGATGGATTGGGAATGGCAGAATGAGACCCACCAGTCGTAGTCGCGTGAGTGCAAGTTGAGCAGGTCGATGATGCTCTCGTCAGTCCGCTCGGTGCGTCCCCGCAGGCGGTGCTGCGTGGTCGACGAGCTGCCGACAGGCTCCTTGACAAGTGGTCCTTGACGTACGATTCCCTTCTCTGAGGACTTCGTGCTCGATCGCCTCTTCATGTTGATAGCTCTTCCTGCTGATCTTTGTCTGAAAACCTAGATTGTTTTGCGGTAAATTCCAAAGCCGCCTGTTTACTCTTCTCGAATTCTTTATTCAATAGAAAATGCTAAGCAGCCTGTACAAATTATCGACACCTAAGTAATGTCCCTTCCCAGTTCCCATCCCAACCGCCTGAGGCGCAACTCAATTCAAAAATTTTAATTTCAAGTCCAAAATCCATGTCGTCGTCCGGTTATGGCAGAGGGGTTTCTCAGGCCTTGAAGGTGTCCTTCTCCTTTCGCAGACTGCCCATGGCCTTGATAGGGTCCTTCTCGCCGGCATGCTTTTGTACTCCGGGCTCGTGAACGCGCATGAACGGGTTCCACGACTTCTCCTCGGCGATGGTCGAGGGCACCGTCGGTGTCTGGGTGGCTCGCCTCATCTTGGCCCACTCTATGCGTTGCAAGATGGAGCTGTTTGTGGGCTCTACGTGCCGGGCGTAGGCCATGTTTTGCAGCGTGTACTCATGCCCGCAGAACACCTTGGTGTCGTCTGGCAGCGAGGCCAACTTCTCGCAGAGGGCAGAGTACATCTGCTCGGGTGTACCTTCGAAAAAGCGCCCGCAGCCGCCCTGGAAGAGCGTGTCGCCGGTGAAGACGACATGCTCCCCGTTGGGCGCCTCCACGAAGTAGCAGATGTGGCCGGTCGTGTGGCATGGGGTGAACAGGCAGCGTACGTTGAGCGCCCCGATCTGGAAGCGATCGTCCTGCGTTACCTTGTGATTGAGAGCGCCAATGCGATCGTCGCCGCCATAGACCTCCAGTGGCTTAGCGTGCAATTTGACCAGCTTCTCATTGCCACCAGCGTGATCCCAGTGGTGGTGTGTAGTCAGCACCTTAGTGAGGTTGACGCTCTCCTTCTGCACGGCAGAGAGAACTGCCTCCGGGTCAACGGGATCCACGATAGCGGCCTCCTTGGTGGCATCGTCAACAATCTGAGCAGATAGATGGGTTTAGACTCCTTAATCTACGGGATATTTCGCACACTCACCAAGTACATGTAGTTGTCCTGCAAAGCAGGGAGAATTTTCACGTGCATCGCAGACATCTTGAGGTCTTCGATGGAGCTGTGCGTTCCGCGGACTCCGACTTTGCGTAGTTTTTGTGCTGTAAGAAAACCAAAGCGAGTTTTGAAAAGAAGAAACACAAGCGCCTCATGCGATGGTTCGACAAACTGAGCGTGAAGTCAGTAGCAGAGGCACGAACCCAACACAAGAGAACTTGCCCAGAACGAAGAGGAGAACGCAACAACTAAGCATACATCACATCGCCGCTGGAGACAACTAAAGCAACAATAGCACACAGGCGGTCAAAGATAAGATTAGCCACGGGGCGGACGGTAAACATGCAGATTAATGTTAGTCAGCACCTCACAGGCAAAAGTACAAACACAGTCCCTAGGGGTGAGTCGGGACGACAGGCGGAGAACTAACCTCGAAAGTAGGCAGCTGTAACGTTTTGTGCAACCCCGTTTTGTACGCGTCTCCAGAATGTCGAAAGCATTTAAGTCTCTGTCTCCGGCGACACCTGAGTGAATCTCGGCCTTACTGCGGCTGCGATTGCGAGCGATTGGCCAAAAATCAGGCTATCGGCACGGTGATGGTGTAGAGGGTGTCGGATGCCGATGGTCGGATTCGGAGTGAAGCGTATTGCAGGGATTGACTGACTTGTGGGGCGATGGCAGGAGATGTTTCTGTTGTGCGTTGCAAAGTTCTACTTCATTCGACGACTCCCCGCTCAAGCAAACAAATACAGAAACAAAATGAATCAACGGAAACCGAATGCAAATGAATGGAAATGGAATTGAATTTGGAAAAAAAAGTAAACTATTTTGACAAAAAACTAAAATTCCGCGGAACACTTGCGAAAAACTCACTTGCTATGCTGTGACGTCTCGTACTCTGTGCTTTGCACACAATTGACAGATGACCTAATGACCAGAGTTACCGATGCTCTGAAATGTATTAAATACAAAATAAAAATTAATTATCAGTTTCAGGTAAATAGAATATAATATAGAGTATAAAATACATAATAAATAAACTAAAAATAATATTTTTTAAAAATCTTCGGTTTGAAGAAAATAGTCAAAATACCCAAAATAGACAATACGGCAACTCTATTGACATTGTGATAAAGAGAAGGCAATGTTTAAGAGCTCATTTTTACTGAGGGGTGTTCAATACGTTTTGGTTCATGTCTTAGCTGGAACTGGAATCTGGAATCACTTCAAATAACGGGCAACAAATAAATAGATTTTTATTTGATGAAATATTGAGGATATAAAATAGGACTCATGTATAAGGATACAGAATGAGAGGGTCTATCACACGCTCTTTGTTGTCTTGCGGTCGTTGTAGGTCGTCTGCACCAGGCGCACTCCTCTTAGCACGTTCGCCACTGGCTTTAGGAAGTTGTTCACCGTGTCCGCCACCGGCTCCAAAATGTCCCTCACCGAGGTCAGCACGTTGAACACCAGGATCAGCGGCGGCTGCAGGAACCCGTTGAAAGCCACTGTCAGCAACGGCTTCACCAGGTAGTCCGAAGTCATGTGCAAGAAGCCCACGACAAGAGTGTTGACCACCGAGTAGAGAAGGAAGCGGTATGTCTGCAGCAGGAAGGTCACCACGAAGGCCACGCCGATGTGCAGCGTCCCGAAGAACTCGGCCCAGAAGCGTGTGGCATATTGGGTGGCGCGCTCCGCCAGCACCACGGACAGGATCTGTGGGTGGCAGTCGGTGGTGCGCAGGTACTCGGCGCACCCGTGCTCGAAGGGGTAGATTCCGATGCGCGTGTCCCGCGGAGTGGTGGGCCTCGTCGTCGGCTCGGGCAGGTCATCGAAGAGGCGGCTGTTGACGCCCGTGGCCTCCCCCGAGGCTCCCTTGGGCGCACGCATGCTGTCGAGCGAGTGGCGTAGCCTCTGGAAAAGCGAGGTCTCGGTGACGGTCTCGTTGCAGCGCGTCCTCGACTCGCCGTCGAACAGCTGGCGCTTCGAGGGCTTCCGCTTGACGGACGTCCGGGAGGCGGCGCTCGGCCGGTGGGCGCGCTTCGTCGACAGTCGGCGCGAGGGCTTGTGGTACAGCTGGAACTCGATCTTGGAAGGCGTCACCTTTCTGGTCGGCTGCTGGGAGGCGGCTCCGTGCTCGTTGCGGATAGTGCGCATCTCGTAGAGCACCTTCGACGTGTCCGTTGTGCTCTCGGTGTCCACGTGGGAGTCACCGTTGGAGAGCTTGTTGTACTTGCTCGTCTTGCTGTGGCAGTTTTTGTTGCTGTGGAACAGCAGCTGCCCGTGGTCCGTCTCGGTGGAGGAGCTGGAGGTCTGGAGCAGCGACTTCAGCGGCGACTGCAGCTTGGCGGTGACCCCGACGTGCTGCACCTCGATGAGGTTCGACTTGGAGTTGGAGTTGGGTTCGGGCGGCGTGTCCGACATCTCGGGTGCGTCTCTGGGGCTTCGATGGTATCGATGAAAGGCGTGAAATGTAGAAAAAATTTCCGATGTTCTATTTACAAATATTTAAGTTTGACTATTTGAATTTCCGACCTATTTGAATGACAAGAATATCCGAAGCAGACTCCGAATACCGAGCAGGCTCCGTATAACAGTTCGGCTAGAGGCTTCACCGCGTTCCGAGTGTCACGGGCTGTCGTCCTTGAATTGCATCGAAGTCGTGCCGATTCCACCCGTCCCCAGGGGCGGAGTCCGCTCCGTCTGCAGCGAGTGCGCAGGACTCTCCGAACTGGCTCCGCAGGGACGGCGACCCTCACACTCCCTCTCCGCCGCGCCAGCCTTGTCGTTGCTACGTCGCCTCTTCCCGGACGCGTCGTCCGGAGTCGAATTTCGCTCGGCGAAAATCTGTGGAAATCGTAAATGGCGGAAAGTTATTCAATAAGCGAAAACTCGAATCGTCGTCTCGGCTTTCGGCGATTGTTGCTCTCTTCCAGCTGAGGGATGCCGCTCCTCCCTGGCGGCCAGGACTCGCGACGCCGTTGCTCCCGCTGCCGTGATTGTTGTTTGCTGTTATTCCATCCATATGTTTGCCCGGTGGACTTTGAGGGGAAGAAGGGACCGTACGTACAATGAAGTTATTGAAATAATTGCTTCCCTGGAGAGCGACAATCAGTTGCCGAGCTCGCTGCCGGGAACCCTGCGAAGGCTGCTCACTTTTTTTACCGCTAATGAAGTGGCGTTGGCTTTGGGATGTAGAGGAATCTCTCTCCTCTCCGCACAGAGGGCGCTTCTCCGCACTGGCCGAGGCAGAGGCCGGAAGCGATCTCCGTTTCGATTCGCCACCTTCCCTTCCGCGAACGAGTCTATCGAGAGCCTGCAATCGCAGCAGAGCCTTCCGTTCCTACGAAACGCGTATCTCGGGGGCACCATCTGAGGATTAGACCAATCGACCGATCTCGTTCCGGCGACGTCTTCAAACCTTTCACGTCCTTTCTGTCTCGCTACTGGGCTACTGTGCAGTCGCCGATTGTTTGCACCACAGCGGTTGTCAGATGCGAGCAGTCGACTAGAGGCCGACCTCCTTCTCTCCTCACAGTCCCTGGGACCGGGCATCCGTCAGAGTTTGACGGGGCTGCCAGATCTCCTAATTAGCCACAATTGACTCTTGCTCCGCGTCCGCTGCCTCAGAAGTCGCGCATGATTTCCTTGACGAGCATCTCCGGGTGTCCGCTTTCAGTCCGCTCCACCCCTTCGCCCAGCGACAACCACGACATATGGCGCCCGATTTTCCGATTGTTTTCCGTCCGCGCTCGCCACTAATTGGACGCTTTCGCCTCGCGACGACCGTCCACGGCGCACGGACTCCCCTCAAAGGGGTCCCCCGCACCGCTCGTGCCTTCCAGCCTCGCCAGCAAACGCCAGTTCGGTGTAAAACGAGCCCTCCTCGCTGCACTTCGAACGCAACTCCGGCCACGCACTCTGATTTATTACCTCCCTCCCTCTGCCCGGCCAAGGGTGTCCACTTTCAGGCTGCGGCCCGCACCTCGCCCGAAGGGACCAGCGAGGAAATTATTTATTCGTCTCGCAGGAATACGGCGTTCGGGTGTTCGAAGTGTTTGTCATAATTAGTCGTTCGGTTTGTCAGCCCGTGTCCGTCCGTCTGTAATTGTGTTGTGGTCGTGGCTGCAACAACAAACACCAGGTCTGGTTGTGTCGATTATGGCTTTGTTATTAATTAAGCAGTGTCCCCGTCCTTGGCTTCGCCTCTACTCCGTGTCGTCCGTGAGCGAGGGCGTGGTCTCTGCAAGAAGGAAGGAGAAGGATTCTCGAAATTTGGTCGTGGACTTTCACAGGTCTCTGTCCTCCATGCTTTCCATTGTAAGCTTCACTACCCGTCGCTCTCGGCTCTGAACCTCTCGAATGCATTACGCGGAACCTGATCCATTGGCGAACTATCTCCGAGTCCACAGTGGTACCCAAGTTCCAACAAATAGCTGTAGTCGTCGCAGGATTATTAATGCTTACAAGATTAAAAAAAAAAATTATATTTTTGTATATTTTTTTAATTAAGAGATTAGTAAAAGGATTTTTTGAATAATATTTTTAAGCAGGTCCGTTAGAAAGTCGTTACAGAAAGTGAGAAAAATTATCTATTTTTATGAATGGTGTGAAATAATAAATTCGAATAACAACGAAATTTCAAAATTCATAAATGTTTAATTCGTGATTCGAACCACTGTCCGCCGGCTCGTCGCTTCATCTCGTCGACATTCCATTCGTTCCTCTGCCTGACAATCCGTCATCGAGCCCTTGTGTTCCTGTTTATGGGACGTGTGAGTGTCGTCTGAATGTAAAAGTGTGTGTATAACTGTGTGTGTCTGTCACCTAAGAGCATCAAATTTCAATTTCAGATTTTTCACGACGAATTAAAAACGCTGAGCGCAACGAACGAGCAGAAAATGCTACTGGAAGAAAACTCGCGAGAGTCGCCGGGGCATCCAGAAGGGGCTAGGTACAAAAAACACACAGAACTACAGTAACAACAACCACAACAACGAGAGCATCATCCAAATTAGTGCCCGAGGGTCGAGGCCAAATTCCAGAAATCACGATCACGAGATTCGTCCGAAGAGCGCAGATTAGAGCGATGTCGTGCAGGGAGGAGGCTAAAAAACAAATAACATTTTCAAAGAAGACCCAGCAGCACGAACAATGGTGCACAACGCAAGGACTCGACTTTCAATTGCATAACACCTTGTTAAAGGCTGCAAGTGCTACGAAGAATCGCCTAATCCTAGTCGGGGTGGGAGTGGAAGAGGCAGCGACACACTTTAAGGATTGCGAGCACAGCCCGAGTTTTGGCAGGGATTTCGGGATTTGCGCAGTGGCTGGCAGCAGAGCAGGAGTTCCGTTTGCAGTGTGGTCGGAGACCAGGTTCTTTTCCGGTTGCCAGGCGCGACGGCAGCCGGGGAGGCGAGCACACGGAGCGACTTCCATCGCCGTTGTTTTAGGGTTAATTTAACCCTGTTGAAGCATGTGCTGGGCCGGTCATGGCAACGCCCTCCGCAGACTGCGGGCAGGTCGGGTTAATTTGGGCGACGACTAATTGGGTGCGTGTCCGAGATTAGCAGAGACTCCGGAAGTCCTTCCTGTGCCCAGATGCCGCATATGTTTTTTCTGTTCCTCAGATCAGGCGACAAATTGACCGCGATGACGTGCGTTCATGAAGAGGCCGGAGGGCGGGCCACGTTTGCGTTTAATTAAATTTTCACACTTGATTTGAGGCAGGGCAGGGCGGGAGTGGAGTCCTCCAATCACACAGGTGTCGCTAAACCCGATCGCTGCTCTTCCGAACGTAACGTATGGCAGTTCTCTCTCCGATACCATTCCGATTGACGATGATCCGAAGCTCCCAGTTCGATCGCAATTTGATCCGCGGTCGATCGACGTTCGATCGTGGGATTAATGTGCATGCAAACAGCACCCCTTGCACGACAATCCCCCGGCAACAATGGCTGCCGGAGGACAACTGCGATTGTGCAATTGTGTGTGAAGCCGTGCAAATCCGCGTTTACCCGGTTGCGTGGACCCTCATGTCCTGGGTGCCGCAGCACCAACTGAGCAACAAAGACAACAATGCGGATCACACCTTGTCATACGTCGCGCAAACACGCACGCAGGACAATGGACACAAAGGCGATCCTTGTCCTCGTCCTCATCCTCGTCCCCGAGTCCCGATCCGCACTCGGCGTCGATGGCATTCATTCATAAATACTTTCGCTCTCTTTCGCACAATGGTCCAACCATACACGCGGACGGACAGATAGACGGACAGGCAGACGGACGAGAATCGACTGGCGGGGGACGGACATAAGCGAACATAAGCGTCGGAGGCCATTGTCTGCCGATTGGGAAAAGGTGCGAAAAGTATTTTCCCAAACGTCGTTCATTTGCTGACAGCGACGTCGCGACGTCGATCGCCTCACTGTCTCTATATCCGTCCGTCCGTCCGTCCGTCCTCCCGTCCGTCTGTCTCTGTGGCCGTCATTATGACGCACAGACGCCGAACAATGGGATAATGACGAAAGTTGTTGAGAATTTCGGGATTAGAGGATTCGCAGCTCTCGTCGTCGTCGTCGTCGTCGCCTCGCCCTGGACTGCTCTACTTGCGAGGAGTCGGAGGAGGACTCGCAGTGTTTGCGGATTAGGAGAGGGTTCCATTGAGAGGCCTGTCATTAGGCGCTTACGCCGGTTTACGCGACCTATGCCGTCCCCGGGATTTGCGTCAAACTGAGCAACTCCGGCAGCCGGAGTCCTGCTGGCCCGGGGAGGCTGGCCCGAAAGAAGGGAAGGAACAAGTGGATCGCAGGTCCCGTCTAGCTCCACTTCGCGCCGAGTACTCAATGGCGATGGCAACAATCATTGGCATTACATTGCACTCCAACAACGACAAAAACCACGTCAACCGCCAGCAACCAAAGGCAATAAACACAATAAAAGCGAGCTTCCATTCACAAAACCCTCAAATGTAAACACTTTGTGTTGTCTCCTGACTATATTTTTATTTTTATTGAATTGTAGTTGTTGTTTTCATTTGTTTTTTAGTTTAGTCTCTCGCGGACAGCATAAATCGCCGTTACAGTGGACGGTGCCGTTGTTGTTGTTGTTGCAGTTCGGTCTGTTGTTCGGTCTGTTTATTTTTACGAAATATAAACAGCAGCGTTGCCAACATGAGTGCGATTCGGACGGCTGGACTCCCGCCCTGCAGCGGCTTTCGGGAAAAGACAACAAAAATCCTGTGCTTGTATTTTCTCCACTGATATTATTATAATTGCTTTATTCTGAGTCGTATTTTTATTTTGAATAAATTGCACTGCCCGGCGATTCGCGAACCGGACACCGCGACAACCGCTGCCCGGTCGGCGAAATGTGCAGCCCTCAGCACTGGGCCGAGTGTGGGAAACCCAGGACAGGGTCTGTCGAATGCTGCGTCGGATGGCGACACCAGCGCCCGATCGCCGGCGAGTCCCGGCGGACCCATCCCGTATGTAGGGCACGAGGTGAGTGCGCGCTGGCCCGCTCCGGAGATGCTGGAATGCGATCCGCCCACCCGCTCGCCTGCGGGGGTCGGGGCGTCAGTAAACAATGGTGCATCTTCCGGCGGGAGCCACGGCTCCTCCACGACGACGATGGGACGATGGTCCGCGCTCCCTGGGTCCACCCGATTATGCGGAAGGCGTCTGCGCAACGATGGCAGCGGTGGACCCGCGCCCACGGCTGAGGAAAACGAGCCGATCACCGAACACCTCAGGTTCCGAAAGGTGAGCCGCCGCCGGTGGCAACGACGATGGCAACGACTTCGACCAGTGACAAAGGTTTGCACAAGAGGTTTCTCCGGAATTCCGAAATTAACTCGAGACTCTCAATGACAGTTGAAGAAATCGTACTTTGGAAATGTAATCAGAGGTTCTCTGCGCCCGCGAGTTTACCAGGTGGCGCGGCCGAGGGGCGACGAGCCCCTCCTCCCCCTGTGTCCACCGATCGCTGTGAGACCCCGAGCACGAATCTCCTCCGGTTTGGCACATGTCCAAAGGATCTCCGCCGTCGCTCTGTAGGTCAAGGACTTCCGTCGCGATGTGTCGCCTATTGGAAGGGCCGCCGAGTGTGCGAGGACCTGAACTCGGTCGAAAAATGGCGGCTGAGGGTCCGCCTTCCTCGGCCGGCAGGACCGGCGGAACCCACCCTTGTGCGCGCCAGACGCCGTTCCGATTCCGCCGCGTTCGCTCGAATCTCCGGCCAGCCAACCAGCACGCACACAGAGGCACGTCGCATAAACAGACACCCTCTCGTTCTCGCACACACTCGCGGCGGTGCAGGCGAGACCTCGTTGGCGTTTTCCGATTTTCAGTTCAGTTCGTGTCGAACGTCGTGAACGAGCGGTTGATTGAGTTTCAGAAGTGCTCGCGCGCCCAAGTGCATCCAAGGATAACAGAACAGGGACCGACCCCTTTCGCCCCCCGCACCGAGAAACTCCGCATGTGTGCAAAACATCGGGATATGTTCAGTCGTGGCGAATAGTTCGGAATTATCTACAATCGAGCCATCCGAGTGAAGAACTCAGTGATCAAGGGAAGAAGAGCGACCGCCCCAAGCGCCAACCGCCAGAATGCAGATGTTCGACAAGAACATGGACACCGCACTCTCGTCGTCGCTGCACGGGGACCTCGACTCGACCAGCTCCGGCGGCACGGCCTCCGACAACTCGACCCTCAACCAGGACATGCACTCGCCCATCTCCTACGGCTCGCTCTACCTTCCCAACTCAGGTGCGCCTCGAACCCCTCCCTCTCTTGAGGTCTTTGTACAGACACGATTCTCATCGGCCCCTCGGTCGGTCCCACCTACTGCTGCCCGGTGTCCAACGTCCATTCGTATCGCATTCCGGGTCCGAGAGATAGTCGGGTCTCAGTGCTTCCGCAAGGAGCTGTTTGGCTCGAGTCTGGCTCCGATTGAGTCCCGCCGCTGGCGACGTCGGTCTCGTGCCGAGTGACGCCCAGACGTCGGACGCCAGACGCCAGACGACAGATTCTGCCGAGGCCGACACATTTCTCAGGAGTAAAGTTACGGAATGCGATTTCGAAAGTCGACGCGCGGCCGAGAAACGGAACACGGCGCGCTCGACCGCTCGGACAGGCCGCGATGATTCACCGCGCACTCGGGCCGTGAGAACCGGGAACCGAGCCGCGGCGGCTTCATTTCTGCGACCCTGACTAACCTCTCGCTCTCGTTCTTTCCGTTCTCCTCCTCGCCCTCCCTCCGCAGGCTACCGCGGCAACATCTCCTGCAAGACAGTGCTGCACCTGGACAAGTTCTCGCCCTACTCCGCGGACAAGGACCTCGAACGGCGCTTCCAGGACATCACCAGCGACTACGACAAGTCCCCGCCGCCCACCGCGACCACCTCGCCTGTGGTCTACCCCGGCTCCCTCTTCGACGGCGGCGTCGCCGGCGACCTGAACGGCAACACCAAGGGCTCGCTGGCGAGCGAGGCCCTCTCGGCGATGAACCAGCGCACGGCGGCCCTGGGCGCGGCGGGCGGCGGGCCGCTCCTACCGAGCCTGGGGAGCCACAACTTGGGTTCCGGCGGCGTGGCGGGCGGCGGCGGCGGCTTCCAGCTGGACCGCAAGTTCCTGCAGTTCACAACGGACCAGGTGAGAGGCGTAGACGCGGGGGGACGCGGTGACGCCGGACACTAACGGCCTTTTCCTTCCGTCCCGCCCAGATCCAGTGCATGTGCGACGCCCTGCAGCAGCGCGGCGACATCGAGAAGCTGACCACCTTCCTCTGCAGCCTGCCGGCCAGCGAGCTGTTCAAGACGAACGAGAGCGTGCTGCGCGCCCGCGCCATCGTCGCCTACCACCGCGGCCAGTTCCACGAGCTGTACAACTTGCTCGAGACGCACTGCTTCTCGGTGAAGCACCACCCGGACCTGCAGAGCCTCTGGTTCCGCGCCCACTACAAGGAGGCCGAGAAGGTGCGCGGGCGGCCCCTCGGCGCCGTCGACAAGTACCGCCTGCGCAAGAAGTACCCGTTGCCGAAGACGATCTGGGACGGCGAGGAGACCGTCTACTGCTTCAAGGAGAAGAGCAGGAACGCGCTCAAGGACTGCTACCTGACCAACCGCTACCCCACGCCCGACGAGAAGAAGACGCTGGCCAAGAAGACGGGCCTCACGCTGACGCAGGTCTCCAACTGGTTCAAGAACCGCCGCCAGCGCGACAGGACGCCCCAGCAGCGACCGTAAGTATCCGAACAGGCCCGTTGCCTCTGCGTCTGCCTTTGCCCCACTGTTCGCCGAATCCTTCGGCCAAACCGAACCGATCTGTACCCAACCGAGGCGAGCCGAGTCGAGTCGAGTCGACTACGCGCTCGTAAACTTAATGAAAATGCACTCCGAAAATGTCCGCCGCTCTCGGGTTACAGTCACGCCGAGCGGCCCTCGAGAGCAGCCGGAGGCGCAATAAATTCCGCAATTACGACGAAGCGGACGCCGTCGCACTTGTGCGCGGGAACCACTTGGCACTGGAGCGAGGCCTCTCCAGCCGCGCCAAGGGTTCCTCCCGCCCTCGATGGTCCAGGAATTCCCAATAACTCGTAAAGCGGCGCAGACCCAGCGCAGCACATGCGGCGAGGGTCGGCGGCTGGGCGGCCGGGAAGTCCGGAGCGCTCGGACATTGGACCCGCAGCCGTCCGAGTGCTCTTGGCGAGGTGGCAACGCCGCCCGGCCGGCCATTGAAGCATCCGCCCCTGCACTCCATATATTTTTAGAGCCGCAAAGCAGAGCGGGCGGTCGTTCGGCGGACACGCATGCGCAGCACATGACGTCGAGTGCGTGCCGTTTCGGCGAGTTCCGGACGGCCGGACGACCGCACGAGACTCCGTGGCGTGGGAGGAGGGTGGGCCCTGTCCGGCCAGCCAGGGCATGTACTCGTGTGCTTCTCCGGCCGACGATGGTCAAGTGCGTCGGCCCCCGCGGCGCAGGGATCGGGGTGCCGGGCATGTGTTCCGCCTCGAGTGTGAAAAGCGAGCCTCCAGATCGAGTTCGGAGCGTGCGACGACAGGGGCAGCGAAGCGTTCGCCGTTAAATTGGAGAATTCCGAATGCAATTGCTTTAATGTTTCCTTCTTTGCCCTCGCCCACAGGGATCTGATGTCGGTGCTGCCGGTGAACCAGCTGGACCACAACGGATTCCCACGCATGTTCAACGCCCCGAGTTATTACCCGGAGTCCATCTTCAACGGCCAATAGAGAGCCCCGACCGCATCCCCGTCCCCGTCCCACGCCGCGGACTGCTGCGATCCCTGTAAATACTTAACTCGTCGCCATCGAATGGCGTTTCTGCGTGGCCGGAAGGTTTCTGTACAGTTTCACTTAGCGGTAGTTTAGTTACAAGAAGTAAGCCAATTTCCCACCTTCGTCCCCAATCCCTCTGCGCCTCACTCAATGCAATATCGAGAAAGCACGTATACTAAGTTATTGTTTATTTTAAATAAATCATAGAATATAAAAAACTGAAGTCCTAGTGTTGTTATCAATGTAATCACAAGGGGACAAAAATTCCATTAGAAAATTAAAACCGAAGAACATGCAACGGATTTAACTTCGAAATCGACTTAGCGAAGGCATATACCGCGCTCATGGCACACTAGTGGCCACAGCGCCCTCTGACCGTCACAATTTCATCAGACTATAGACCAATTCATTCGGAACACTTCCACGTACAGCACTCCGTGTGCTCTTTTGACAGTTTTCGTAAATTTGACATTTCCTCACTTCACTTTCGTTTCATCAGCGAAAAATTTTGTTTTCCTCGCGTTTTTCGCCAAGAAATTTAGATTTTTATCTGAATTTCGAGGGAGTTCAAACAAAAAACAGCAACAAAACATTTGGAAACATTCAAAAGCCCCTGCGAAGATGATCAATTGACGGATCTCGGCGCAAATTAGGTGAATTTCCTCCTGCCAAGTTCCTGATGGAAACGCTCTCAATGTCAAATGTCTCGGTGGAGGCTCAGGCGGCCCACGTAGCTGTGGCAGTGGCTCAGATGCAGCAACATGACTCGCACCACCAACAGCAGTCACCAACAAATAACTCCAGCAACACTACAGCCATGGATCAGCAGGAGCTTCAGGAGAATCTTGTGAACCTATCGGACATACATGAGATCGAGGAGATACAGGAGGGCATCGTGTCGATACCGCGGGAGGTGATCCTCATCTCGCTGGTAGCCCAGGAACAGGCCCTGTACAACCCGAAGCATGAGCATTATCGCAACTCGCAGCGAAAGGATGCCAAGTGGCAGGATATTGCGGACAGTGTCGGATGGTCGGGTGAGTCGGGTCACGGGTGGGTCGTGGATCTGTGTGGTTATGTAATATTCTTCTTTGTACAGATACACAGTGCAAGGCCAAGTGGAAAGCACTGCGGGATCAATACTGCCGCGAACTGAAGCGGTCCAAGTTTAATTCCAAAGCGAACGTTAAGTGGAAGTACTTTAAGGATCTGGATTTTCTGCGACCCTATGCCTTATCGCGGAAGTAAGTCTTAAAACAATTTCAGCTTGTGTTCTCGACAGCCGGGCATGTGCATTCCACCTCCTACCCAACATTTCTAATCTCTATCGGTTCACAGCTCGAAGGCGTGTTTGTTCAAGATAAGCCAGACGCTGGTCGCTCGGGACCGTGGTGTTGCTTGAACAAATAATCCAAGTGTTTATGAAATCTTTCTAAATTGACCCACAACGAAAGCTAGTCAATATTTGTGAACGGTCATTCATTTGGAATTATTCTTGTTTACAGCTACCGCCCTAGGAATTCCGCCAGCAACACCACTAACAACAACATCAGCATTACGAACAGTAACAACAGTTTCCATGACAGCCAAAACAAGTTCCCCAGCTTCAAGATCGAGGCTGGTCAGTTCAGCACATCCGACTTCGTCACGACTACGGAGGAGCAGCTGAGTGTGATGCAGCAGCAGCAACAGGACGGAAAATGGAACTACATCACAACTACAACAACGATTGCACGCAACGGCAACAACGATATCCACAGCAGCAACAATAGTGGGAGCAACAGTACCAACTTGCAGGGTGGGACGGGTGATGACGCCCTCTACAACTCGTTCGTGGCCCAAATAACGGAGCAACAAAACGTTCTGGTGGCCTCGGCCCAGATACAGCAACACACCACAGGGCAGCAGAACGCCGAAGAGGAGGATGATGACCTTATCCACACGTTTCTGAACATTGAGAGCTACTTCGAGAAAGAGTTGATCACGCTGATCCAGCAAGACGACATCCTCTACAACAGTTTTCACCCAAACTACCGCAACGTGAAGATGAAGTTGGAGGTGTGGGACGAGATTGCACGTAAACTGAAGAAGACAGGTGGGTCTTTGATTCCGTCTCATCGCACAGCTCTTGACTATCGTCCCTTGTTCTTCTACAGTAAAACAGTGTCGCCTGAAGTGGAAGGCTTTGCGCGATCAGTACATCCGTGAACATAAGCGGCTGAAAAACCGCGAAAACCCGGAATTGATACCGCGCTGGAAACATTACGATGCCTTGAGCTTCCTCCAAAAGTTCATCAAACATAAATCAATGTAAACTCAAAATTTTGAAACTAAATTTTGATAATCTAAATATCTCTATTTTTTAGTGACACTGATAACAAGAATGTCATAGAGATACCAAAAACTGAAGTCGATGCCGACATGGACGACCCGGGTATGGCCTCGCCGGGTGACTCGCCTTTTCATGAGACGAAGGGCTTGCAGCCCCAGCACTTGCAACAACTGCAGGCGCTGCCCTCACTCTCTGGACCCCATACTGTGTCCAACAGTAGCACGCAACAAGTACAAAACACGTTGCAACAACAAATTTCGTTGCATCACCAGCAGCAGTTGCTGCAGCACCACCAGCAACAAGTGCATGAGGCCAGCGAGGACCACAAGGAGTCGATGTGCGTTGCCAGCGCAGATGTCAGCGGCTACGACGAAATGGACATCACCGATTACATCATCGGCGACGCCGGAGGAGACGATGGAGACGCCGACGACCAGGAGGTGGACGACGACGAGGACATCGACCGCAAGTCGCAACAGTTCCCGGACTACTCACAGCATGGCGACGGTGCCACGTCGAACGATAACGACGTGGAGGACGAGCTCAAGCAGCACCAAGACTTCAAACCCTCGCACGATGAATCCATCAGACACATGCAGTCGACGCCCATGCAGCAGCACCTGCAGCTGCAGCAACAACAGCAGTCGCACCAATCACATATCGTCAACGAGGAGGAGTCCGAGGAGCACCCGGAGCATCAGCAGGACTTTGCCGATCTGCTAAATGGGAACGTGACGACGACGCCCACGCCGTCTGCCCACGAGGCACCGACCGGGACGCCACCTGCAGGCAACAGCAGCGGTGCATCCGTCACGGACGACGACGAGGTGGGTGCCTTTTTCAAGGCGGTCGCCATGAAGATTCGCAACGCTAAAATGTCGCTAGTGGCCTTCACCGATCTCCAGATCGACATACTGCGCGTGATCAACGGCACCCTGAGGAATCACTAAGTGCCGGGGGTGGGGCAGCGTGGCGGTGCCAGTGGGAATAGCGGAGGAGAGGACTGAATCAGGAGCTGTTCCACTCCCGGTTTTGTCGTTTTATTTAGTTTTTAGTCGTAAGAAAAATGATGAACCTACATCTGGAAGAGGAGAGAGACGAAAGGAAATGGAAGAGGAAGGATGAGAAAGAGTACGTTGTTTTGGCCACTTTGGCAAATCCTGCGCCCGTGCACTCGTCGGATTGATTTTATTTATACTGTTGTTTGCCTTTGACGTGAGCCCCAGCCGATCGGTTGCTCCTGAGCTCCCCGTGTTGTTCGTGTGGCTTGAAGTTCCCCGAGGAGTGGGCGGCGGGTGCGGACTGAGTGAGGCGGTGTATGAGCATTGTTATCATGTACATGTTGTTGGTCCAACTATATATATGTATTAATATATATATATATATATTTATACACAGATCTATATACAGACATCTATGTATATACATAGTTTTAAGAGGTTGTTTTTAAAACATTTACAAAACTGAGTGCGCGGGGCCGCCAGGTCGCGATGCGATGTTTAATACTTTGTGTAAATAAACGTAAAACAATCGAAAACTCGTTTTTTCCTCTGCTTTCCTCTTTCCACGTTCTTAGATTTTCAAGAGCGCGCTAAGCCGTTCGGCCCACTGTGCGACAGCTTCTGCATTGAGTGCTGGCCAGGATTAATCTTCCTTCTAACGGACACAGTCGGCCACAACGACAGCAATAACAACACGACTACGGCATGTTTATTTTTCCATCTCGTCAGCGGAGGCACCAGGTGGCAGCATCAGCGCCAACACCACGGCTCTCGGCGGCCGGGGCAACAACAGCAGCAGCGGGGAACCACCACGGCAGCAACATAAGAAACACTGAGTTGCTGTCAGCTGTCAAATGTTGCTGCAGTCGCGCCCATAAAAGAAACAAATGAACACCAGTAGCGGCAGCAGCAGCAACAACAACAGGAGCCAACTGTATTTACAACAACAGAAACTGAGGAGCAACCATCGCTCCACAGCCATCGAGGTTCCGGCTCAACTCAGGAGCGGCTCCCCCACCCCGAGCCTACACGCCCGACTGAGCAGAAGAGCAGCGCGTGATCGGCCGAGCGAGAGAGACGGCGGCAAGCGATAGACGAGTCGGTCGCTCGCACCGCCCAAAAACGGTGCCGAAACGGTTTGCGGGCAGCGACCAATGGGAGCGGCGAGCGCGAGTACATGGTCTGCCGAGGGCGTGGTCAGAGGGGAAATGCCGATGGTGGCCGAGGGTTGCCAGATGCATGTGCCCGAGTACATGGCAACTCGCCGGCTCAGTCGGGCTCTGCGCGCGGTGCGCTCGAAATTTCCGATCCATTGGTTTGTCTGACAGCCCGTCTCTCCGTCCGACCGTCCATGTTGCTGTGTATCCGTCTGTCCGTGCGTTGTTGCAGTTTTTAATCAAAACATTTGCTTTGCATTTTTGCGAAAATGTTTGCAGAATTTCATGGAAATGCAGGAAAACAAGCGAAATTATTCGAAACTGAACCTGCTGATTGAGGCGCAAATATTTGCGCGAGTCACGGGTCCCCGCACCTCGTGCCCGCTTTCCCACGTAAATTGCGGCCATTGTAAATCATGTGGAGCCCGATGGCCAGCAGGGACGAGAAGCGGGCGCCGGGCCAGTGGTGCGATGAAGAAGGATCTGCCGATGTCTCCACAAACCACCGCGCGCCGCCCAGCGCACCGCTTGCCAGGACGCCAGGCTCACAGACACACAGCCGCGGGCTGCAGGAGTGAAAATGTGCTAAATTGATAAAGCGAAGAAGACGAAGACGGCGCAGCATCGGATTCACCCGTAGCCCAAGGGAGCGGCTGTGGTTGCGGGGCGGGGGTCGGGTGAAAATGGGTTTTTTACTGGTGGCGTAAAAAGTGAATTCCACGAAAATGAGGCAGACGAGCGAACTATTGCCGAGAGTGATTTCCCTCCCCCTCCCCCGATTTTGGTCCTTTTTCGCTCCTCGAAGAAAATTGCAGTCCTTGATTCGATTGAGGAATCGCTTAATCGGGCGCGAAAATAGTTTCCGGTGGAAAATGAGAAAACCTTAAAAGGCGAATCCCAACCACAGTGGAAAAAAATCACAACTCGTCTTCATTCAATTTGCGAAAAGGTCCCGCAGGACCCGCGCCACGAGACTCCGACGGACGCTGCTTAGGCCTGTTCGCCCTCGCTCCGGCTGCGGGCGAAGGCGTCCCGGACTTGCTGGCTTTATCGCTCGGTCCAGATCGATGGCCCGCGCCGTCCTCAGCTCGGTCTTGTGCTCTCTCGAACTTCACCGCAATTTGAATGGATGCCTCGGTCAGAGCCTCGGGTTCACCACCCACCGCCCACCGTCCTTCCAGTCCTCCGCCTTAGTGTCATCCTTGTGGCCTTTGTCTTTCCTGGGTGACATTTTAATCCTTGCCAACAGGCTCAGAGTTCAAGACTCGAAGCGTGTCCTTTGCGCCCGTCCCTCAACCGGGACGCATAGTTTTATCGGTCGCCCGGATGAGGGCGGCCTTCGGTCTTTCTGTTGGCCACGTCGTTGCCGCTGCTGTTGCTGGTGTAAGTTTATTGAGCAGGCGACTCGATAACCACTTTGGCCGCAAGGCCGCCGGATGACAAAGGATAATTGGGCTTAAACGACGACGCCGAGGACCACGTCGATGGCGGCTGCTGACGGGGCCGCTTCGTCCCCATTGCGGTGGTGGGGGCGTGTCCATTAGCCTCTCAATTAGTGGCCAATCGTCCTTGATTTACGGGCGGAGTGGCCGGAGCGACGTCTCCGGCGCAACCCGTTGTGACGCCCCCGCACCCGGCCCGCCGCCGAGTCAATGACGGCGCGAAGAAACACGCGAAAAAGTGTCGCCGTGTCAATGAAATGAAGATTAACACCAATCAATTTCCGCGGGTGGCACCGCCCGCTCCTGGTCAGCCGATGGCCGGACGGACGGACGGCGGCGCAGTCTCTATAATTCACATTAAGGCGCAGCTGGTCAGCTTATGGGCCAATTATGGCCGAGATCGCACACACGCACACATCCACACTCGTAGTTGCCCGCAGCGTAAGCAGAAGCATTCGAGAGAGCGGCAAGAAGAACCACGAGACAGGAGAGAAAAAAACGAAAAACGAAAACGAAAAAACGGACGCGGCTTAAAATGGCGGCCGCGACCAGAAATGGTGTCAATTAATTTGCAACTGGTGAGTGATTTATAGTGTTTACTGCTGTTGTTGTTGGTGTTGCTGTATTCGTCGGCGATTAAAATAAATCGGGGAAAGCCGAAAATTATTGATGATTTTCCACAACCCACACAACGGCACAACAAACACCGCTCAACTACAACAACACAACATACATCTCCCAGTAGCCGGCAGCATCTGGCGGGATCGCCAGCAACAGCAGTAACAACAACAACGGTGCAGACTCTTTTTCACCGCCGGGGTTTTTTCCACTTTTTGACAAATTTTCATATCACTTTTTGCCGCTGCTGATGTTTTTGTCGACGTCAGTGCTGTTGCTGCCACTGTTGTTGTCGCTGTCGTGTTTCGCAAACCGCAGCAGCGCAAATCGTCGCTGATGCCCGCAATTTATCAACAGCGCTGTCCGCCTCCGCCCGCACCCGCACCCGCGCTCCAACGACAGTCGGCGACATGAAATGCGGCAACCCTGGCCACGGCCACCCTCGCCGGCTCGCACTGCGACAAGTGAGTGCCGATTGTAAACAAGTGCAATGTTTGTCCGCGGACACCAGCTGCAGGACCCTTCAGCCGATCCGACCCGACCCCGAACTCGACCCCACCCCGGCCCGCAGCAGGGCCAGAGCCATAAAAAACTCGCCCAATTGATTCCGGCCGAAGGCGCCCTCGTGTCCTTCCACCCCGTCGCAAATCCTTAGAGCAAAGACAGCGGTGTAATCGCGTTAATGCTGTTGATATTGGCGTCGTTGTCACTGTTGTCCCTGTTGTTGTTGCGATGGTCCGACTCGGCCATGCAAATCACCGCCAACCCCTCCCGCCACGGCCGCCACCCCTGCCACTCAGGCAGTCGAATCGGAGAGACTGAAAGGCGCCGTCTTTCGGTCGTGCTCGACGGACTCCGCTCCGGGGTCCGCCGCCATCGGCTCCTCGGGGCCACCTCGGTCTTGGCCGCTGCTTGACCACGCTGACCCTCCTGACGCCCTCCTGACCCGCCGCCCCACTGCCGGCTGGCAATTAAGCGGCGATAACGAGCTGCCTTCCTTGAGCTCCGAGCACGGGTGATGAGCTTTTAATGCCCTCCACTTAATGCCGGGCAAATCCTTCCGGCAGCCGAGGCCGCTGCTGGTGGCCCGCCCGTCCTCCGTCCTCCGGCCTCCGACCGCCGGCGCCCGCCCCGTATCAGTCATCGCGCGGCGACGTTGATTAAACGCCGGATTAGTCGCCAGCCTCGGCCAACTGACTGCGTGCATCAGCGCTAGGCGACCCCGCCCTCCCTGGTGCTGGCTGACAACCCGGGTGAGCGCGAGCACGGGTGTGAGTGCGAATGTGAGTGCGAGTGTGTGCGGGAGTCACTGCTGCGCTGCGGTCGGAAGTCATTTGCAACTCACGCTGACGCGGCGCGGAGGAGGGGCCCGGCCAGGGGAGCGTCAGTGAGTGGTTGCCCACCTCTGGCCGTGCATCGGCTGCAGCCAGCCGGCGACGATGACGACTACGATGACGAGTTGTGTTTTCGGCGTTGGACTGCGCGCCGCTCCTCCTCCTCGTACTCATTTCTGCCCAGTGGACCACGGGCTTTGAGGACCAGCCCCACTCTGTGGACCAATAAATCCGGGCGATAAGCACGTGTCTCGCAAATTCCTCCAGTTTATCACACATCGCCTCCTCTCACTCGCCTCACTCGCTCCTCACTTGGTCCTCGCCAGCACAAGACGACGACGGAGGCAGTTTAAAATTTACCCATGGCCGGGGAGTGGAAAAAGTGTAAAAATCTAGATAAACTATATCCTTGTGGGACAGGGGGCAGGGGCGGGGGATGCGCTCAGGCGTTCGGCAATAAAGATATTCCTTTCCTTGCCCCTCGCCCCTCGACCCAAACGGCCCGCGTTGTAGCCCGACTCGGCCCGGCCCGGCCTTGACCACATTTCTCAGCTCCCAGCGCGGGAGGACGGGCCGAGTGGGCAGAGGCGACGGGAGGTCGTTTATCTCTCGAATGTGTTGTAGCTAAGCTCTGAAATGTGCACAAAGTACTTTTTCGCCCCGTTCACAGCAACAACAACAGCAGCAGCAACAACCGCAGTCGGCAGAATGAAGAGAACACCGTGGGAGGGAGGCTAGAGATAGAGAGCCCAAGAGGGAGAGAGAGAGAGCAACATCCATAACAACTTTGTCACCGAAAATAACAAAGTAATTTCATTTTACAACAAGGACCTCCCCTCCCTCTCCCAGTTGGGCAGTCACACACACACACACGCACACCCACTCCCGCACAGAACGGTACATTTTTCAAATGTTTTCGCCGCAATTTCGTCGCTTCTCCCCCATTGAGTTCAGTGCTCCCGTCCATGTCCGTGGCCGTGTGTGTGGGTGAGTGTGGTAGAGCGGAAGTGGCTCGCATGATTGTAGTTTCCGCTGCGGACGCCACAAACACCATACGTCCTTCCGCCTCCGGCCTCGCATCCGTCCGTCCGTCCGTCTATCATCAGACGACGGCTTCTGCTCCATTTGCGCCCTCGCCCCACGTCTGTCCGCCCCGGATTAACACCCCGGAACACACAGAGCAACAAAGGGTTCTCGGCAACACCGAGCCCGCACAGTGGTTCGAAAGCGGAGTAAAACGTTCATGTGCAAGAGGTTGAAGGACTGACAAATTTAATTGCCAATGATCATGTCAATGAGAAAAAACATATTATTTAATTCCACTATTGTGTTTGTCTTTTACTTTTCGTTTTTTACCTCAATTTAATAACAAATGAGTGAAAAATTGTTTTCTTGATAAATCAAAACAAAATTTTTAAAAACGCTTATGTCCTTCAAGAAGAAAAATGTTCAAACAAAATTATTTCTCAAAATATTACTAAATGTACTTAGAAAAATGTTGTTTATTTTAAAAAGAAAATTCGAAAAAAGGAATGAAAAATTTTCGATTTCGATCCACTGTGCACCGTCGTCAGCCAGTTCGCACTCCGAGCTCTATGTTCTCCATCCTTCGCCTCCTTCGGTAGGTGTTTGACAGCGATTTAAATACGATCCCGGGCGCTCGGGAAGGGCACGAGGGAGACGGACCAAGGCTGTTCGAACACGTCCCGGGAAGACGCAGGACAGAGGTTGGCCCAGCACAACGAAACCACGACGACGACGAAGGCGCGACAACTGCGACCGGCCCGAGTTAAAAACACATTCTCTCTAGGAACAGAGAGAGACGGGGAAGGGAGGAGGGTGGTGCGACCCACTCCACTGCAGGGGGCAACCGCAAAAAGTCGAAATTCGTGTCGTCGAAGATCAACGCGATCAGACGACGACGCCCGGACTCAAAAACGGGGCGCAAAATTCCGACATCACACATCATTAGGTGGACAAAAAGCCGGCCGGGCGGATCGCCTCGCCGCCGAGAGAAGCTCGGTCGGGGGAGGGGCAGCGGCTGACTTGGCCAAATAATGATCCGCTAGCACTCATTACAATTAAGTCGCGAGTCCCCGAGCACCGAGTGTCGGCGGCAAAGAACAACCGGCCGCTTGACAGGGCGCTGACAGGCCGAGCCGCGTCTCGGACGCGACTGGGCCCGACTTGGCCGCGAGTTCTCGCGGACACCGGTTGCACCTTTCGCGCCTGGCGAGGGGCCGACTGCGGTGGACAGCTTCTCATAATATTCTGCGAAATTTAATTGAAATACCAAAAATGGTCATCAATATGAATTAACGTTGGGCCGGGTCCCAGGCCCGGTCGCAGCCCCGGCCGGCAAAAAATGTGGTAAAGACGTCTTCATGTCTGCAGCGACCAAGTGCGGAATGTCCGAACCCGGCGGGGGGCGGAGCGGGTCGGTCGAGGGCCGGGGAGTGCGGGCGAGAGGCCAAGAGAGAGTCTCGAGCGAGAGCGGCGGGAGACGGAAGAACTTTTTATTGACTCCCCGCAAATTGATCAGCGTCTGTCGATCTTCATCACCGTGCGGCTGTTCTTCGTCTTCTTGTTGTCGTTGTTGTTGGAGTCGACGCAGGTAACGACACCACTCGGCGGACGAAGATCGGCCTTTCGGTCGACGGAGGACGAATGGATGGATGGATGGATCGCTCGGCCGATCGATGATGAAGATGTCAATTTCAGTTGGAAATAGTTTAAAAATCAACTCCGCGCTGACAAAAAATGCTCTTAACAGACTGCGGCAAAAAGCGATCGGTCGCCGGGGACTGGGCACTGGACACAGTGGACAACGCGGGCGCGGGTCGACAACGGCAGGATACAAAGGAATCCAGGCAGCGGCGGCCTCCGGGCTTCGAGGCGATTCTCATCAGAAATGTCATCACGTCACAACTTTATTATTGCTCCTTGTGTGATGACAACAACAACCCGACAACAGAAACAGCAACAGCAACATCGACATCAACAACGGCCATCGCCAACTAAAGTATCAGCGCCGACCATGTCAGTGCCAACGACAACAGCGAGGAGAGAAAAGGCCGCCACCAAAAATGCCAACGAGACGCGCGAGATCGACAGAACCGGCCGCAGCGGGGTCCCTGGACCTCTGACGAGGGGCAGGGGAGGGGGACGAGGCTCGTGTAACGAGGTAGCAATTTTCACGCGTCGTTCACAGCGAGCGGTCCGTTGCCCGTTGCCAGTCGACCAGTCGCCCAGTCGAGTCGTCCGAGTCGAGTCGAGTCCGAAGGTGTCTCTGGAATATGTCGGCGCGAATGTTTGTCGACACGCAAAAAGCGGGGTAGGAACCACCAACCCCCTCGCCTCCACCGTCCTGCCGCCGATCCCCTCGCGGGTGTTTTTGTCGCCGTGGCACTGGAGGACGACTCGCGAGCTTGAACTCCGACTCCGTCTGCATCTAAGTCCGTCCGTCCGTCCGTCCGTCCGCGCGTTCCGTGGATCCCGGCCATGGGGCCCAGCCAGAGGGCGTTCGAGGCGGAGGCGATGGAGGGGTCCAGGGATGGCATAAATCGCTCCTTTCCGGAGAAATTATTCACCTTGCTGCGAGGCGTCTCCTAAATCAGAAGAGGGCGCGGGTGCGGGTGCGGATGCGACTTTGGCCGGGTCGCCATCGGCTGTCAGAATTTCGGCGATTTATTGGCGCAAATTGGGTTTGAAAGACGTCGCCGGTCGATGCGCGCCGCCCCTCCCTCTCGCCGGATGCCCTGCAGGCAGGTGGAGGTCGCCACCCTCCACCCGAGGAGGGGAGCGACCAGGGATTTATAACTCCGACCATTTGGTTGATTTGTTGTCGCGGCCTCGCGGACGGTTCTCCAGAAACGGTGGCGAGACATCATCCAGAGTCACCAAGAGCTCCACCGGCCGCAGCACCAACAACAACACGAACGCATCAGCGAAAACAGCAGATAGTGAGTGATCGGATCGGGTCAGGGGACGGGGATCGAGGGGCGGAGGGCGCTTTCCTTGCAGCGAGTGGGAAATTTATATCCAAACATGACTATCGACGGGTCCGCGATTTATTCTCTGCTCCTCCCCAGTGTTGTTGCCGTCGCCGTCACCGTTGTTGTTGTCGTTACTGCGAAGGGTGCTCGGTCGCAAAGTCTTTCATGCGTCACGTTGCCTCGCTGTCCACCGACCCGAGTCCAAGCTCGACTCAAGTCCGGCGACCGCGACTCGGCACTGGGGTTGAGGCTGGGACTGCCAGTGGAGTCCGACTCCATGTCCGACTGCGAGCGCGACTGCGAGTCCGAGTCCATCGTCAGAGCCTTGATCGGCGCAAACATGTCAACAAATAAATCGTCATGCGGAATGGAATTTTAAATCGTTTCTGACGTTTGCAAATGTTCAGCTATCAGATTGTAAGTAAATTTTGAGCCCCGCTCCACGCCGTCGACTCCCTCCCTCGCCGTCTTCCTGCTGGGGTGGACGTGAGTTCTGCGGTGGACATCGGCCGTGGGCCCGGCTCGCCATGTGGGGAGCCGCCTAGGGAGACCTTCCTTAAAGTGTTTTCCTCACCTTCTCCGGTATCGAGTCCTCTCGCCGTTCACGCTGCTCCGCCTCGCCTGGCGACCGCAGCCAGCTACTTAAGTTATGACCATGAATTATGACGTTAATTTCTGCTGCCTGGCGGTTATTAATGCGACACGCTGCATTACCGTTATTGCCTCGTGTGTGGACCGTGTGAGCCTGCGAGCCGAGCCGAGCCCGGATGCGCCCCGCAGGTGGACTCAACTCCTCATCTGGGTAGAGGCCGGAGGGCGAGGTCGGCAGTCGGCGCCATCGACTGGGAGGCGCTCAAGGACTCTGGACTCCCACAGGAAAGACTTCACCGTGGCCGGAGAACGCGGTCGGAACGGACGGATGTCTGCGGGGCGGGGGCCTCGGAGCGGCCTCCAATGGCTGGCGTTTCGGGAGGATGTCAATCGGGTTGTTGTTGCAGATTTTATTATCATTTCTATTGCCGGCATAATTAAAGCAATCAACTTGGAATGAAGCACATCGTCATCGACATCGCAATCGCCGTCCCCGGAATTCCTCCCCCGCGCCTTCACCCCACCCTCGCGCCGCGTTAATCCGCAAGAGTTTACATTACGAAGCGTAAACACTTCGGAGCAAACAAATGCCAACGAGTGGCAACACCCGGTGCGACGGACACAGACGCGGGGAGAGGGCGGCTAATTTTAGCAAAGGGTTGCGCGCGGCGTGTTTACAGTGGGACCGGAGTGTATCGTTCCGGGCATCAACAACGAGCGGTTGTTACTGAAGCATCATCATCATCGTCCCCGTCGTCCTCGCCGTCGTCGTCGTCATCGTCGAGAACAACAGCAACAGCTACAATAATGAGCGCAATTAAGAGCTGCCACCGTCTGTCGAAACGTCGAAACGAAATTGAAAACATTTATTTAATTCGTCGGCCGGCGCTCGTCTTGGGCGGCGGGCGGAAGACGCGGCAGATGGAGCGAGGACCCCGCCCCAACCCGATCCCGACCCCGACCCCTTGACACGCGCCACACTGCGGCTTGTCTCTGCCCGGCGCCCCACCCTCGAGCGGGGGCCCGATTTATTTGATGTGTCGCGCCTCGTTTGGAATCCCATTCAAAACTCGTTCCGTTTCCCTCAAATTTACGGCCGCTGGCTTAGGGCTGTTGGGCCCGACTCCTGACCCTGATCGGATGGATGCTCGTCGGACGAGGGGAGGCGGGTCGACTGTCGGCGGCTGGCGATGATCTGTGGGTGTCGATTTCCGACCCTCCGTCAACGCAGCGATACCGATCCCTCGCAGTCGCCCCAGGCACCCTGATGGCCGACGACGACAGCTTCCAGTGCCGATAATCCGCGACTGCGGCCGGTTACCTCTGGAACTATGCGCCGCATTCCCTCAAATGCTTTCCATTTAAATCGTTTACGACCGGGGACCCGCCTCGCTCCTCCTCTTCTCTCCGCTGGCCGTTGACCCGACGTCTTTAATGGCCTCCATCGGCGCAATTGGCAACGGCGAGCTGGCCCGAGTCGCTCGGAGCTGAAATGCATCCGAAAATGAGTGATTTACTTTTAATTAGCTTTGCGCCGATGGCCGCCCCGTCCACGCCGCCACCGCTGCCGAAAGCACAATTTGCCGCTGACATTTCTGACGGCGCACGTGACATGTTTTGGTCGACGTCCTCTGCTGCAGCTCTGTTGTTTTTGTTTTTTGTTGCTGGCGCGCGGTTGCGGCCTTCCGCCCGCCCTCGTTTCCGCTTCCGCTTCGTCGGTCGGCCGCAGTCGGGGCGGACTCAAAGGGTTGTCGCGAGAGCGAACGAGGCAAAGGAAGGGGGAGCGGCAGGTTTTTCGGGGTTTTTGACAGTTTCGGGCAATTATAAATAATTGGAAACAATTTAACGCACTTGCGAAGAGACGCCGGAGTCCTGCCTCCTGCCTTCCGCCTGCTCCGGCCTGTGCCCTTCGGACGTGTTGTTGATGTCGTTCGTCATGTTCGTTTGTGTTGGTGTGGAGCGTGTATTGCTGTTCCTGTTGTTGTCGTTCCACTTGATGGCAAATGTAGTTTGAACCGCAGAACGCATTGAATGAATAACCTAATTGCTGGTAATTAATTATATTTATACAAATTACTCGCCGCCCCTCAGCGCTGATGTCGGTTCGTCGTCGCACCGATCCGGGAGTCGGCCCGGGTCGAGATTTAGGAGGCGCACAGGAAGATGGGGGAAAGTGAAAGGGAAGAGGAGAAAAGTGAAAGCATGTTCTGGAAGCTCTTGGAAGCTGCTGCGTTCCGCATAAATCAAATAAAACAACAATGCCTGCTGGAACAACAGCAACATGACAAGGAGGAGGACGAGGATGAGGAGATCGAGAGCAGCGCGATACGAAACTATTGTTGTTGTTGTCGTTGTTGGTGCCGTGTGCGGATGCGCGCATACGTAATGCGTGAAGTTGGCTGCGCTTCGAACTGATTTATTGCCGTTAATAAACCAACCGACCGACAGAGCGAGCGACCCAGCGACCGATCGACGGTCGACCGTTGCCGGGTGCGGAGGAGGGAGGCAGCGGAAGAAGCAGAGGAAGAGGAGGCTGAATTGTTTCCTGGAACGTCTTGAGCCAGCGGCGGGCGAGACAAATGTCGCTGTTGGTCCTGCTCCTCGCATGCAGTTGTTGTTGCCGCTCCTGTTTCGACCACGACCACGACCGCGACCACGACGACGCCGCCGTCGACAAGGAAGTTGTTGCGCTCTGCTGGAGCTGGAGCTTGTAAACGTCGGCAGCACTGCGATTACGCCTCGCGCTGACAGTGGTTAAAACTAGTGGCAACTCATTGTTCTCGGGATGTGCTCGTCCTCTTCTTGCGCCAATTGCTGTTGTTGCTGGCGAGAAATGTTTTATTCACGAGTCCGCGCGCGCGGCCCTTTGTCTACGCCCCGCCGGTCCGATATGCTAATTCCCTGCCACCGAGCCTTTGTCTCGGGGACTGCCCGACCCTACCCCCTCCCACCCAGCAGCCTCGGCCAGGCCGGTCGTCGCCGGCGGTGCTGCTGAAAGGGCAGCCTTGGGGCCGCGGGACGCGTCGAGTCGTGCCCCGAGCGGCGGCAGGGGTCGCACCGTGGGCCCAACCGCAGCCGCGCGATCCTGCGGCGATCTCCAGCGCCTCGCGTGCCTTCGCTGTGCGGTCGCGCGACTCGCCCACTGTGCCTCGTCTCGGAAGGGCTTTTAGGGAAAAATTTGAATTGTTAAATTGCCGCTCGCCACCGCCGCCTCCGTCGACGTCGTCGTCGTCACCGTCGCCGTCGTGCTGCGGTCGCGAGCGCTTCACACATTTCGTGCTCCATATAAGAGCGAGCCCCCTCCCGGCTCCGGCGACCGTCCGTCCGTCCGGCGCAAGTGCGATTGACTCACTTCCAAAAACACTTCGGCGACCCGCACCCACAGTTGCGACGACAACAGCAACAACAACAACCGAAGTGGTTGCTCCTGGGGAGTGAGTGCTCGCGGTCGAGGGCGGGGCTGCGGCAGGCGGCGAGTCATGTTGTCAGAGAGCGTGATCCGAAAATTATACGAATTTTATTGTGTTCGGATTATGTCGACAACAATGTCGAACACGATCGCGAGGCGAGGGCCGGGGAGGCAGGGACGGGTTGCGATGGACCTTCTGGGGCGAAGGTCCCTGAGCGAGGGGTCCGAGGAATTCGCATTGATTTTTATGCAAATTCCAAACAAATCGCTGCACGCGCGCAGCGAGGAAGCGGGGCGGCCGGTGGGCCCCAAGTGGAGGCGGCGAGACGAAGCCCCGGGAGCGGCAGCGGGCAACTGATTAGCGGAAGTTGGAGGAGCGATGGTCACTGACCAGCTTCCCGGCCACCTCCGCCCATCTAACGCCGCTCCGCGTCCACTCGGCTCCTTCAAAGCTCTCCAAACGCTCTTTTCCCGCTCATTTGCATGAACAGATTTACGGGCGCAAGGCCAGCTGGAGCAGGGGGCGAGGGGAGCCGCAGATCGGACGCGCACTCACGACAGCCCGATGTGCTCCAGGGAGCCGCGCCCGCCGCTCCCCGCCCGCTCGTCGCGGCGAGGCCTTCCGTGTCGCCTGTTGTTTGGAATGCATGTCTTTTGTCACATTTTGTTGCTGTTCCCATGCCGCTGTTGTTGTTGTTGCTACTCGTGTTGCTATTGATGTTGCTATGGTTGTTGTCGCTACTCCTGGCTGGTTTTATCTGCGCCGCTTATCCGCAACTCCAGATCCGACATGACATTTGAATAATTTTTCTCTCTTATTTAAATCGATGCCATTTCATGTGGCATCTCGTTGCGTCCGCTCGAGACGGGGCGCGGAGGGTGGTCCGGGGGACGTCTGTCGGATGCGGAAGGACGGCTGCGGCTCAGCCGAGCGAGAGAGCGACGGTCGCTCGCTTCCCCCCGGAAGAGTTCGTGTCGAGAGCTGGTGCCAGGGATTCGCAGCTCCTCCTCCTATCGTCTTGTTCTTCTATTTATCGTCCCCTTTTATCCCCGCTCTAAAGTTCTCCTCCACTCACAGCTCGCTTTCTCCTTCGACATTGGAAAGTCGAATGCTCGCCTTCTGTGAGCTCCTGCCGCCCTCCTCCCTCCCTTCCCGCTCATGATTTTCCATTTTTATCCTCGGTCGCAGTTCGATCCCGCCGCTCTCCTCCTGAGCTCACTGACAGCGTCTTCCGTCCCTCTCCCTCCACTACAGTCGGTTGCACTCCGAGTGCGACTGCGACTGCGACACCACCGTCCACTCGACTCCACTACAGTCCGTTTCGTCTCGTCTCCTTCCTTCTCCCGCTGCGGCCGACAGTCGGAATTTGCATACGAAATTGGAAAAATGCAAATATTTTTATTGTCAGCTGTGTATAAACCATATTTCGCCCGCTGAGGGCCAGGGACGCCTGCTCGGGCGGACCGAGTTCGGACAAAGGCGGCCGAGAGTCCGAAAGCACCGCGCACAAGCACAGATCGAAACTGGAGCAACTGCGGCCCGGGTCGGCAGACTCAGCGGCATCGAAGTGGGCAGCGTGGCGGGCAGGAGGCCGAGGGAGGCGAGGGACGGGTCCTGGTGCGTTGAAAAATTGATATCGAACACCTGTACGCGATCATCCGGAGAGACAATGGCCGGACGGACGGACGGAGGAATGTCTTGTCGCGGCCAAGATTTCTCGGAACGTTTGCATATGAATGGAGTTGGCCGAGCCGAGTCCCAGGCGGAGTCCGCGTCCAACCGACGTCCGTCCGTCCATCGGTTGCTCGCAGGGTCCCCTGGGAGCGACCGGGGACGGTGGCGTAATAAAGTGGGGCTCGGATTTCAATACAATGCGCACTTATGGGTCGAGCCGACTGATCGGGAGCCGCTCTGGAGTCCCGCGGAAGAGAGCAGAACACCGCGGACGGAGGACTTGACTGGAGCGGCCTCGGGGTACATCGTTCGGTGGGTTGCTTGTTGTTGTTGTTGCCAACTACAAATGTGTCGACCTCTGGGATTTAATTATTTTTGATTCCGGGCTCCAGCTACAGCTCCGGAGTCGCTCGGGTGGGGAAAGCGAGCGAGCGAGCAGGAACGGCCGATGTGGCTGAGACCCTGGCGATGCACTCTCGACAGCCCCAGCCCCAGTCCGGCTTCGTCCCCGTCCCCGTCCCCGACCTCTCCTCGCCCTGCGAGTCCATTGCGAGGGCATAAAACCCAACGTTCCCTGCAGTCGCCGCCTGGGCAGTCCATAATCGCCAACTGCAGCCCGCCCGCCGCGCCCGCCGATGCGCCAAATTAAGCGCGCATTGCCACGAGATGCCAGAAATGACAATTGCCGGCGAATTGGGTGCGGCAGGCCCAACAAAGGGAGGAGTAGGGGCCGGGTCGCTCGCTGCTCTTCGGCTGCGGACCGGAAACGCGTAAAAAGTGACGGTCGGCGCCATATTGTGTTGCGAGTGCCGCTGCCGGTGCCGGTTGCAGCACATGGCGACAATGCAGCGCCCGTGTCGTTGAAATTGGCGTCGCCGATGCCTCTGCTAACGATGCGCTGCTGCTGCTGTTGTTGATGGTGCATCATTTGCAATGGACGACAGACGAAGCCGTTAGAGTCGCCATTTGTCGGGCTATGAGACGGAAAATTGCACTCGCAGTTGTGGGCGAGGGGCGCGGTGGGGTCGAGGTGCCTGCGCACTCCCGCCCCCAAAGAGCTTCCCTTCTTCCGCTCCAGAAGCGGAGAGAACTCGAGCGAGAGAATCCCAACGGCTTTGATGTCTGGCGTGCTGCTGACGAGCGCGGCGCTGCCACTTATTAAAATCACCATAAACGCCACTTAATCAGCGGGTGCCCTGCCCGTCGCCTGCAACCATGGAACCCTGGTGCCCACCTCCTCCGACGCCCCTTCTCCAGCCGGGCCGCGAAGAAAAATTTAATTAAACGAAAAAACGCGCGATTCTCCCCGAAGATGCTGCCAATTAAATCATGGGCCACAGCGTCGGGGTCGAGATGGGGTCGGGGTGGCAACACCTGCGCTCATTTGCCACCCCTCGCTCCCCGGGAGGCCGAGGTGGCTTGACCTTTTCGCCGGCCCTCGGCCGACCCGCGCCGGAAACGGAAGTGCTGCGAGTCTCAAACTTCAAAGTGCGAATGGACAATCAAATTATCACAACTGAAGAGCGGGCGGCGAGAGTACGAGGGGACGGAGCGAAGCGAAGGAGGAAAAAATCTCAAAGAAGTTGCTCGATTGCACGGCTCAGTGGAGATTAGGCAAGGCGGGGTTAATTGGCCGCGAGGCAGCGTCGAGTTCGGGGCGCACGGACGACGAGGAGAAGCCGGAGAAGCCGGAGAAGAAGTTGAAAAGAAAGCAAGCAGACGTTTGGGTTCGGCAACTCTTTCGGTTATCCGGCGTCCTTGACATGGGCCGGGATTCAGAAAGGGCGGCGGCAGACGAGAGTGGGGCACGGACCAGGACAGGATGACGATGGCGATGGCGATGACGACGCGGCTCATTTTTCGATCCGCGGTCGTGATTCCAAATTCAATATTTGGCTACGCGCGGACGACGCGGAATCTGCATAAATAAATCCGTTTCCGCGATGACACCGACGCCCCCACCCCTTCTGCACCAGCGGACGCTCCACCCATCGGCCCGGCACCGGTTCCCTTCTCGGACCCCGGTCGCGGTTTCTCCGGCGTGGACTCGCGATGTAGATTTCCATTTCAAATGCGAGTCGATACCGCCCGCCTCCGGCCGAGGACCTGGCGATGCCCGGAGCTAACGAACTAGAAACCCCGCCGACACCCAGCGCGAGCGGCGCTGCATAATTGCTGAGCACACAGAGCATAATGTGCTTTGGCAGAGGCGGCCGACTAATTGGTAATGAAATTCCACTTCCAGCGGGCAGGGTCCGAGCAGGCGGACCATGAGATCAGGAGTCCCCCACCCGGAGCTCCACTACGCGGTGGGAACCCCTAGATCCTTTTTTCGGGAGTACCCTCCTCGCTCTTGAGGTCCTTCCAACAGGAGTTCTCAAAGAACAGGGGGGTTTCTTCCCTTTGGTGCTGAGCTCGCAGTCGTTCCCGCAAGCCATCGGGTCGGACGCGTCGTAAATCAAGGATCGCAGGTCCTTTTTGCCCGCGTCCGTGAAAAATCGGACAAGTGTAGCTGCAGCCGCAAGTCGTGTCCCAACCAATCCAGCCCCACCCCGCGTGAAGAGAGGGTGACAAAAAAGGTTGCGAATTTCGTCCTTTGCCACTTAGACTCAACTGTTGCGGTCGATGGCGGTGGCGGCGGCGGGCAGGAGCTGGACGTGGTCGTCACGATTCGAATGCAATTTTTGCGGATCTCCGACCAGTGTCACAAAAACACGACCCACTCCAGGACCCGCCGGCCACTTCGGCTTCCCGCCTTTCGTCGACCTGCTCCGACCGATGCTGGCCGGTCGCAGCCACCCCGGGGCGTGCGCGCAGTTAAATGCTTAACTTGTCATGCATGTCAGCACTGATTCTCAGTCCTCGCCCTCGCCCGCGCCTTCGCTGTTGTTGCTGCGGCGCTGTCGTCGTCCCTGTCACCCCTCCGGCTTCCACCACCGCCCTCCACGAGCACCCAGCAGGAATTAACGCTTCATCAATATGTTTTTGTTTAATTTTGCTCCCCGAGGAACCCAACGGGCGCCCGCCACAGGACGACGGCGGACGCGCGTCTCGTCCAGACGCGTTCCCAACCCCGCCCCCCATCCTACAGCCGTCCTCGCCATCGCCATCACCCTCGCCCATCACTGTCGCAGGCACGATTTATGGCAGGATAAACGACGGAGCAGAGGAAGACGCAGAAGAAGTGTTAATTCGTCAATGATATGGTCAATTTGGTGTTGTTGCTCTTTCGGCCTCTTTCGGCAGTGTCGGCATTGCCTGCGATGTCCTTGACGGGAGGACGGGCAGTCACTACTGTTGTTGTAGCCTGCGGTCACTGCGGCCGGACCGTCATCAATTTTCATCTCCTGCCCGACGCGCGACCTCGGACGAAGTTATTAAAGCTGCATTAACGCCATGAATGCCTTCGGACGGACCCCGTCCCCCGATCGCAAATGAGTTTGTTATTGTGTTGCTGCCAGTTGCCCCCAGATGGCGCCCGCCAACTTCCGCCGCCGCCGCCTCCACTTTATTATAAAAGTTTCGCACGCACCGCCTTCGCAAAGTGTCGCCGTCGTCGTCGGCGTCTCGTCTCGTCTCATCTCGTGTCGCGTCCTGTTTATTAAACACTTCGACACTTCGCCCGAGGTCGTCGGTCGCAGGACTGCGAGCCCCGAGGTAGTGCCGTCGTAGCTCGATCGAGTTCCCGCCGGAGGTGGGGAGCGCAGGAGGAGGCGCGACACACTCATCATCTTTATTGTCATGCAACATGTGACCAACGCATCGCCCGCCCGCCTTTCGGGAAGTTTCCTCGCCGGGAATTCGTCATTAGTTGTCGCCGTCGTCGTTGTCGATTCCTATATCGTTGTCGTCCCAGTTGACGTCGTCGCCCTTGTTCTCGACAGAGGAGCCCTTGGTCGCATCTGGCGCCGACCTCGTTACATGTGTCCGGGATTAGGCCAAGGATGAGGACGACGTCGAGTCGGAGGACGAGCGGCCTGGTCGGAAAGAGGACTCTGCTGAAAGTGGGAATGCAGTGCAATGGTTTGGGCCGCGGCCAGGCTGAGAGTAGGGATCGAAGAACGAGTATTGGGAGGTGACAAGGGGCCCACTCTGCCTCGACTTGACGCCCTTTTCTGACAAATCTTACGTTGAATAAATTGAAAAAATATTCATAGGCGCTTGAACCCTATGTGTAAGACAATTAAGACAGACTTTTAAGACAATTTCTGATATGAAAGCATAACTGGCTTTACATTTGCTGAAATACAATCGACAGTTCCTCTGCATTATACAGTGATGGTCGGCCTTCAGCTTGGATAAGAGGATGAGTGTAGAAAGAAGTGGACCAGGGAGATACAAAATTGAAACACAAAGGAGCCCCAACGGAAGCGTGCGAACCTGCGAACGAAGAAGTTCCGTAGACCGCGAGATCAAACGGGGAGGAGGCGAAGACGAAGACGGAGAGTGGCCGAAGTAGAGGGGCAGATGAAGGCGCCGCTGCGACGGGTGGGCGGGAGCCGCGTGAGCGAAAACCTCATCAGCCGGACACTCCATAAATTAGCTGCCAACAGGCGCGAAATAAACCAGCGTTGCCACCGCGCAGGGGAGCCAGAGAGCTAGAGACGGACGGGGCCGGGGCCGGGAGAGAGGCCATAAATGAGTAGAGCGGAAATAGAAAGATTGCGCGAAAGGGAGAGGGAGGAGGAAACAGTATTTAATTCTGTTGCCAGCGACGGCGGCTGGGGGCGGGCGAAGGGGGCGTCTCCTCCTCGGACTCCGAGTGAATGACGGCGGCGTCGAGGCCAGTCCAGAGCATAAACACAGCAAAATCCACTAAAAAATTGAGTTTACATAAGCGAGAGGGCGGCGGGGCAGGCGGGAGGTGGGAGGTGGGCGTGCGAGGCGGAGCAGAAGACGCCGAAGACGAAGCCCTGGGAGTGGCCGACGTCGAGTGGCCGACCAGGCGAGGGCAGGCGGAGGGAGGACATGCGCAGACATCCGCGCGGTGGAGCCGCCCGCCCTCGCCCAGGCACCTACGCATGTACGAGCGACGGCAGCGTCTTCGTACATAGGCAGGCGCTCCTGGAGCCGGGTGGGCGGCGATTCACACGAGGTATCCGAGCTATCAGCGCGAAATTATAAACTCAATTTTCTCGACAGCAGCAACAGCAACAGCGGCGGGGCAACAACAACTTCGCGGTCTTGTAACATGCGTTTAATGAGCAAAAAGCGAGCTCTGCGCGCGTCCCGCGGCGCGACCGGGCCCGGCGATACCTAAAAAGGCGCCAACGACAATGAGAAAACGATGACGGCGACGGCGACGAGGACGACGACAACTGCGGAGACGCCAATTACAGCGCAGTGGGCGGACGGACGGCGCCCAGAGCCGAAGATGGAGTAGGACTTGAAGTCGGAGTCGGAGCTGAGGCCGGAGTCGCGCTCGGAGTTATTAGTGAGACTCGCCTAGAGCTGCGGCGACCCGATAGGGTCTCCGTCTGGGTCTTCCGAATTCTCGTCCTCGTCCGTTCCAGCTCTAGTCCCTGTGATCAGAAAATGTCGGGGGTTCTTGTGATCCCTCAGATGTAGCTCGATCGAGTCTAGATCAGGCCCCTTGCCCGACCCTCCAGGGACCCTTCCGCTCTTCTTCCCCCTCTGATTCCACCTCCCTCGAAATTAACGAAATTAACGACGTCGCTCCCCGTTGTCCGTCCGCATTATCGATCCAAACAGGCTGCGACCCGCGTCCGCCCGACCCGCTGGCCGTTGCTCCTTCCTCGGCTCCCTTCGGCCTTATGTACTGGCCGCACTCATGTAGAAGGCCATGTGCACCCACACATACCCAGGCCCGTGCACACTCGCACTCACGCTCACACTCGCGTCTGCACATTCACGGACACATGGATTCTTGTTGGCGAAACGATAGACACGACTCCGAAGTCGTCGGCAGCGCGCTATAAACATGTCAAGAGGCTCCTGCGCCCTACACTACCACCATCCCCCCCACCCCTTACTCCCACCTCACATCCTCCTGCTGCGCCCTCCCATTCGTCGACGTTGTTGCAATCTCCGTTGTTATTGCGCTGCTGCGGTGGAGGAAAATACTTTATTTAGTAATCGCTGGATGTTAACAGACTTAAACAGCGGCCAAAATCACTCGGACCGCGTCTGACCCTCCAACCACACCTCCCTCTACCGCTCCTCGATGGCCACAGTGGACGCGAGCGAGGGCGACCGTGGGCAAAGAGGACGATGGCGATTCTCACACACGGGCCGACCCGACATCGGCCAGGCTCGATTTTTCTCGGGACTGTGGTCTTCCGGTTCCCACGAGACACCCAAACCGCGCGCGGTCCGGCCCACTGTGCGAGCGGCGTCGGTGCCGCTCTGCGCTGGCTCCAAGCGACCGTCCATTTGCCGCAGGGAAGGACGGACGGACGCGAGACCGCTTGGGTTCTGTCCAGAGTGCACGAAGCCAGCGAGGACGAGGAGTCGTGGCCCAGGTGGCACCGAAGAGCACCAGCGGCTACAAAGCAACAACAGGAGCCGCCAGAGCAACTTCCATTATGATAATATTGAACGGTGGCAGGAGCAGCAACAACAAAGCAGCAACGCCAGACGAACAGTCGCACGATGGAAGTTTAGGGAGCAACGCGAGGACGAGCGACCATTTTGGAGGCACTACAACAATAACGCTAATAATAACAATAACAAGGAACGACTACAACAAACAATGCAAATAACTCGTTTCACAGCTGAATGAACAAAACACGAACAAAACACGACGACGCCAACGACGACTGCGATGGCGATGATGACGATGAAGAAGAAGAAGCAGCCGAGCAAGAAGTAGGCGACGACGAGGGCGACCCGACCACAGCAACGAGAACAAGTAGTAGAAGAAGAAGACGGCGGAGGAACGAGACGAGTACATAACGAAGCACATGGCAGCCGTCGCCGTGCGCGCGCGAGTGAGAGGGCAAAATGGCGCTCGCCCTGCCGCACCGGCGGCCGCGGCGGCGAGAGCGGGACGACGACGCGCCTCGCCGACGACGACGCCAGGCCAATGAGAGCGGCGGCCTCCCGTCGGGCGCTGCGCGCCGCAAGGCGGTGCCAGGAGCGGGCGCGTTGTTGTTGCCGCGACTCGCGCTGCGCCCAGTGCGCAAGAGCGGGCTGCGCACGACGGCGAGCGAGGGGAGGGCGGGACGGTCGGCCGAAGCAGCGGCAGCCAGTTCTCGCCACCAGCCGCGGTCAGCGCTCAGTGTTCAGTCGAAGCCAGTCACGTGCGGGTGCAGACGCCGTCGCCAGTCGAACGCAACGCAACGCAGCAAGCAACGTGAGCCCCGCGGGCATCGTGAGCAACGTGAACCTCGTGTGCATCGGAGCCTCGTGACGTAAGCACCAGCGTGACGTGACGTGACGTGACGTGAGTGAGAGTCGCAGCCGCGGACGTGGACGACGCGTGTTGATCGCCTGCGGTCGCACCCAATCGCCCCGAGAGCGAGCCGAAGAATCGAACCCGGAGAAATCGCCGGAGAAAGTGTGTCCAGTGGTGCCCAGTGTCGCGAAAGGATTCCGCCCGTGTGGGTGTCTGTGCCGTCGCCCGCGCCCATGTGCCCGACCGCGTAGCCAGCCGGACGCACTCGTTGGCCGCCCGCCACCGCCGCCGCCGCTGCTTCGCCCCCTCCGCCCCGCACGAGCGCTGCCGCTGCCGCTGACGGCGCCCCCGGACGACTATGGAAAGCAACGCCTTCGGCAGCAGCCACCTCCCGTCTCAAGCTTTAGTCGTTCTCTCGGAGGCCGCCTCGGGCCTGCATGAGGCCCTGCGAGGGCAGCGCCCGTTCCCCACAAGGGTAAGTGAGGGACCCCGGCGGACCCCGAAGGAGCCTCTGCCAGGCCCCGGAAGGTTCCCAGACTGCTCGGAGCACCTCCGGCGAAAGACTCCAATGCAGCACCTCCGCGTTACCCCAACCCAGACCCGGACCCTCGAGTCCCTGGTCAGCGGCTTCGCACGGTGTCCGGAGCCCCGCACCGACCCAGCCGATCCGCGGTCCGCGCCCGCTGGAGGCCGATAAATCAGGGACCCGTTTAAAATATGCAGCTCTCAAGTCATTTGTTCTGCCGTCCGCACCATTCCGACCACTGGCGATCGACTGGCCGCTGACCAACTGCTCGACGGACCCGTCGTCCCCGGGACCCTCTTCGGACCCTCCCGCGCCTGCCTCGGCTCGCGAGACGACGGCTACCGTTGCGGCCGCTCCATTGTTTGCAGATGCCCGCGCTTATTTATGGGAGCTCGCGATCCTCGGCTGCGGTTCGGCAGCTCCTCTTCTTGTCGCTCAAGTTGTTCTTACGACTTCTGCTGCTGCTGCTGCTGTTGTGCTCGTGCTTGTTGTTGTTGTTGCTGGCGGTGCTGCCGCCGATCTGTCATCGTAAACATGAGCGATATTCTTGACGCTGATGCAACAAATGATGAAGAATATTTGCTTTGATCGTTCGAAAGGTATCGAGAGCCCGTCCTGCCCCATCCCTCGACCCGCACGCCGACACCGACTCGCCGTGGCTCGGGCCCCCTCGCGTCCACCGACCGCGAGCCGCGGGCGCTATGATAAACTCGCGTCTGTGCCGTTGACAACAAAAGGATCGTAAAATTTTAGGACCCGGGCGGGGGCAGCGGCGAACACGCAGGCTGCCACTTGATCCGCATTTCGCTTGAACCGCCCCTTCCTCCCTCCTCTCCTCCTCCTCCTCCCGCGTTCGCATTAGAATCAGGTTCGGATTCGAGTGCGAGATCGGCATCGGCATCGGAATTCGTTCCAAGTGTGTTGCTTTATGGGTCCCGTCCGCACTTTGATGGACCGGCGGACACGGCACGAACAACCGCAACACTAGTACAAGAACAATACCAACAACAACAAGATGTTGATGATCTGCTCCGCGGCTAATTTATGACCGATCGGACGATTCCGCGTCGCAGCCCCGACGACCCAAGTGCGAGGCATCGCCGAGCTTCCCCATTTGGCGACCGCTGCAATTAAGTGTGTCGATCGGCCACAACCGACCGACTGATCAGCCACAACCGACCGACCGATCAGCCACAACCGTCCGACCGACCAATCGACCTCCGCCAGGAGTCGGCATCAATAAATCTCCCGAGAGCAGCGATAGAGAGGCGTCAGCCGGGCGACCTCCGTCGGGCTCAGGTGGATTCGTCATCGCCTGCGCCACTCGCCAGTCGCTTCCGCCGAATCCCCATCGCATACAGACGCAGAGCAGAAGGACCTTCTTCGGCTGGAGGGGGTCCTGAGGTCCCCCAACGGGTTTTGCGTCCACCGCTCGCTTCTCTTCAGGCTCCGGGGTCCGAGTCTGTCACCGCCCAGAGGAAAATTGGACAAAATCGGGCAGTTCTCAAAACAGCGTCAGCTGCCTCTTTTTCCTCTCCTCGTCTCCGTCAGTCTCCCTCTGTCGCTCTCTCGATTGCTCTCCCTTCCTCCCGCCCTCTCCTGTTCACCTTGATGTATGGCTTCTAATAACTTACAACAACAAACAATTTCGCACACCCCGACCACACGAACGACGCGGCGGGAGGCGCGGGGCGAGGGACCCGCAGTGCACACCAATAACAACGGGAATAAGGAGTACAGCAACAACAACGGGGGCGGACAACTACAACTACAACGGCCGCAGGAGTCGGGGCGAGCCCGAGTCGCACAAAGCGAAGTCATAAAAGCAGTTGTAAATGAATTAATGTGGCAGCTCCGGCGGCGGTGGGGACCGACGTGGTGCGGGGCGGGGCGACACGGCGAGGGTGGCGCGGGTTCCGCTAAACAAACCTTGACAAAGCGATTTACAAGTGGTTAGGCGAGTGTGTGTGCGTGTGTGAGTGTGTGGGAAGCGGCGTGGCCAACGACGGAGGTTGCGGCCGTGAGTTATTGCGTTAATTTCGCGACCCGCCCTCGTCCTCCGCACCTTCACAATGCGGAAAATGTTTGTTATTTGATTTTTTGTCGCGGCACTGATTTTCCGCATCTTACTCTGCCGCTCCTCCCCTTTCACTCTCACTCGAACTCGCCCTCGTCCTCTCCCTCTCACGCACTCGCCACACCCCGTCCCCACACATGCACTGCAATGAAATATGAAATTAAATTAAATCATAAAAAGCCGTGTCTGCGAGTGCGAGTGTTGGTGGTGCGCTGTGCGGTTCCAGCCGTCTTGTTCCTCTCCCTGGCCAGCGGGAGGACGGACGAGGTGGAGACAGGGAAGGGGATCGCGCCACACATGACACTTTCAATATTTGCGACTCCCAGTCGGGGAATATTAATTTTTATGCGCGTACGCCGTTCATTCCTCATTACTTTTCGCAAGCGAACCGCGGTGACAGGACAAGGATCAGGACGACCAGGACCGAGCCAGGCACCCTCCCGGCATGCGGCCGAGGCGGATGCCGCGAATGACGCGACAGGGGGCCAGGTATTGAGATTAATGACGCCGGGCGACGGGCGCTGCCGGGGCGGGTCGACGGGTTGGGGGTGAACGACATCGTCAGCCGGCTGCTGAGGCCTCAAAGATTAGACTTCCCACCAAACGAGCCCGAGGGCCTCGCGGTGCCAGAACCAAACCAAGAGAGCGAGGGGGCGGCGGAGACTCTGCTGGCGGGGACATTCGCCATCGGGAAAACACCTGTCGAGACATGACACCGACCGCGAGGAGCTCGGCGCAGAGGGCAGACGAAGGTCGCCTGGAACAAACGGGCCGCCGCGTCCGTCAACTCCGGGCTCCTGCAACAACAGCGACAGAGACCCGCGAATTCCACATCGAAACGTGAGGCACGCGCGCTCGCCGGGCCCCTGTCGACAGAGACGAGTCTTCTTCTTCGCTTGACCAACAGGACTCCTGCGAGCGGGGTGCCAGGATCGCCTCGCTGGAGCCCCTCGCGGACCGCCTGCCGTCGTCGTCCCTTCGGCCCTCCGCTGCGCACGGCGTCCGGCCGCTGTCCGAAATTATTCAAAGCGGACAAATAAAGGAGACGGAGAAATGCGAACAATGGGATCGACATAAATTCAGCCCGAGATGGGAACGACGGAACGATGGGACGGGACGACGGTGTTGCCATCGGACAGAGGTGGGGGGGCAGTGGGGGTCCAAGGGGAAAGAACAAGGGAGCGGGCGGTTTGTGTCGATGGTGCGAGAAACCGAGCACGAGGAGACGCGGACGCCCAGGTCCTCTGGGTCAGGGCAGGGATGGGTGGAGGAGTTGCGGGAAGAAGAAGACTTCCCCGATTGTGGTCTGTTTTCCTCCTCCGCACCTCAGCCCGCTCCCAATCCACTCACGTCTCCGCGATCCATTGACGCTAATTGAATAATGAAGTATCTTCGGTCCGGTCCCATCCGATCCGATGCGATCAATCGAGCTCCTCCTGCCCACGGAAGCACACATCAGCGGCTTGAGCAACCAATTCAACCGCAGCAACTGCAGTAACAACAGCAACAATATACAATAGCAACAACAACAACAACAATAGCACCGCATTGACAGACGCCATTAAGTAATCGCTTCAAATGGCTTTTGATTGGAATTACAACAATAAAGTTAATAGAGCGATGGCGAGAGGGAGATCGAGAGAGAAACAAATAAATTTGTTAATGTTGTTCGGGGATTGGCGGACAACAGCGCGATTACAAGGAAGTTCCTGGAGAGAAATCGACGCTACTACGCCATAAATTATGCTACAATTCTGTTTTTGCCATTGCATTGTGTTGTCAGTCGTGATGATGTTGTTATTGCTGTTGACATGGTATGAAGTGGCTATTACCGCTGTCGTGCTGTTGTTGTAGTTGTTGTCATGATCTCTGGCGGTTGTTGTTGCCTCGTTATTGCTGCTGCTACTGTTGCTGCTGCAATGGTTGCCCGATTTTCTCCCCGCTTTCATCATTTTGTCATGGCCGCTCGTTGTAAATCTTCCAAGACAACGAAAACAACGACGGCCGGAGCCTCGATTGGGATTTATAGCCGGTGACGCGCTCAACGACTGCGGTGGTGCCTGCGAGGGCGATGAAGAGGAGGAGTCTCTGGGAGGGCGTCAGAGCGAGGTCCTCGCCATGTGGGGTCCTTCGAAGCGGGGACGATTATCGAGGACGACGAGGATTTGCAGGGCATCTGTGCGGAGAACAGACTCCTGCACAACTCCTTCCGGAACTGCCGGGGAAGCCCCTTCGCCGCCGCTCCCCTCCGTCCCCGGCGCGAACGCCTTCTGCGCCATTTGGCAATCGGCGCGATGGGCAGGGAGGGCGGCCGACCGGGGATTACGCTCGCATTACTTCCGGGCGATTGCGAGGACGGTTCTTCCCCGCCACGAGAAGTGTGAATAAAAACAAGAAGAATCGGACAAATCCTCGAGCTTCCGCCTAACCCTGGGCCGAGTGAAAACTATCATCAATCCTAGCTGTTGTTGCTGTTGTGGGGGTTTTAAATTCGCCCCCAAACGATGCCTAATACTCCCAGCATCGACAACATCGATATCAACAAGGGCGACGAGGCAGGGGAGGAGGCGACTGGGATAAGAAGACGACACATCCTTGATTGCGAGATATTTTCCGACAAATTAAACTCACACGCTCGCAGACAGACAGAGAGACAGACAGACAGACATAAATAAACAGCACACACGCGCGCACAGAGCCGCGCACGCACACATATGGGCATTTGTATGTAAATTTAAATTGACACTTTGCAGGATTTTTTCCTCCCACCGCTTGTTGTTGTTGCTATTTAAACTAACTGTCAGTGCAGACAACGCAACGCCGCCGCCGCCACCGTCGACGACGTCGTCGCGTCACACATGCTCGCCCTCGTTATCCTGCGGCAGCCAGGCGCTGATGTCCTTTTTATCGGTCGATTATGGTCGTGGGGGGGGTCTGGGAGCGCGCGTGTGTGTGTGAGTGCGTGTGTGTGTCGTAGTCCATATCGTTTGCCTCCGCGCCCCTCCACGGCTTCGCGAAGTCGCTCCCGGGAGCTCGAAGGAATTCGCGGCGAGGAGTTTGATTGCGTAATAAATTAACACCGAATTCCTATCGCTCCTCGCCCCGCCGCCCGGGTCGCTGGAATTCGCGTGAAAATCGAAGCATTTGCAATTGAGTCATGCTTCGAGCATAAACGCTGGAATTACAAGCTCTAACCGGCCTGCCCGCTCCAACCCCCCGACCCAATTTGCATACTGACGGCGCTCCGTCCGCCCTCGGGTTCCGGCGTGATTTTCATAAAAACAGCGGCTTTTGTCCTTCCCTCGAGAGTCGCTGCTCAGAGAGGGGCAGGAGTGTCGGCCGTCGCCACCTCGTGAGAAAAATCCCACCGGTGCGTGATTTATTTTGGCCTTAATTAAGCGGCCGCCGCAGACGCCCACCTCTGGAACTGGTCCTGGCCCGTTGTCCTTGAAGACGCCGCCTCCACCCTCGACTGCGCCCGGCGGGGCCGAATAAGCGCACATGTGGAGCCATGTGGGGCGTCTCTCGCGAGGACTTAATTAGGGCGTCCTGGTGTGTCTTGGGCTCTGGTAGGACTTGGGCCTGATTTATTCGCCGAACTCGGGTGCTCACGGCCACTCCCCTGTTGCCCCTCCCGCCCTGCTTCACTTCTCGCTCCGTCCCCCACCCCGCGCCTGGGAGACGCCGGACAGCACTTTAAACAGGGCAGGCGGGTCGGGGTGCGTCGCGTTCGACGATTTGTCAATTCGAGCCATGATTTATCCATCGTCCACCCCTTTCTCTGCCGCCCCGCCCTCAGCCGACCCCACCCGCCCCTCGCACACGATCCCCGCAAATCCTGCGGCTTACGACGCGCGCCACACATGCTCAACACCATTTGTCAGCGAGGGCGCGTAATGAGCTCACGTCGCCGCCTGCCGCCTGGCGACAGATCGACGGCTTAAGGATGCGCCCTGATTGAAATCGGGCCGCCGCACAGTGTTTGGAACATAACATTTGTTGAGTTAAATGTGTTTCCCTGAGGTTCGAAATGTGTCCACAACATATTTCGAAAGCGATTTCTGAAAGAGCGCTTCTAGTATATGTGGGCTAGCGGTGAAAGGCAATTTATTTAGCACTCTCGGAACTCGAACTCCAGACATCTTTCCACTTTCAAAATATCAAGTTCTTTGAACAACATTTAACGCGAGAAAAAAGTTCTTAAATTTCTATGTTTGATTTAATGTTTGTAATTTTTCACATCTCCGTCCAAGTTAAATTATGTAATCAGGGGACCCAAAAATGCACAGCTTTCGTATGGGATCGGGCCACGGTGCGTCGTCACAGGGAGTGGGGTCGGAGGGCTCTACCGAAACCGCAAGTCACCGAGTGTCCATCAGCAGCACCGGTGGCAGGCGGAGGAGGCGGCGCAGCTCCTCGCCCAAAGGACGCGCGTCGGCGGCCGCGTCTCGGCAGCAGATGCTGCTCCTGGCCAGGCCGAGGATCGAGGGGTTGGTAAAGGGAAGGGGGAGGTGGCGAAGCAGCCACTTCCGATGCATTGCTGATTAGTGCACCGTCTGTTAGTGCGTTGGGGGCGACTGTGGGTCTCTTTGTTGTTACTGATGATTGGTGCAATTGTTGCTGTTGTGGCTGTTGCATGATTAATGCACAATTTGGCACTTCACTTTGCAAATTCTCACTTGACTCGCCAATTGATCCGCACCCGAAGGGAACGGTGCGATATGGAACCGGCAACATTAGAGGGGGCTGCGATAGCAGGAGACGGGGGCGCAGGTGCGGTAAATGACGATTTCATATGCATCGAGAGGAGGGAATTCGAGAGACGTGAAGGAGCCAGAGAGAACCGGAGCGATAAGGATGGAACAAAGACCGAAAGCAATCATATTTTCCCTCGTCTGCCTCCTGTTTCGGTGAAGAAACTCATAACAATCGCAACTCCTTCCCCACATCCGCCGCTTTTTCGGTCCGGGCCACCCTGTCCTCCGCCCTCCCTCAGTCGCTGGGAAAAACACTGAAGCCCCAAGATGTTCTGCCTCCCCGTTCGTCCGTCCGCAGATGACCCAAGTGTCCGACGCAATCCCGCCAAATCCCCATCGTCCTCCGCCCCCGTCGTCGCCCTCCTCGCGCACGTGCAGCGAGTCCATCCTTCACGCTTCTTACGATCCAATAACGGCTCTCGCTCTGTTGTCCGCACTTGACACGGCTCAACCCGACCCAGCCGACCCGGGTCCCCCCACCGTCGACAACTGACCCCAGCCGGACCCCGGCTTCACGTCCTGAATATATTAGGAACAACAAGGACAACAACGGCCACGGGTGAGCAGGGGAGGCCAGCAACAGCGGCCGACGGAGGATGGCTCGTGGCCTGCAACGTCTTGCCAGACGAGGGCCGAGCGATAAAGGCGTCTGCGGAATCCGGCGATTGTCGCGGTTTCACCTCGCCGTCTCATCAACCCAGCACCCCCTGCCCTCACATTTGCCCCTCCACCCTCGCTCACCGATCTGTTCTTCTTGCAGTTACCTGACGCCAAAGACCTGCACAACATGTCCCTCGTCGGCAGCTACGGCACCCACCTCCTGCACAGCTTCCACCCGCACCTGCTGCAGTCGCTGAACCACGGCATGCTGGCCAACGGCGGCCCCGCCAGCTACTTCGCCAGCGACCGGGGGGGCCTCGGCAAGCCCTCGGTGCTCTCGAACTTCCAGCTGCCCTCGGCCTTCTCGCCGCCGAAGTACATCGGCATCTCGCTGGACCAGGTGAGTGCGGGCCCGCCCGATCCGGGCTGACAGTTTATGAGAGACGCCTCCGACGGCCGGGCGAGGGCCGGCGTGTGTGAGCCCGAAATCCAATTAAGGAGCTTCGGGGCCACCCCCGCCCCGGCTGCTTTGCATGCTGGGATTTCGGTTCGAGTGCGATCCGGTCGATCCCAGTTCGATCCGAGTCGAGTCGATGCTGACACCCCTTTCGTCGTCCGTTTCGTTTCAGAACCTCTTCAACGGCAGCGAATCCTTCCGCACGGACTCGGCGAGCCCGACGTGCACATCGCACGAGTCGATGGAGGGATCAAACGATTACGACCCTGACAAGGGTGAGAGTCCCCGCAGCAACAACTCCGATCCCAGAGATTTGCGACGTAAGTTCCCCCCTCTCCGCCGCAGAATCCGTCAATCGTCCCGCTCTCCTTCCGCCTTCCGCCTCGCCTTGGCTTCGGCGTGCGCTTCCCTAATTTCAGCACACGTCACCCCTGCCCATTTGCATGTGGGCTGCCCGACGATAAAGCATTTGAATATCCTGCCGAAGGATGCGATAGGAATCGGGCTGGCGAATTTTTTCCCTCAAATAAAATATTTGCCGACTTTTTGCGATGTTTCGGGTTTCCTCTTCCACTTCCGCTTCCGTTTCCGTTTGAGCGGCGCATTTTAACGCTTCGCTGCCCCACCAGCGAGCGTGTGGGGTGGGTGGAGCCCCGACGGCCGCCTTTGAGTCGGATGCGCGCCGATAACGAGCGCCGGGCGACGGCCGCCGGCCGCAGCAGGACGACTTTTTATTAGTTTCGATCGCACGTCGCCATTTTGTCTTTGAAGTCGCTTTTAATTTAAACACATATCAGTGACCCGCCCCCTCTGCCCCATCTGCTACCCCTTTGGCGACCCCCACGCCCTTCACAGGCCTCTCCGTTCTAATCCTGATTTATTGTCGCAACTACTTAAAACCCGACTCTCCGGTTCGCTTCGGTCTCGCTCAATTAAGGACACTCGCTCGCCCTCTCGCGCTCGGCGCCAATTATACACATCCCGTAATTGGCGCCGCCCGACCCGCCCCTCCCGGCTGACCCCACAGCGGGAACAGGCCGTCGCGAGCGTCGGACGGACGACCGAACCGAGCGCGCGACGGCAACATATTGTGGCTCGAGATGTCCTTGCGGTCCTGTGCGCGGCGGATGTTGTTTGTGGATTAGGAAACCAGTTTTATGAATTCCTCGAATAAATAATGTCCTTTTAATGAGCTTGTAGTGCTCGTTGCTCTGCAGTTGTTACTGTGCCTGTTGTTTTTGCTAATGCGTGACCTCGGCCGAAGCAGACTCAGGGCTTCTCGCCCGAAAGAGCGGGTCCACCACATGAGGCGCTGGATCTCTCCAGGAGGACGCACCCGACCCAGGTGGATCCCGTCAAGGAGTTTATTACCTCGGACGGACGCACAAGACGCACCACCGTCACCGCCGACAGCCGATCGCCGTCGGCGTCTTCGTCCCGCCCGCGCTGCCGCGACGGCTCAACAGGGCAGTCGGCGGCCGCCCCGATTGGCCCGCAGTCGGCGGCGCTCGTTCGACCGACCCGCCGCACGCTCGCGGCCCATCGTCCGACCATTAATATCCGACGACAGCCACTTGTCGGGGTTGGTGGGCGGCGAGCGGTCGCCGGCGCTGGCGCTGGTGCGGGGCGACGACTCAATATTAAAAATTCCGAGTGTTCGCATCACTCATGCGGCCGACAAAGGAGTCGACGCGCAGCCATTCGTCATCCATCTCTCGCGCGGAGGCGGAGGCTTGGCAATAAAATCGGAAATTATTAATTTCTGCTTTGATTTTGTTTGCGCAGAATTAATGGCCTCCGAGGGGGCGGGGAGGCGCCCACATGAGCGCGCGGTCTCGGTTCGAGGACGAACAGCCGGCGAACAACCAGTCCTTTGTGGTCGAAGCGGCGAGGGGCCGCTCAAAGCACGCACCCTCGGGACGAGCGCGACGCAACGACGGGGTGGGGGGCGGAAGACACAAGTGTCCTTGCGCGAGGCGGCCGAAGGACCAATCAAAGGGTTGCCGCCTGCGAGGCCGCGGAAACGAGCGTAATTAAGAGCTGTCATCGCGAGGCCCTCCTGCCACGTGCTCCCCACCCCTCTCCGACAGGGCTGGCTAATAAACATCTCTATCGGTGCCGTCCGGCCGTCCGTCCGTCCTCAGAAGTCAAAGTCAAGTCTTCATTCAATTCTGGGCACTCAAAACGCCATTTGTTGCCGCAGCACGTAGGCCACTTGCGCGGTTCCCCCACCACCGCCGATCCTCCTCCCACCGCCTCCCGTCGCCGCCCTCGCCAGCCGCACCCTCTCCAGCTGCCACTCGTCAAAGGGTTGCGATTCACTCGACTGCGCGGCCCTCGACCGGCGACGTGACGCCCGCCTCGCCCAGGCACGGGCGCACTTGGACGGTCGCCCTCCCTCCTGTCCCTTCCCCTGCGACTTCCACTTCCCGCCCTGCCCACGGCTGTTTATTTATGCTCGTTCGCACGGCGATGACTCTCGAGATCGAGGTTTGTTGCTCGCGCTCCTTGGGCTGAGGATGTCGTGCCGGGGCGGTCGTGATTGTTGATGTTCTTGTTGTTCTTCATGTTGTTGTGCTTATTGTTTCGTGAGTGTTTTGTTATTTCTATTATTCGCGTTGTTCTTGTTGTTGTTGTTTCATAGCGCCATATGCTGGCAGATTTCCCGGCGATTCAAGTGTTTACATCTCGGCGACTTCGCGCCAATTCCGGAGGATGACTCGGAGGATTCCGGACCGACCGCTCTCGGCTGCTGTCGGCGCCTGGTTTGTTTGTTGTTAATGAGTTATCGCTTAGGTTATGCTGCTGCTGCTGCAGCCCCCACCCCCGATCTCGCCCACCACGCCCCGCGCCTCCCCCGATCGCTGCTCGGTCCAGATGGCGGGAGTAAATATTTACGGAAACCCGCCTACAGCCCCAGTGTCGGCAACTGCAGGTCGATAACTCGGTGTCGCCTCCACCGCCTGTCCACGGCTTGTCCGACCCATTTGACACTGTTGTTGTGGAGTTTTAACCGAAATTTCACTTTCGGATGTCTGCCATTGAAATGGCCCGCCGCTCGGTCGGCGCGACCACGTGGGCGGTCGACCGCGGTGCTGCCATATTATTTATTTTATATTTAACCGAGCGCACTGGCTGCGAATTATTAGCTCCTGAGCAAATCGCCCAATGCAAATACCGCTGTGTGCGTGCGACCGTCAGTATGCGTGTGTGTGTGTGTGTGTGTGTGTGTGCGGGTGTATTTGCGGATGCATTTAATATTTTCCACTTCCGGCGCAGTTCACTCGAGTGCAAACAGTGCGCGATGCGGAATAAACAACTGTGGCCTTGTCGCCGTTGCCCCTCTCACTCTCTCTCCCTCTCTATGGTTGTTCCTCCGTTGATTTTGCACTGTCTCCGGTTAGCCATCCATCCATCCATCCATCCATCCACCCTAAGCACTCCCTACCCCACTCCAACTGAACGATGTTTCGGCGCCGCCGAGAGGACGAGCGGTGCCAACTGCACGTCCTGCGGTTGTCGGCGCACGAAGGAACTGCCCCGAAGAGCGAGGACTCTTCGCTTGGCCCTCTAACAGCGGCAACAACCGCTCCAGCGGAAACCGGCGCTGAAATCCAACCGATCCGCCCGCGTCCCCGGCCATTCAGTGGGACCAATTATCGTTCCTCGGGCCGCCGCAAATCATGACCGCACTCAATGGCGCAGAGTAATTAATTACACGATTACAAGAGTGTTGACTACGTGTTAAAAATGTATACAATCGCATTTGCACCGCAGACGTGTCTTGGAGGCGATTCAATCCCGAGGAGGAAATTTATTGCCTTCTCTAATTCGGTTTCGGTCTCCACATGGGCGATATTTAAATTTCCGACCGACCCGGGCGACCCGGACCGCTCCGCCCGCCCCGCCACAAATCACCCCCACCTCGCCCAGGGCCCTCCGCGGCTCGCACGCACTCGCTCGGGAAGGCGCAATAAAACAATTTCGAAATTCCTGCAGCACACTTTCCGGCGCTGGATCGACGCCGGGTGCGGGGCGGCCTTCGCTTTATTGCTCGATGTGTTCGCGTCCTCGCCGTCGATGGCTGGTCGTCCGATTGTTGGCTTGTATCCGGTTGTTCGTGTTGTTGTTGTTGTAATAACTCTCGACCCCGAAATTAGCCGCATATTTTCTCCATCGATGCGTCTGCGATTAGATTTTATTGCCGCAGCCGGTGGCCGGAGCAGGGGCGGCTCGAAAGCCCACACTCGTCCCTCTCCTCTAGCCATCGTCATCATCGTCATAATCGTCATCATCGCCGTTTAATATTTTGCGATCTGCCTCTCGATACAGCCAGTCCTTTGATGTCCGCTTCCTGCGTCCTCCTCTGATTCCGACGAAGCTCTGCCGCCACGCCTCTCCACCCTCGCCATGCAGAACTCACGCCAATTAAGCAATTTAAATGAAATCAATTACACGACTCCGACTAACGATTCCCGCCCTCTCTCTCTCCCCCTCTTCCAATCTCTCTCTCTCTGTCCCGTGCACCCCCACTGGGGCGTTTTGCGGCTGTCACCGACATCCACCTGCTGGACTCCAACTGCCGCCCACAGACGTCCACAGCAAGCCGGCGGCGACGTCCTCGGCCACGACGACGGCGACGACCACTACGGGCCACCACCTCCACCACCAGCACCACCAGCAGCAGCAGCAGCAACAGCAGCCGCCGCTCCACCAGCACCCGCACCTCCACCCGCACCACCCGCTCCCCAACGGCACCCTGGTCAGCAGCGGCAGCCTGACCACGGGGGTCGCGGCCGGCGGACCCGTGATGAGCATCGTCGGCTGCCCCGGGATGCGCGCCGGCATCGGGGCCATCGGGGGCCTCTCAGTGGGCGCCGGGCCTGGCACGGGAGCCGGCGCGGGCCACGTGCCCGACGGCTGTCCTGTGTGCGGCCTCAAGCTGACGGCCGAGGAGTGGAACTCGCACTTCCTGACCGAGCTCGACCGGCTCTACAAGCTGAGCGCGGGGATGGAGCGGCCCAGCCTGCAGGCCAGCTACATGTTCGCGCCCCCCTGCCCGGCCCAGGAGAACGCCATCCGCACGAGCCACAACCGCTGGGAGGTGAGTTCGGCCGACCGACCGACCGCGTATCCGATCTCGACGACTAACTCCGTTTCTCCACCCTCCCGCGGCAGACGTTCCAGCGCATCCGCAACAACCGGCAGAACCGGCTACGGGTGAAGGTGCGCAAGCGGAAGTTCGGCAGCGAGATGTACTTCCTGGACAACCTCTTCTGCAGCTCGTGCCCCATCTGCAAGCGCAAGTACGCCCTCGAGACGACGGGCAAGCCGCCGGAGGTGAGTTCGAAATACCAAATTCTCCACCCCCTGCCCCTGTCCATCACTGACTGTCCGCCGCCGTTCGCAGGACGACCCCAAGGCGCTGGAGGAGATCGAGACCGTCGACGTCGAGAGCTGCAACGACGACGTGCCCGACTCCGGCTCCGAGCTGCACAACCAGAACTCGACGAGCGGCAGCGCCAGCGGCAGCAGCAGCGTCGGCAGCGTCTCGGGCAGCAACATGCACAGCAGCAACAACCAGCCGGGCAAGCTGGACGGCATCCTGTACCGCACGGCGTGCGTGATCAACAAGGAGGGCGGCGAGGAGGACCTCGTGAGCACGAACTCGGGCATAGGCGGCGCCGGGCCGGCACCCTGGGAGTCGCACCTGCACCCGGCCACCACGACGACGACGTCCGCCCACCCCCCGGGGCCGACGACCACGCAAGGACATATCACCGGTAGGTCCTCGCGAGATCCGCCCCGGAAGGTGCTCAAAACCGCCCCCTCTCTCTCTTCCCACTGCAGTGAAGGCCGTGAGCGAGCTGTCGTCCACCACGCACCACTTCTACAACGCGGACTCCTGCGGCGAGGAGCGCCTCGGTGGCAAGGACGCGGCGGGCGACGTGGACAGGGAAGGCGACGGCGACGGCGACGCGGACGCCGACGTGAGCATGTGCAATAACGACAGCGACGAGGACGTCATCGTCGACGACGACGACTCGATCAAGATGAGCCTCGGCCGGAAGCGCAAGTACGAGGAGACCGTCGTGAGCAGCAGGTGAGTGGGCAGCAACCACAGATAGGGAGAAAGGCCACAGAGATGGGGAAGTCAACGGCTCTTCTGTCGCCCACCAGGTCCTCCGACAACCTGTCGCCGCCCGAGGAGCGGCCGCGGTCCGAGCCGCAGGTCACGAGCACCGAGCCCGGCATGGAGATGCCGCACAACAACAACAACAGCATCGCCAACAACAACAAATACCATGTCTTCGAGGAGCTCCGGACGAAGCAGCACCTCGAGCTGCAGCAGCACCACCACCAGCAGCAGCAGCAGCAACAGCAACACCTCCAGCAGACGCTACGCCAGGAGGCGGACAACGGGCCGGGACTGACGCAGTTGGACTCAAAGGTGGGGATATGTTCGGAAAATAAACCGGACGAAGAGTACAAATGTTTCATTTGTAAGGTAATTTCAGTTTCGTTTCGCCCCTTCGCCCGTTCCAGCCCTCGCCTCTTCCCCTTCACCACAGACACCACCACCACCACCACCTCAACCCACCCCCATCCCCTTCCGTTACCGCTTGAGTTGCTTTTGACCCGCTCGGCTGCGCCGCGGACCAACCCCTCCCACAACCCCGTCCTCCACTCCCCTGTACGCTCGGTTGCGACGCCCTCTGACGCGGTTCTCTTGTTCGCTCTCTCAAGACAGGCATCAAGGACTTCTCCTCGGACTTCTTCCGCGGGCGCAACCTGTACTTCCACCAGAGCTGCGCCAACGTGATGAGCAGCTACCGGCTCAGCAAGGACCTCCAGCAGCAGCAGCAGAGTCTCATCCAGCAGCAGCAGCAGCAACAGCAGCAGGAGTCGCGCAAGTCGCCGCCGAGCAGTGGGGCAAATTGAGAATTTATGTAGAGACCTAATGCTAGATGTGCTAAAAGTAGTTGTAAAGCGATCTGTAAAATTCATTATAAATAACGGTTCACTTCGCCCACACCCCCACCAGTCCTTCCCCCATCCCTCCTCTGTTCGGCACCCTCGATGCAATCGATTCAATGTAAAGTTTAGTGAAATTTTTTTATTGTCTTTCGTACCCTGAGTTAATTACTTGATTACTCCGTAAGTAAGCAAATGTAATGGTGTGCTATATATTTATGTAATTGTTATCGTATTTGAATTCACGTAGACTAAGGAAGGAAAGAAGAGAGATCAGTCGATATGAAGTGAGAATGAAGAGCAAATAAACCAATACTAACACGAAACCCAACCAGTCTCGTCATTCAAGGGAGTGGGGATCTGAATCTTCCAGAAAGTACCGGCATCTATTCTTCGATGTCTTCTCGGTCTTCTCGTCTCCGTCTTGAGCCGACTGGTACAGCGGGACTCTGTCCCAGTCTCGCCCACCGTGGCTGGGAAGAGAGCGCTCGCTCGCTCTCCCTGTGTTGTCGCGGTCTTGGAAATTTCCACTGCTTCTAGGCACCGCCTGGAAGGTCTCTCGCGCCGGCGATAACGCAGCGGAGCTTATCGCATGCTCTTGGTGGCATCGAGTGCGATTCGGCGATCGCCGTCGGCAGTCAGTCGTTGGAACGCGCCGTCCAAGAACACAAGCAGCATCTCCCGAGTCCCCAGATCCGAGCCACACACAGGAACATTCGCAAAGCAGTAGTCGAAGCAGAAACAGAAGTAAACACAGAAGAAGATCCGACATCCACAGGTAGGGACCGGGGCTGGGGAAGCGGCCACGAGTGTCGCAACGCGTGGGAACGCCGAAAGCGAAGAACGCCCAGCACTGTGCGCGCGCGAAAGCGTCGACGCAGCAAGTCTGTTCGTTCCCTCATTCGTCCCGTCACTGTCACCCCTTCAGATGTTTTTATTTTCATTCCTCTCTCGAATGACAAACAGACAGGTAGACAGACAACAGCAGAGAGGAGCCCGAATTAGAAACCCACCGTCCGGCGTCCCACCATGTTCTCCAAGCTGACCACGAGACTCGCGCCACGCGTCGCCCCCGCAGTGGCCGCACGCGCCGCCTCGCAGCTGGCGTCGCAGAGCGTGTTCGAGCGCGAGGGCCGCTTCGGGGCCCACAACTACCACCCGCTGCCGGTGGCGCTGACCCGCGCCGAGGGCGTCCACGTCTGGGACGTCGAGGGGCGGCGCTACTACGACTTCCTGAGCGCCTACTCGGCCGTCAACCAGGGCCACGGCCACCCGAAGATCGTGAGGGCGCTGACGGAACAGGCGCAGCGACTGGCGCTGACGTCACGGTGAGTAGAGTGGCCGAGTGGCGCAGGGGCGATGGAGGTTTCTTCGAGAACGAATCTCGGTGAAAGTGAAAACAAGAACCGCGTCAGCACCCGACGCCGAGGACCCCAGCAACGAGGGCTTATCTGGGGAACGAGGCGTGTCTCGTGTGCTGCCGCTGTAGCCGCTGCTGCGAGTTTGTTTTCGTCGCCAACGGACGCCAGCCCAATTAAGAGCAATCAGCTGTCGGTCCGAGGGTCGACTGACCGGCTGATAGCTCGATAACCTACGCGAAATCCACTCCGTCCACCGGCCCCGCCTCTCGGTACAGTTATTGCGAAGATACGGCCCAAGGCCATCGATCGCGGTGAGTGGTCTCGATTACTCGATTAAAACGGCCTAATACCCGGTAGTCCGAACTTTCCAAAATCCTTGATTTATTTATTTTTTTGTTTTGTTGTTTGTTTATTATAATCATAACTTTATATTAATATTAATTGCAAACAAATTCTCCAAGATAGTTGTATTTTAGTTTGAAGAAATCATTCGCAATATCCATCTGATCCGCAAAAAATTATAAGCATTTCTTTTATTTTTATGAAAAATATAAGAACGACACATTTTTCATTGTTTATAATGCTTGTGTGTATCATTTTTTAATACAATGCTTGAAATTTTGCTAAGAACATAAAACGTGGAAAACTTGGATATTTTTGTTCGGGTGGATATGGTGAAAGCAATGCCACCTACTCGAACTTGCCCGGGCAGAAATCGAGACCACCAATCGCGACGGTGCATCGTATTGGGGGTTGGTGGGGGCGGTGTTGTCGTCGCCGTTCGCCTCCAGGATGGCGAATCTCACGACTGCTTTTCAGGGCCTTCTATTCGGACGTCCTGGGCGAGTACGCGGAGTACATCACGCGGCTGTTCCAGTACGACAAGGTCCTGCCCATGAACACGGGCGTCGAGGGCGGCGAGACGGCCTGCAAGCTGGCCCGCAAGTGGGCCTACTCCAAGAAGGGCGTGCCCAAGAACCAGGCCAAGGTGAGCGCCTCCACCTCGCCACGCACCCCGCTCACTCTGACCAACTCTTGCAGATCATCTTCGCCGAGAACAACTTCTGGGGCCGCACCCTGTCCGCCGTCTCGGCCTCCACGGACCCCAGCAGCTACGAGGGCTTCGGGCCCTTCATGCCGGGCTTTGAGATCATCCCCTACAACGACACCGCGGCGCTGGAGGTAGGTTCGACCCGCGCCCTTGCCCCTGGACCCCGACCGCTCTGACCGACCGCCCATCGCGGGCGCGCTCTCTTTGCAGAAGGCCCTGCAGGACCCCAACGTGTGCGCCTTCATGGTGGAGCCCATCCAGGGCGAGGCGGGCGTGGTGGTGCCGGACGACGGGTACCTGCGCAAGGTGCGCGAGCTGTGCACGCGCCACAACGTGCTCTGGATCGCCGACGAAGTGCAGACGGGCCTGGCGCGCACCGGCCGCATGCTGGCCGTGGACCACGAGAACGTCAAGCCGGACCTCCTGATCCTGGGCAAGGCGCTCTCCGGCGGCATGTACCCGGTGTCGGCGGTGCTCTGCAACGACGACGTGATGCTCTGCATCAAGCCCGGCGAGCACGGGTCCACCTACGGCGGCAACCCGCTGGGCTGCCGGGTGGCCATGGCCGCCCTGGAGGTGCTCGTCGAGGAGAACCTGGCCGAGAACGCCGAGAAGATGGGTCAGCTGCTGCGGAGCGAGCTGAGCACCCTGCCGAAGGAGGTGGTGTCGGTGGTGCGCGGCAAGGGCCTCCTGAACGCGATCGTCATCAATGAGAGTGAGTACGAGCGGGCGACCTCCTGCCCCCCTCCCGCCGAGTGCGTCGGCCCTCCCCTGCATCCCCCTCACTCTCCTGCTCTCGCTCTTTCCCGTCCACAGAGTACCACGCGTGGGAGGTCTGCCTGAAGCTGAAGGAGAACGGCCTGCTGGCCAAGCCCACGCACGGCGACATCATCCGCTTCGCCCCGCCGCTGGTGATGACCGAGCCCCAGATGAGGGAGAGCATCGCGATCGTCAAGAACACCATCCTGTCGATGTGAGCGCGACCGGCGACCCGACCACCCGCCGCCCCGCTGGGTGGCTGAGGTGGTCAGGAGTCGCCCCACGATAGCTGTACAATAGTTGCCTAAGATACGATACAATAAATGTAAATAGAAGATCCGCTGTCTCTCCCACTGACACCCGGTGGGTGCCGAGGGACAGACGTCTTCCTCTCGAATAATTAAATCCAAAGCGTTTTATTGCAAGCAAACACAGTCGCGGGTTGATCCACGCCCCTCCCCTACCCCACTGGGAGAGATTCGAGTCCGCAGAATTCTTTTGATTCGGTCGTCCGCCCGTCTCCGGCGCGAGAGATGTCAGCGTGTGTCAAAAGTGATGCAAGGACTCGCGGCGTGACCGACGACCACGGCCGTGATTGCTAGGAAGCCGCGCCACGCCGTGCCCATAAAGATGCCGGCCGCCGACTCGGGTGGGTGGGAGTTCTTGTCAAAAACCCAATAAAAAGCGAAAATGCCGCCAGAACTGGAGGACAAACGCGGGATCCTCGAGAATGTTAATAAAATAAAGCCAAGAAAATAATTAGCAATTTGAACGTTTTTACGTTTTAATTAAAACGCGCGGGGTGGGCGCGGAAGCGCGGCGAGACTCCCGCGACACTGGCGACCGGGGCAGCAGGGGTCGGGGCGGGCGAAGTCAGTCGTTAGGCAATAAATTGATACAAAAGGCGACGACACTCGCGCTATCTCTGCGGCAGTTAACGAGGACAAAGGAAGGAGCGCAAAAAACGGGCCATCAGGCCGCGAGCCTCGAGCCGCGGGAGGGGCCCAGGCGACGACCACCCTCGGGCGGAAATGTGTGGCAGTCAGGACAACGGGCGCACTGAAAGACGGACAGACGGACAGACAGCCAGAGAGACAAGCGGAAAACGCATAAAAATTCTCAAAAACGCGAGACGAAGACAAACACGAAGGGTTGATCCGCGAGGACTCTCGGTAGTCGGTCGCCGGCGACCGGAGGTCGTCACCCAGGTACCGGGTACCGAGTAGCAGGGCCTGCGCCGGAGAAGGCATCTGGAGCGGACCGAGATCCGAACACCCGGGTGGACGGACGCGGACGCTCCGCGCGCGACACCAGCACCGTCGAGGAAAGGACACATTCCACGGGTGCCCGGCCAGCCCCGGCGTAGCGCTTATTGTTTCTTATCAATTCGGCCTCCCTCTGCCGTCGGCGGGCTGTCTGGGGGTCTCGGGGTCCGCGGTCCGGGGTTGCGCACTTGCCGCTTATTTGCTTTCGAATTATGGAACAAGTGAAGCTATTTTCACGGGTTGACAAACATATTTCCGGACCGCCGTCCGCCCCGCCGAGGAGGTGTTATCTGCCGCAGGAAGCCCTTGGCGAGTTCCTTTGAGTGTCGCCAAGAAGAAGCAGCAGCCGGAGCTGTAAGTGTTCGCCTTTGAGTTGCCGCCCAGACGCCTCGAGAGGCCCGCGTTACGAGTTGATGCCCTAACGTCGGACGGCCAGAGGACCTCGGCCGACGATGTGAGCTCCAGGAATTTTAATAAAGACCGTTGACGACGCCGACCTCTGGTCACCGGCGGCTCAAACAAGTGGCGCCCGAACCTGCCGCGTCTTCGAGGACGTCCGGCGAGGCGATAAAATCTCGTTTCTTTTGATTCTTTTACGTCCCCGCTAATCTGGCCGGCGTCCGAGAAGGGTCCGGGCTCTGGCTGCTGCAGTCGAGGCGAGGGATGGGAGCGTCCTTTTATTGCGTTCGCGATAAGCCTTTTGTAAATTAAAAAAGTTTCGCTTCGAGTGTAATTCACGGAGATTGCGTCGGCAAGAGTTAATTAACGGCGATAAAGGCATTAGAGGCTCCTGCGACTTGTTCCGGAGGTGCCAGGCCAGAGGCGGCAGGGAAGGGGAGCTGGGAGCGCGGGGTCCTCCCGCCAACCTCACACCGCATGAGCGAGCCGGCGACGACGACCTCGTAACACTTAAAATCCAATCAATTGGCATCGATAACGATTTCCCCGTTGGCGCCAACCGCCCACCTCGGGAAGTCCTCGACCACCCCCAGCCCAGTCGCCCCCTGCCGAGCCATTGAATCGATTGATTTCACGCGACTCGACACGTCGGGTACGGAGAGCGCGAGTTGGAAGTCGCGTGGGAGAACCGTGGAAAATTTTGAGCACTCCGGGGCTGACGGCGAACACGCGGCATTCAACAAGCCCAGGACAAGCGACGGAGGGCGGATTTATGCGTCTGTCAGCGATGCCAGACTAATTGGCGCACCTTGTTTGCGCCCTCGCCGTCTGTGGCGGGCGGATCGCAGGGTCGGAGCGCCAAGCGCCAGTCAATTTGTCAGGGCCTGAGCTGACTTTCGACAGTCTCAACAGTGGGAAGGAGCAAGCAGGTCAACATTGATTTCAGGATGTGCCGAAGAGTGTAGAGAAGGGAGCGACCAGAGAGAGATAGCGATGGACGGGGCCCATAAATTGTTAACATCTTTAATGCTTAAAGTCGGCATTAATCATCAGGCACCTGCGTCCGCCGCACCCTGCCCGCGCGAACCCCCGTCCCCAGGCGCGTCCTCGCGGCCCGTTTTTTCTCGCAACCCCCGGATGCGGCGACCAAAACACTTGTTATTGCGAACACATCGTTCGTGGCTGCAGCACCCGCTCTGCCACAGGGTGTCATTTGCCGCGAGTTCAGCCACCTTTGATTGCGGTCGTTGCTGCCGTTCTGTCGTTCGTGTTGTTTCTGTCGTCGCTGCTGCTGTGATTTCCCCGATTTAACTTGTCGTCAACGCTTCGGCTTCGGCCCCGGCCGCTTCCTCTCCGCATTGCAGGCGACAGGCGCTTCACGGGACGCCGAACGCTCCCATTTTCCGCTTGTTGTGCATCTAAATTTTCGCAATTTACAGCTTCGAGTCACCCCGAACCTCTCGCCCCTCGAAGCCCCTCCGCGGCGGCCCAACTGGGTCAGGAGGCGGCGTCGGAGCAGGAGCTTTCGCGGTCCCTGTGGCGTACTCCCTGTGGTCGAAGCTCCAGCGCACCTGGACGATCTCGGATCCCGGTTCCCCGGACCGACACCTCACCGACCTCGAGTCGGAGTCCGGGTGAGGGGGGAGAGCGGCGAAGGAAGGACGGAAGAAGGCACGAAGGAGGAGAGGACGATCGGTGGCCAGTGGCGCGAATGTGTTTCTTTATCAGTTGGAAATTTATTCCGCCATCAGATAATTATCTAATAATAAGCTCGTTGGCAGCACGAAACGACGCCGTAAAGAGCGCGAGGACGGGGAAGAAAAACATTATGGCATTCTTTTATGACCCCCGCTCGCGCATCCTTGGAATGACGGAGGGGGAGTGAGCAGGAAGCGGAAATGCGCTGGAGACGCCACTTCATTTCGTCCCATGGAAACGCAATTATCACAAGCGGCGTTTATTTAGGCGGCCGCCGCACAACAACAAAAAGACCAGCGCTCTGCGGTTGCACTCGTCGCGCCGTGCACTCAGCGCCCAGAGGAAGCGAAACTTATTAACATAAACTCCGCCGAGCAGCGAGAGGGCGTCCTGAGGAAGGTGGGGTGGGGAGGGGAAGAGCAGGCCCTTGCGAGGCGACGAGGGCGAAACGCCGGAGAAAATTCCAAGGAAAATCTGCGAAAACCCGGAAAAAGCAGGAGAAAAAATGATATTTTCATAACCTTCAAGGGGGCGAATCCACCCTCATCAGCAGTTGGCTTTATGGGCGCCTTCCTCGAGTAATAAGCTCGGTTTTTTGTGGCTCCGTGGCGTTTGTGCGGTTGCAGTTGTTGGTGCCGGGCCGGTGGCATTGTTTCGTTTTCGCTTTTAAATCCCGGCAATCATCGCCGAGTTGATCCGCCCCCTCCCGCGCCCCGGCGAGGGTGTCGCACACATGAGACGGCCTAATCCTTATTAGCAGACGGCGGAGGGCCAGAGACGTGGGGCGGGTGTCGCATAAATTTCCATGTGTGCCTCCGTGCGCTTTTTACTCCGCTCGCAATTCGCACAAATCGAAAAGGCATTAAATCAAAATCCCCGTTTATGTCCCCAAGTGCGTCGGCCGAGCAGGGCGCGAAGTATGGGTATGCGGGCGGCTGCTTCTCGTAGAAGGTCCCTCGGTCGCTGCCCGCAGCGAAGATTGGACTTAAACGAATTCCCAATTTAATGTTTCCGCAGTGGAGGCGGAGGGCTGAGGATGAGGATGAGGTTGCATTCGCGGTGGGAGGCAGGGGAGGCGGTCGGCGAGTTGGTCAGTTCGAGCGGGTTGCGCCGCAGCCGACAATTAAATTCTTACGCATCAATGGCTGCCATAAAAATGCATTAAATGTGTCGAAATTATTTGCATTATAATTTGTTGGCGGCCGCGAGGACGCGCCAGGACAACTGTCACATCTGACCGCTGTCCTTCGCCCGTCCACTCAGCCGCCCCTTCCCGGCCGACGTTGGTCATCGGTCATCGGCCATCGGCCGTCAGTCGTCGCCGCGCGTCGGGCATATTAAAAACTTCATAAAAATGTGCGCAAAAAACGCCGAAAAAACGAACGGCACGGAAGGATGGAGTGGGTGGGGTTGGCGGGAGGAGTATTTAATATTCCAATGGAGTGTGAAATGGCGGAAAATGGCGGCCGTGGTTCGGACTTTTCAATTCCCACACGGACAGAACTCTCGCCTCAGCTCAGGTGTGGCCACCCTCAAGGCCACGCGGGAAGCCTCGGCCGCCTTCGCCTCGGCGCCATAGCCGAGAACTAGAAATGTTTATCAATTTAGAGGCCATCTGCCGACGTCGCCTGGGCGAAATCGTTGTTTTCCAATCGTTCGATTCCGCCGGTCCGTGGCCGTCATTGGACGACGCGCCGGGCGCCGGACTCGAGTGCAAAAACGCCGGCGATGAGGCCTGCATATTAAATCGTCTAATTGCTTCTCGACTCGCTGCAACAACGACCCAGCGACAGCAAAACACAGGCCTCCATCAAACCACGGCTCGCCCGCCAAACGGGTGGAGCAGGGCCGGAGACGGACAGGGACGCCAGTGTATGTCCAGCAAATTACTCTTTGATTTCGTGCGCATTTCGTGTTATTTAATGCACGTGTTCCGCCAACCTTCCACTCGTCCTTTCGGTATGCTATCCCTGCCCCTCCTGCTGCTCCAGTTTTTTGCGCACATTACAGTCCACATTTCATATTTTTCTGGCGGAAGTGACACGCCACGAGCAGAGCCCACGACCGCCCACCGGCAGTGAGTGTCTTCGGATTGGGATTCCGGGCACGATCTGCACTGGACTTCGCTGTTTTAGCGGGTTCGGTGAGTGCGTGTGCGGCAGAGTGGTTTATTTTTTGTTTGGTATTTGGGCCGGGTTTAAAATTCCGATCCGTTTCGGCTAGTTTGTCGTTCCGCATGAACATTTTAATGTGTTGATCGGGGATATTTCTTCAACCTTCACGACTACAATTTAGTTTTTATATGTAAGGTGAAATTATTATATATTACGTAGAGTAGGAAAATATAAGCGTAGAACGATTGGCCACCTCGGATTGTAAGAGATCCGCCCGAGATTCTTCCAACTTGGCAGCACTCGGGCGAAATGTCAAAAAATAAACAAAGAAAAATTCTAAAAATGGCAGCAGCAGACGAGTGACGTCGACGTTGTGAAAAATGTGTTGAATTGGATTTTATTTTGCACCCAGCTGCGAAATCTGATTGAAAAACATTTCATTCACGGTGGAAAATTGTGCGCGAGGACGACGAATGTGCCTCTGCTTTTGGCAATTGAGATTCTGTAGAAACATGATCGCAGCGTCCGCCCAGAAGAAGAGAGGCGGAAGAATAACATTATAAGAACAGAAATATTTTCTTCGATTTCACCAAGCGAGAGTGGAGCGAACCAGGCATCCACGACGTACTCCAAAGCAGCGGCAATTGCAGCAGCAACGCCAAGTGGTGGAGGTGGAGGTGAAGTCGAAACAGCACCGTGTTTGGTGCTCGACGCAAAAGACCTCCATGCGCAATATGGGTACAAGTGGTAACTATTCCGAAGGTGATTACCACCGTTTTGAAGATCCATCTTGGGGTGATCATCAATTTTTCCCCTTTATATTTTTCAGACAATAAAAGTGCAATTAACTGCAGCCACACGGGCGGTGGTACAGCGAACAACGCCCTTATCGCCAACAGCGCCAACATGAGCGTTGAACTTTGCCTTGTATGCGGTGACCGTGCCTCTGGACGCCATTACGGCGCCATCAGTTGCGAGGGATGCAAAGGTTTCTTCAAGCGCTCGATACGCAAGCAGATCAGTTATCAGTGTCGCGGTGCAATGAACTGCGAGGTGACAAAGCATCATCGGAATCGTTGTCAATTCTGTCGTCTGCAGAAGTGTTTAGCCAGCGGCATGCGAAGTGATTGTAATTTTCAATTAAGCCAAAACAAAATCGAACATTTTGTCCCATTTTCATTCCCACACAATCGCCACTCACACAAACATTCCATTGTCGTTCATTATTAAAGCTTGAATTCCGTCCATTCTAACCAATATACTGCTCGAGTCGGATCTCCAGCGAACCTCTATAAAAATCTTAGAAGTCGGAGGTGATGGATAGAATTTTTTTTTTTTTTTGTAATTATTGCACATGTAAAAAGATAACTTTGACACTATTAACCTTTTCGATTAATTTCATTGCATTTCAATAACAAACCTCTCTTCTTTCACACGCACCCAACTTCTGTTCTAATTGTTTTATTGTACAATTGTATTTTTTCATATTTAATATGTTGACCATGAAATAACATAATTAAAAAATATTCACAGCTGTGCAGCATGAGCGTAAACCCATTGTGGACAAGAAAGAAATTCTTAGTAACACTTCGGGCGGCGGATCCTCCACTGCTTCGTCGGTAGCTGCAGTTGCTGCTCTAAGTGGAAATACTACTGGTTCCAGTACCAAATCCACTAGCCCAGTATATCAGCGTGGTAAACAGGCGCTCTACAATCACGCATTAAGCTCACCCTCAACTGGAAATGTTAGTGTGAATCCAAGTGCCGCGGCAGCAGCTGCGGCGGCTGCGGCCTTGTCATTGGATAACAATATGGCCACAAGCGTGTTTCCCGTTGGCTTCAATTTCGCAGAGTTGACACAAACGTTGAGTAAGGTTTCATCAACATTTTAGCAATGCCAATCCATAATTGGTTGCATTTTCTAGTGCTCGCCTCTCAACAACAACAGCATCAACAACAACAACTGCCCGCATCATCTCAATCGCTTTGTTATTCCCCAGATCTACCAAAGCATGAAGAGGAGGACGACGACTCGATGGATAACAGCAGCACGATGTGCTTGCAGAACTTAACCGCCGCAAGCAGCAACAACAATTCAACGAATTTGAATTTTAACGTCGATGGCTTACCGAATCCAGCCACCACAGTGGGTTTGATTCAGACGTCTTTGGACAAGAATATCATTGACAAGGCACTGCAGCTTCTGTTACCCATTCAAGCAAAATTAGAGCGCATGAGCGTTTCTGGCGGAAACAGTGGGGTCAATACGGAGAACTCAAACTCATTGCACATCAAAGATGAAATCGAAGATGATGATATGGGTAAGTACATCGTGTTCTAATATGGTCCAATAATTGATGAACCAACAATTTTTGTGGCAGGTAGTGAAGCTGAAGGTGACGATGGTAACTTGGATGAAAGTATCTCTGGGGATAGCAAGGATTTCATTGCGAATGAAATTATTTTTGAAAGGCCTTTATTTAATGAAGCCCAAGCTCAGTTCAATCTCCAGGCCCCTTCACTCGTTTCAACGTACTTAAATATTCACTATGTCTGCGAGACTGGATCGCGCATTTTGTTCCTCTCCGTGTATTGGATGCGCAAAATTGCTGCTTTCGAGCAGCTGGACGAGCGCAGTCAGTGTAAACTCATACGCGCCAATTGGCCGGCACTACTTGTTGTGGCGCTGGCCCAAACACGCAATATATCGCTGTCCACCATAATCAGCACCCTGATTGGAAATATTCGGCAGCTGTCAGAGATCGATAAAATTGAACCGTCTAAAATAAGGAAACTAAGTGAGCACACCGCACGTCTTCACGAGTTTGTCCAGGAAATGCACTCGATGGACGTCAATGATGATGAGTTCGCTTTCCTTCGACTTGTTCTGGTGTTCAGTCCGCACGTGCTCATGCGCAGTCGAGAACGTTCTGTGCGTTTATTTGTAAAGCGGATACAAATGTACGCGCTGGAATCTTTGCGCTTGCACATACTACAGCAGCTGGACGGAGAGGATGCAAAGATGGGTTCGGCGGTTGCCAAAGCAGCCGAAGAGCGATATAACTCACTTGTGTTGAGTTTAATGCCGCTAAGTGCCTTGGAATCCGACATTATTGAGGAGCTGTTCTTTGCCAACCTAGTAGGCCAAGTACAGATCGACAATATGATGCAATATATATTGACGCTGAGCGCAAATACTGGAATGTAGTGAAATTCTGCATTGGTTTATGTTAAGTATTTGAACAATTATTTGTTTCGTTGACTTTAGTTTAAACCCAGCTTCAAACTGCTCAATGAACAATTATTTGAAATAGTTTCTTAAGCAGTTTATTCATAACATTAGACGACAATAAATAGACTGAGATCATATATTATTGCAGAACCAAGTCCTTACTATAATTTCTTTAATATTTCATCTGAAAAACAATTATCGTTACAAATATATGTCTTGTAGTCAATGAATTATTATCTATATTATGAAAAATGCAATTAAGTTAAGTGTAAACTAAGATGAAATCGTATTAAGCATTAAAATTGTATTTTTAGTTAAACAATATTCACAATGAAAAGACGAAACATAATATCCATTTTCTGATAAAGGATACGTTAAAATGTTACTTAATATTGTTTATAATATATCATTCACTGAAAAAAAGCAAAGTGTACTTTAACTTAAACCCAGTTGAAACCCAAAATAAACCACTTTATTTACTATTAAAAACTAAAATTTCAGTTTTGTAAAAGTCTCATTTATTCAATTATACTTATACATCTTTTGCGATCTAGATCATCGTAATCAACTGCGCTCGTTGACGCCATTCGATAAGCGCAGGCGTCAGCTCCTTATCCGTGACGCCAGGCATGCGTCTCAATGAACTGTGCACTCCAATGTCCGCCACCGACAATTGTTCGCCCCCAAAGTATTTCTGTTTCTGGAGGCGTTGGTTAAGAGCACGAATCAGGTTTACTCTCGATTTGGGAGTAGTGCAGCGCAGAAGTTGATAGCAGATGTCTAGCACAGCATCGATTTCGTTGCAGAGAGGAGAGTTCTCGTAGCGATATTCGGTTGGACCCACACGCCCCAAGTACCGAATAATATTCACTTCGCCGTAGATGGGCACGTACATGGTAGGGGAGCTGATCATCTCCGTGTGCTCACCTGCATGAGGCGAGTCAATACAATGTGATGACAATGTCAACATTAAAAATCTTACAATTTTTCCAAATCAAAGTCACTTTTACTTTCGGTTTTGTAGGGTCGACTTTCACTTGCGTCAGCTTTTTCTCGAATTCGCGTGCTTCCTTGCCAATGTCATGCATTGTTGAGTGAGTGAATGTCGTTACGTCGATGGTGAACAAGTCTTTCCAAGCATTTTTAAGAGCCAATAGGGCATATGGAATGAAATTTGGATGGCCATTGATGACAATATCATGCAAAGGTTCCTTAAAAACGAAATCGTTTTTACTACCTAAAAATTAAGTCTAAGTCAGACGAATTTACTTCGCGTAGTCCTCCATTCGATAATCTATTCTGAGCCGTATGCTGAATACCTTTCTGGCAGAGTCCCAAGCTGGAGCGGATTCCCGCCATTTGGTCGCGTAATTGATTGAGTTGTTGTAGAAGCTTTTCCTGTCGCGCGGCAATGACTGAGGTGTCGGACTACAAAGACAGAAACACAATTTTGACATTGTATAATATTCCACTTCACGTTAGCATAGCAAAGAAAATACACTTTTTTATTAGTAAAGCACGTTTGTTCTCCACAAGGATCATTTAGACCTAGTTCCAATATTAATGATCAATGTCATGCCAAAATGTTAGGACCTAGCTGAGTTAATGTTGAAATCACCTCTTCGTTCATTTTCCAGCGTATCACTAAAATTCTAATTATTTTGTTCAAGAGCGACGAAATTCTCTTGAAACATTTGCGTCGAATTTAGATGTTTAAAAATAGATTTCGTTTCTCTCTCCTGGCATTATTTTATACGTGTGACCATAAGTCGTAATCAGCCAATAGGCTGAAGAAGTAAGCATTCATTAGTTCGGATACAACAAACGATGTAATGTTTGCAGAATGCACCTCATATGATGTTAGGATTAGAAGGACATACCATGGCATAAATGAACATAAGCAAACACTTGTTATTTATTGATGCATTGCGAAATGGTCATGAGTTAAATTTATATTTATTCTTATTTTAGGCGACGTCTTGTGGACCTCGTTCATGATTCAATTCAATTAACCTTGAGTAAGTTCTGGATTTGTCTGCCCAACACATCCAAATCGAGGGCACACTTGGAGGAGGTTCTGTAGTTGCTGTTGTGGTTGGGAGCACATGTGGAGTCCACCTTTAAAGATGAATATATGGATGCAGTTGCCGATGACGTGGTGTTGGTAGCATTTGGCGTAGTTTGCAGACGTTTAATACATGAACTAGATTGTGTGTTTGTTTGTGGTTCACTTACGCTGCTCAATTGACCCGGGTCAACGCTTCCATTGGTGATAGGTGTGCTGTTGCTGACGGCATCCGGAGGAAGTCCCACGTTTCGCAGCTGATACATAGAGTTTGGCAGTTGAATGTCGAACTGCGGCAGAAGCGTCTTCAATTCATACATCTTCAAAGTTTCTTTTCACTTCTTTGATTTTTTTTTTTGTTTTGTTTTTTTTTTTTTCTATTACTTTCGTTTTTCTTAATTGTCGTAATTCCGTCAAGTCTTCGTAGCTTGTTCGATAATTTCTATATATCTTCTTCACGTGCGATAGTTAGCAACGTTACAGTTTCTAAAGACACCTGCACTGCTCAGTGAAGATGTTGCACAAGGTGAGTCGAATACTGAAAAACCTTTACAATGTGTATCAAAATATCAAAATAATTCGAAAAATATTCATCACCATTTTCATATAACCACATCAGAGCTAAAAAGTAACCGAGTAAAAACACTAAATTGATTTATTTTATTTGTTGTTTACACTAATTAAATTTCAGTTTTTTTACATTTTTGTTATTGTTAAAAAAAATATGCAGATAAGTCATATCTTATAAAAACTAATTTAACAGTAACAACAGTTCCAATGATTATTATTGCTATTACCTTCAAATTTTATTAATAAATCGATATCGACTGGTTGCAAACGTTATAATCCAAAAATGCATATCTTGATTTAAAATTGAATATCTTTTATTAGGTAGAGCTTTTTACTAGATTGGGACTTTATTTCCAAATTTTTACATATATATTCTAATGATTCTCTCAATTTTATGCAATAATTCGACCTCCTCATTGAAGCCCATACAATATGTAATAATAATTTGGATCACGCGTCAATTTTTCAAAAGACGTTGAATCCTGTTGTCCACTACATTCCGCGGTTTCCGCGGTTGTTTAACCAGCTCACTTTCGTCCATGGGCTCAATTATCTTTCCCTTTCGTGTGATGACCTCAGGCCGCGTCATCATGCGAAAAGCAGTCTCGGGAACGAAGTTGCGTCCAATCGGAGCGCGTATGCTGGCCTCATAGTCCTGCAGTGAGGTGAAAGGGAATGGAACGTCCGACACAAGATGCGTGCGCAGACTCTTGCTGGCTTCTTCGTTTATGTATACCGTTCGTTTGTTTTCATCGCGACGCTTCTCCTCAGGTGCCAGTTTCAGCACCAGTCGCTTGTTTCTATTGCTCTTCTCTTCAGAGATTCCTGCTCCGGCCCAGGAGCCCCATCCAGGCATCGACAGCTGTATTTCGTCGCCAACAATTTTCGACTTCTCGCTCTTATCTTTGGTGAAGTCTGCAACTATATCATCGTCTACGAAGGCCTCACTAATGGTCATTTGTTGGTCCATCAAATTGTTTTCATCCGGATCAACAACAGCATCTTCATAGGCAGTGTCCTCTGTAGGATCGATGGAGAACGCAAACTGCTTCAGTTTAATCGGAGCAATTTGATTCGGATCAATGGCATCTGTTAGAACTGCCGATGTGGAGGAAGTCTTTGTACTAACATCTGCTACACTATTCGTTTTTGGAGTCAACTCGTTCAAGCGCTTTTCTTTATCAACCTGACTATCTTCGGCATTGAGCTCTTCATCCAACACAGGTCGCTTCGCAGTCTCCTTAAATGTAAGATCCCTCAGTTGCTTTAGTTCATCTTTGGACTCATTCGATGGCTGCTTCCTTTGGTTTTTTCGTTTGACTTTGCTCAGATATTTAGCCTCCTTGGCCAGTGTTTTTAATTTCTTGTTGAGCTTGTTCTGTAGTCGGTCTTCCTCCGCGTCGAAGATGTCGTCTATATTTGCAGTATTAATTTTTAATTCGGTATCGGTGATTTCCTCCACAATCCATCCATTTTCGATATTGGCCTTCGAATTTCTAACCTGTGTCTTCTTTTTCTGAACTGACTGCATCTTAGGTTTTATATCTAGTTTCTCTTTAGATTCAACATCGTTCACACCCTCGTTATCACTTGATGGTCCGTCCATTTTTATTTCATTTAGATAATTCTCCATTAGTTGCTTATTTTGATTACGTTCCGACCAATATTTCCTATAATTCGACTCTTGCAGATTATCTGTATGTTCATCCTTCGCACCCTTCTGAGCAGTTGTCCAGGGATTAAACGGATCGAGCGGTGCTGCCTCAATTTCCCCACTCTCATTACTGTTCTTGATCTCCGACTCATCCATTTCTTCTTCATCGGAATCATACTTCTTCTGAGTCAACTGTCTACTCACATGCAGTTGCTCTGCCAAGTCCTTTCGCACGTCCTTGTCGTACTTAGCTCGGACCTGTAGATTTTTCGCCCAAGTGCCGGTATTTTTATGCCGCAAACTTGCACGCTCCAAGACGCGATTTTTCTCTAGCATGTTCAACTTTTCCAGAGCTGCTTCTGGGTTCGTCTTCTGTAGCAACTCGAACTGTTTGATTTGCTCCTGCATTTTCTGGCGCTTCAACAGTTTGTGATACTTCTTGGATTTGATTTTGTTTTGCATCCTAGCTTTGGCCGACTTCTGTGATTCCCGCATTTTCAAGTAGGCCAGTTCCTTTCGCCGTGCAATTAGCTCATCATGAGTAAGCTTCTTTTTCAATAGTAGCTTCTCCTCCATCTCCACTTCCTTGGCATCTTTCACTTCCTCTCCCTTCCGCTCCTTACGCAAAGCCGCAAGTTTCGCCTCTGTTTCCTCCATTTCGCGAACGAGATCGGATTTAACAGCAAGTTGCAGGGGCTTTGCATGAGCTGAAGTATCGATGAACACTGTCTCCGCTGGTAGGGGGAATATCTGCAAATTTATACGTCACTGTGGGACACTAATTGAAATTATAATCAATCCCACCTGTGTCTCGGATGAACGATTTTTCGCTACCACAGCATCCCATCGCGCCAGCTTGGCCTTAACCTTATCGTAACCGATCGTACGCTTAATGCGCTCTGCAGCTGGTTTCTCCAGCGGAACAGGAACAACTTTCGTCGTGGACACCACATTCTTCAGGTTTTTGCCCACTTGGACGTGTTTGCTGGTGGTCTTCAAGATTTTCACAATGTCATTGATGCCAACAGGATGTGCTGCTGATTGTTCGCTGGAGCTTTGGGATCCCTTGACGAGTTGGAACTCGTCGGGTTGCTTCTCGGACTCATTGCGCGTCGTCCGTCTAATGTGTTGGGCCTTTCCGAGACTGCTGATTGCCTGGAGCAGGTTCTTGTGCGCTCGCGGATTCACCGGCTCATCGTCCTCATTGTAGTGTGTGGCATCGACTTCGCTATCACTCATCTTCACTGATTTTTCCACAATGTCTTTCAAAAATGAAAACAAAAACACGAAAACCGGAGAGAAAAAGTTGTCTATTTCACACGTGCAGACGACGACAGTGTCAGTTCTACTACTATTTGCTGCTATGGATTCCTACCCTTGTTTTTGGACCATACCATGAACTGAAACACTGTCAGTGTCATTTATGACAATTGTGTGCATTTCCAAAACCAGTGTTGACATTTTGATATTTTTAACCAAAATGGTTATTTTTGTTTCTACGTTATACTATGTTTTATTTAGTTTGAAAACTTTATTTAAGTGAAAATGATTAGAATGCCTATGGTGACGTACTTTCAAGCGGATATCTACATTTTATATATACACAGAATTTGACTCAAACATGAAGTGTATTCAAAGCCCTCAGTAGATACTAATGGAATATTGAGCTGTGTTTAAAAAACAATTTCCCCACAGGGCCAATTCAAATCATTTATTCAACTACGAAACAGTAGTAGTTCTTAAACATAAGAGGGGCTTCCTCCTCCGATATGAAATTCCTCTCCGGTTTGCTAGACGAGAAGGGGTTAACGATCGGAGGCAGCACCACGTTCAGACGCCGATTGCTCTCCAGCACGAAGCGGGACATGTCCAACGGCGCCTCGTACTCGGTGTAGGACGTGACCACGACGGGACACTTTAGATTCGCTGCAGCCAGGATGGTTTCCGGCCAGGTGTCCTCCAAGTGGTAGCCGGTCGATCGGTATAGACCGGCATTAAAGAAGCAAACTGTGGGGTGACCTCACGTTTTAAACGAAGTTTCACTGGCCTAGGAACTTACTCAGATCAGGCCTGATGTAATCATCGGTATGGCAGTAGTCGTGATAAAGTCGATTCTCAAAGAAGTACTGCACCGAGCGCCCACTCTTGCGACACGTGCGGCAACATCTGCAAAGAGTCTCGATTATGCAGGGTCTCCTGGGCCGAGCGACCTCTTACTTGGTCCGCTTGAATTGATCGAAGGATATGTTGCGGGGATTCAGCTCGGGTCCTACGAAAACCACGTTAAGCTGCTTCACGGGTGGCGTAATGTGAAGGAAAAAGAGCTCCCACTTGTTGAGCACGTCCACTTCGAATTCAATTTCCGCTCCTGCAAGTTACGGTTCTCATTAGGGATGCTTATTTCCCAACCCTGGCTAGGACATTACCAATCAGGTGGATCGTAAGCACTTCGCTCTTCTTTAGGTGGTCGCAGAGCTTTAGGGCGTACCAGGCGGTCAGGGGGCAGGTGGCGATCTGGCTAAGGGCGGCGAACTCGCAGGGGTCCTTCATGTCTTCCGAAGAGCAAATGTTATTCGAATAGAACCGACGTGCTTCACGCTCAATGCCACCTACCGAACGATAACTTGCTCAGTACCTGCCGCATGCTGCAGCAGGCACCTGGGATGTCGCGCAGAACTTTCGACGGCAGAGATGGGTCCAGGCGTCCGAACTTCTCCTGAAACATCACCAACTCTTTGAGCAGCTGGAAAGACTGGCACCACAGCTTGTGGCTCCGCGGTAAATGCTCGGGACTCTTTTTGCAAGACGCCACCTGCGGAGGAAGACGGTTTTGAGTGAAATGCCGGCGGACATGAGCTCGGCTAGGGAGCTCCTTCTGCCCCAACCTGTCCGCAGTAGGGGCAGTCGCTCAGCCTGTCGAAGCGGTGCTCTCGGCACTGCGGCTGCAAGCAGATGCGGGGGAAGAGGATCACCTCCTGCTCCGAGGGGGTGAGCGGGCGGTTCATCGCCGCCTCCGCCTTGCGAATGGTTACAATGCGATACGAGCGGAACTGCTCGGCGCTGAAGTTGCCGCATTTGTAGAGAATGTCGTGGCCTGCGGATAAGAAACTGGTCAGCGATTTGTATGAGCCTCTGTCCCCAGACACAACAGCGCCCTCGTTGAGGCTCGAATGCACAAGCACCGGGACCCAGTAGGCAGACGGGCGTAATGAGGCCTGCGAAATCCAAAGCATGCTTTGATGTACGAGCGGCAAGAACCACTAAATCCCAGAAGTTGACACATTGCCAAGAGTCGGGGTTGACGCGAGAGGGAGAGGGTGGACGCGACGAACAGCGACGAATGAGTAAATTAATGCAACCAATCGCGGACGGCTGCAGGCAGACGCCCTCCCGCCGCGTTTAGATGCGATGGAAAACGTTGCTACCAGGAGCATGCAGCACATCGGCGATTAGACCTGCCCTGGATGGCAGACCTGCCTGGCCCCTCTGTACATCCCCCTGTACAGACGTTCTTACCACTACTGTCGGCCACCTGTCGCAGGGCGTGGCACAGCTGACGGTGGTTGGTGTCGCCCTTCATGTGCTCCGCGGAGCAGTAATAAGTCATCCGGCAGCGGCTGCACGGGACGAGCGGGGCAGAGCGCAGATCGCACTTGCAGAGCTGCGGAGGAAGCGGCGATGAGTGGACGATGGCTGCGTGGATCGAGACGTCGCGGATCATACTCACGTTGCACAGCGAGACCAGGAAGTACTGGCGCGGCTTGTAGACGTACTCGATGTACTCGTCCTCGTCGTCGGAGGACTCGATGTCGCTGATGGGCTCCTGGCCGAGTAGCTTCTGGAGGTTCTCGAGCAGTGCGCTCGGTAGGTCGGGGTTTCCTGGAAGCAACGAGTGCGATCGTGAACATTTGTTGAGGTCTCTCCGCAGTCCGAACTCACCCTTGGCCATCACGCTCTCCACCTTTCGCTGCAGGTTTGCGATGATCGCGTCCTTCTCGAGCGACGGCTCCCCGACCTCCTCCCGCGACTTGGACTTCCGGACACTCGACAACGGCTCGACGGCCGCAGTTTTCTCCGCGATCGCCGGCTTCTGCTTCAGGATCTTGGCCCTCATCATCTGCTGTATCAGCCGGATGGTGTCAGTGTTTTCGAGCAGCGCCTGGTTTGGCGCCGTCGCTACCTTGGGCGCTGCAGTTGGGGCCAGGACCTCCCAGGACGCGTCCTGGTCCTCCAGGCAGTCCTTCGCCCGGTTCGCTTTGTTCCTGGGCCGATTGCGGTGCCGGGGTTTCTTCTTGGCCGCGTCCATGGCTTGCGACGACTGCTCTGGGAATGCAGACCCTTATGCAACTTTTTATTTTCGAACTGAAATTTTGCGAGCGGCGGAGCCTCGTCGCGCGTTGTTGGTCGGCGTGCAAATGAATGAATTTGTCGCATGCCTCTGGTACTCGTCAGACGGGACCTTGGTTGCCTCGCACCCCCCGATGGCATTGTTCTGGCTATGACGCTGCGAATAGTGAAGACGGATCGCACCGAGTCGCTTAAAATTGGCCGCCAGCCATGGGATCTTAGACGTCGGTGCGACGAGAGGCTGCGCGCTTGGGTACTTGAGATGTGCTGCACACACACCCAACCACAGAAGGGTGATCGATTAGTGTTCCCTTTCCCAGAGGATTCCGCCCAGACGCAGCAGTGAGCATTGAATAAGCAGTGAGAATTCGCACAACAACAACAGCAACCACAGATGCCTGTTCATCGGCCGAGACGCGGCGACTCTCGGCCATTGTGCTTGTATCGCTGTGTCGCTGACGAACAGGAGCAGCTGTCGTCACCGCAAGGAACAACATTCGCGGAACCCGCCGACACCACCTTTCAACCAGCACCATTTCATCTAACCCCAAAAACAGTTTCCTATCGCGACTTTTCGAAAAAACCGAAAAATACTCAAGTCAATTGTCTGTCTAAGCAAGGAGAGATTCGGGGACTATTTTCGTTAGTTCAATAAAAGTAATGTTTTCTTGCATGGCTCTCGAAACAAATGGGCGGGAAAGATATTTAGCCAGCAATTTGCAATGCGATTGCGACCGGGATTTTTGGGGCCACATAAGGAACTTATCTAAGTGAAAGGTGTTCTGAGTGAATCAGAATAGGGTTTCAATTTGAGTTCTGGGTGATCAGAATAGGGCTTCCAAGTTGATGAAGGCACAACGGGTAATATTGCGATTGTTTATTCAACAATGTTATATATAAAATGTAAAGAAATGCTTACCTTTGCCTTGAAGTTATGATTCAAAGTGTAGTTCTTGTTGATCTGGTCTTCATTATACAATTCACTTTATTATTATTAATTAATTATTTTTAACATAGCTCTCGCATTTTATAATTGAACGATTTCATTTTAATTTTTAGACTTATTAACTTATTTCTCACTGTTGCACATATTTTGTATTTTTCATTACACTTTCATTACCATATTTTTTAAACCATACTTTTTATAACATTGAAACCTTTACTTTTTAACCATATCGCGTACTGATTGAATTTTGCATTTATTTTTTTTTTAATTCCAAATTTTCACTGTCGCACAAATTTATTTACTTATTTCTCACACACATTTTGTATTTTTCATTGCACTTTCATTACCTTATTTTTTAAATAGGTAAATAGGCATTTTTTTCCAATTACAAATTTTCACTGTCGCACAAATTTTTTATTTTTATAGAACTTTTAATACCTTAATTTCTGTTTAATTCTCACATTAAAACCCTTTACTTCTTGAAGATTTCGCGCACTGATATAATTTTTAATTTTTTGCTTTTTTCAATTTTAAATTTTAACACACATTTTTTATTTCTAATACACCTTAAATACCTTGAATTTTTTGATTTTCTCATGAAACCATTTACTTCATAAACACTGATTGAATTTTGCATTTATTTGCTTTTTTAATTTCGCACAAATTTTTTATTTTTCATTGCACTTAACCTTATTTTTTTAATTTTCTACATTGAAACCCTATACTTCTTAAACATTTCGCGCTCTGATTGAATTATGATTCGCCATTTGCACTTATTTTATTTTTCAGCAATTTTTGCGAAGTTTCACGTCACCGACAACAAAGCCACTTTCGGTACATTTCGATCCGCGGCCGAGAACATAAATCTTAGAACATATTTAAAATTTTATTTTTTTAAATTGTTCTTATATTTCACATTAAATTTCCGAATTTTGTAGCGAATTTTATTAACAGAATGAGTTTTGTAACATCTCGCGACATAAATAATGGATTTTCGATTGACTTCACTCTTGAAATGAAGAAAACACAAGACATGAAGTACAGAGAGAGCGATCACGCACTCAATTCGTGTTTTCTTGTCTCTTTCGGGGAAAACAAAGGACTCTCTTTGCTTACAATGAAAAAAGCTTACAACAGCAGCAGTTGGTAGCCAGTACAGCTGCATTTCCGCTCTCATTCTACTACACATACCCTAATGCATCGAAATGTCGTCACAAGACTGTGTGAAGACTTGAGAGGACATTGCGACTGTGTGACGGCATTGCGTCGATGAAAATGCGTGGGCAGATGAGAGAGGCTTTTTGAAGAAATTCATGTCTATGCCTGTTTATCAGTTGCCAAACGAAATCAATCAAAGCGGGACAATTCAGAAAATTCGCGAGGAAAATAATTTAAGACTGTAAAAGGAGAAAAAATGCTCGTTCTGTGCGTGATATGGTTAAACATCGCGTTTCATCGTGGAAAAATGTAAAGAAGTTAAAGTTTCGGAAAAAAGTGCACGAAGAGGAAATATATATTGGAAAAAAAGGCTTTCCATATCAAATTTTCATCGAAGCGATTCAAAGGTGCAGTGAAGGTATTGTAGTGAAAGTGAATGCTTAGTTTGTTTAATTTGAAAATATAAAATATAATAAAATAAGTCTTGAAAAATAAGTGGAAAAGTGCAATAGCGAAAATATATATTGAAATGAAATAAAATGGTTTCCATATCAATTTCCCATAGAAGCTGTTCAAAAGTGCAGTGAAGGTATGGTAGTGAAAGTAAAAGTTTAGTTGGTTTAATTTAAAAGTATAAAATATAATGCAATATGCGGAAAATAAGTGAAAAAGTTTAATAGCGAAAATATATATTAAAAAGAAGTAAAAAATAAAATGTTTAGAATCGGTAAAAAGTTCAGTGAATGTATGGTAGTGAAAGTGAAGGTTTAGTAGTAGAAATGTCGCAATTAAATTAAATTAAATATTAAATATTAATTTAAATATTTAAAATATAATGAAATATGAAGTATCCAAATCCAGTTCAATAGAGTGAAGGTCGAAATTAAATTAATTTTATCTTAAAAAAAAATAATAATAATAATAATTTGCGTGTAATGTATGTGTTGTAAAAAAAAATATATAAAATTAAGTAAAAATATTCATAATAAAGAAACCCCCAGAAGAAGAAGAAGAAGAAGAAGAAATACGTTCAAATATGGTCGTTACTAGAATACAAAGGTAAGTGTTTTCAGATATATTTTTTAAGTTTAATAGTTGAATGAAACATTACATTACCAAAGTCACTCCCGTTTTCTTTCTTAACCTTTCGAAATTTAAACCATTTTGCCTGAGTTCTAATTCATACAACCTGCCTGATCTCCCCTGTTTTCTCATGTTTTATTGGAGTCTCGAATAAAGCTTCTAATATTTTATTTCTCTAACACTTCCCAATATCAGTTTGGCTTTCTCCTATAAATAATTGAGCGATATCTGTTATTGAGTTCAAAATCGTTCCAACATAAAACAATTCAGTGCTTTAATCTATTATCTAAAATCGGCATTTAGTTGCGTCTTCTTGGCCTGCTGCTCTGTTGCCTGGCAGCCTTCTCTTGGCAACGCTGTTTGCCGGAGAAAACCCCTTGGTTGACTTGCTGAGGGCGAGTTAATGTCTTTAAAATCATCATGAGCTCCACCAGCAGGACCGGCCTGGTGCCCACCCCGAAGAGGAACCTGCGGCTGGTTAAGAAGGTAGGTGCGACGATTCCACTCAGAGTTTCCTAATTGGATTTCCCTGATCAGCGGAAGGATGCGGAGTCCCGGCTGCCGGCGAGATTCGAGTCCACTCCGGTGCGGCTGTCGCTTCGCCCCTTCGGTGGCCTATACAACCCGTTCGCCAAGGGTTGCTCCGTTCTGTGCAACCACCCGGCACCCACGGCCGTGCGTGATATCATTCACCAGCTGAAGTCCTCGCTGGTGAGTTCGCGAGTCCTTTGGCGACGAGTCGAAACGACTTTCCCGCTTCATATTCCATAGAATGCCGAGGGCAAGAACGTCCAGCATGCGAAGGAGAAATTGGACGCCGTGCAGTTCCACGGAACAGATAACATCCCCGAGGACCTCTTCCGGCGCTATACCGATACCGACTCCCGACCTCTCACACCCTCGCCCACTGTGACCAGCGTGCGCACCCGCACCAGCGCCGGCTCCTTCCTCAACAACAGGCGCTGCATCACCCCGGAGTTGGGCAAAAACGAGATCATCAAGCGTAAGAAGATCATCCTCGACCTGCGCCGCAGCCATTCGCAGGAAACCCTGTACTGGAAACCGTCCTCAGACCTCTCCCAGGGTGGAGTCGCGGCCTCGGATGTTGACCACAAGCCGCGCAGTGCCGGCGCGATCGAAGAGCGCAAGCCGCGGCGACAGAAGTCGGAGGAATCGAGACCGAAGTCCTCGTTGGCCACGGCGGACGTGCCCGATCTGAGTGCGGACGACTCCAAGAAACCGCCGCAGACCTGCATCAATGAGCATGACCTGGGCGAGGACGACGTGCGTCGGGGCAAGAAGCGAAAGAAGCTGAAGCCAGTGCCAGGTGAGCGAGCACCTGCTTCCGATCCTGGCCTCCGCCGGAAATGACCGTATCCTTCCCAGCAACTGCCACTTTCCATCTGAGCGAGGACCCGGAGACGCAGGTGGCCACGCTGGGACCTGACTCCATGAACCCGAGCACCAGGCCTAGTCTGATCCCCAACTGCGCCAGCCTGCTGCCCAGCAAGGAGAAGCGAGAGAGTGAGCCGCTGCTGCTTAAGGGCAGCTACTTGACGGACGATGCCTTTCAAGCGCTCAAGACCGAGCTTGACGTGGACGTCATAGAGAACACCTTTGGGCGATACGTAAGTGATGCCGTTGATGTTGATGGGGGGAAGAAGCAGTGAATTACGTCCTCCTCCAGCTCAATAGGGCCCTGCGGGAAGCCATCAAGTACATCCCGCCGAAGCAAAAACCGACATCTACACTACCCGAGGACCTGGAGAAGCTTTCCTTCGGCGCGCAGGAGAAGATGCCGCGCAAGTTTTCCAAGTCCGCCACCCGCTTCGAGGTCCCACTCAACATGAAGTTCCTCGAAAGTCCGTATACACGTCCACCGGGCCAGACCCGCGAACTCATTGATTGTATTTTTCGCAGAGATGACCGTCTTCGAGTACCTCAGCCAGTACGTTTGGCTCTCGAGGCAACGGAAGCAGCTCTACAAACGCGTCTTTCTCAGGTACCTGAGTCAGACCCAGGCGCCAGAGCCCGTTGAGGAACCCTTGATTGACCAGGGCAAAGACAACGAAGCCCCCACTCAGCGGGCGGAGTATGTCGAGCGCACCATGTCGCTACGGCATCTACCCAAGGCTCTGGAAGACGTACTAGAGTTTCACGGCAACGAGCGCAATATCGCCGAAGTCCTCCGCCTGATCGACTATGAACGCCTGGACACTACCGAACTGCATTTTCGCGCCTGGTGCGGCATCGTTGCATTTGCTGAACGGTTGGCCTTGGACGATCCCACCAACACGGATTCCTGCGATGAGGTAAACTCCCTCGTTCATTCCAATTAAGTCTGACCCGGTCACTTGCAGCTGGAGAAGGCCGACTTCAACAGCATGGAACAGCGATTGGGCTCCGTTCATACTCCGGAAAACCTGCGAGAAGTTTTTTATATCATTAGGCGTTCGCACAATGTCTAAATAATATTTTCTCAAAGTGTAGTGAAAAATAAAATACTTTTGCCTTCACCCTGTGTGACGTGTTTACATTTGACATACATTCGTTGAACACAGCTCTTCATACAGCTGTCGTTTTCTATAACAGCGGTTGAGTATATCGTTGGAAAATCTATAAATTAATTAGTGTTTCTTAAAATCAATCAATTTGTATTGAGTGACTCGGAAGGAGCAGTTTACATTATCATGGCCACTTTGGAAGATAAGTTGATGGGCGAGAAGTTGGAGTACTACTGCAGCAGCAGTGAGGGCGAAGACAATGGCGACGATGATGATGGAGGAGAAGGCAAATCTGGTGGGAGCAAAGGAGGCTCTAAGCAGGGCGCTGTAGGTCTCTGCACCGACCAAGACGTCTGTCCACCTCCGGCCAGCGAGTGCTACCGCTCTCAGGGATCAACCAATACCGGTCCAAAAGGCGTCGTGCAGGACTGGCAGCGCTTCAAACAACTGCAGGCGGAGCGTCGCGAGGAGAACGAGCGCCAGCGACTGGAATTGGCGAAGAAACTCACCATGACGACAACTACCGCCAAGGAAGATGAGGAACGCAAGCGACAAGAAGAAGTCGACGAGGAGTTGGCGGAGTTGATGAGCGAAGACTTTCTGCAACAGTTCCAAAAGCAGCGAATGGCAGAGATGTTGAGGCAATGTGGACATGTTCAAAACTTCGGCAAAGTGCAAAATTTGACCTCGCACACAGAGTTTCTTGACTGCGTGGAAAAGGAGAACAAGCACACCACCGTCGTGATACATATCTATGACCGCGGGGTGAGTGCCTGTGCCACTTTGAACCACTGCCTGGACACATTAGCCACCGAGTATCCGGCAATCAAATTTGCCAAAATATGTAGCTCAGTGGCCGGCATGAGTCGTGACTTCCGTGCAAAGGGTCTACCTGCACTTTTGGTATATAAAGGACAGGCCCTGATTGGGAACTTTGTTCGCGTCACTGACGACCTCTCAGACGACTTCTTCCCGTCCGACCTTGAGAGCTTTCTCATTGAGAACGGCATTATGGTGGATAAGGCTCTCTACAACTGAACGCAACCCACAGACATCAAAATTATCACAGTGTGAAGTAGCTTGCGGAATCACTCATTTCCACAATGTGGCGTATATATTAAACATTTAATTAGCATTACTGTATTACTCTTTGTACTCTCCGGATAATTGAGACCAAGAACCACATTGCTCGCCATTACGGAGTAGTAGCGAACGTCAGTTTTATAGAATCTTTACAAATGAGCGATTATGTTCAATTTAGATGTAAGCCTTTTATACGCGTAAATTACTTTCTTGTGTCTTCACGAACCACCTGTGACAGTGAAAAGATCACTCAACTTAAGATATATTTTAGTATTACTGTATTACCTAAGCTATGAATGTTGTACATACCCAATAAACGATGGTTAACATCAAAACAGGACTGAATGTATTTTCGTTATCTATTCGCTGCAATTTAGGACAAAGCAGTACAAGATAAACATTTTGTTGTTTCAATATAGCAACGATTTATTTTACGTTCATAATAGATTCCTTCTATTTGTAAAGACTTTAATTATATATTCTTGTTTCTCAGCATATATAATTATATGCTCATTCTTTTAACTAATGCTAACAGTTATTAAAATTCTCTTGTATATAAATATAAATCATAATAAATATTATTACAAAACATTCACGAATGTAATAAAAATTATATATAAAATTGTATCAAACTTCATTTGAATGTCGATATAGATTTCCAAGGTACGAGATGATTTTTCATGGTTTCATGTTATTTCGTTCATAATTGTTTTCTAAATAAAGGAAATGTTTTAGAAAAGTTAATTTTTAATGTTTCCTCCTAGAACGTTAAAAAATAAAAATTTGGCCATTTGCGTTGAAACAACAACGAATGTATGGGGAACATGTTTCTCCATAAAGTCCTTTTAGTAGTTGGTTGTTTTGATTTTTTTGTATTTGTAATATTTAATCACCCTGTATGTATTTTATCCAAGTTATTTAGCTGCATAGTTCAATATTTAAGATGTTAACTTAAATATGTATGTATTCGATACACTTCAGAAGTGGTCTACACTTGTGAAATATTGAGTTATTTCCAGATAGACATTGTCTACTCTACCTCTACTCTGTTCTGCTCTCAGTCCGTTTAAGTGGATTGGACCAGTGGAGCAGACCAGTTTAAAAATTCTTACTTATAACTAAATTGGTGTTTGTTGTTGTCTTACATAAGCTACATCATTATCTCTTAACATATCCTCATATACGTATGTATATATATATTTTGAAATATATGTATTGTATGTAAATAAAAATAATTAGCTAATTCTTACACAATAATTAAATAGTAAAAATGCATTCAAAAGAAATGTAAACATCGAATATAAATATTTAGTTCTCTTTAAGTCGAAGTTAGGATTGGGGTTTTGAATTTATTTAAAACATACTATATTTATTTATATCAACATATATATTTACTAATATGTATATATGCGCGCGTGTCTGTATATATGTACCTATATCATGATTTCTCAAGTTAATATCCAAGGTGTCACTTCGTGGAGGATGAGTTATTCTCTTCTCCGGGCGATAAGGGAACAATAACGTTCCTGCGTCATCCCAGATTCTGCAGATTTCCCACGTTAAGCATGTTTCTGCCTTTGAGCCTCCGACTCGAAGGTGTCTCGGGCGGGCGAGGGACTTCCTCTCCTCCGACGATCACCGACGATCCATGAACTAGCTCTCGGAGTTTCTCGCGGAAACATGAAGAGCTCATCGCGTCCGCAGGCGCTCTAGCCCCTGGCGACCCTTAAGCAGTGCTTGGCACCAGCAAGCAGTGAAAGAGGACGTGAAAGGGGCTGGATTGAGGTGGAGACAGAGAATCGAGGGTGGACGCTGGAGATGGCAGCTGGCGTCGGATGGCGTTGTCCAGCTGGCGGGGAGTATAACATTAAAATCAGCCTTTGTAGTGCTTGTTGGATCTAAGAGGGGAGAGGATGGGCCCGCATCGGCCCTCTGTCGCCTGGTCGTGGGCGGGCGTTCAGTCGACTACACACAACAGTGGTTGTGCTTTCGTTGTCGTAGGCCGTCCCCGGCGTCGATGTTTCATACCCTGGGCGGCTTGAAGCTGCCCGCGGCCGCAGCGGGCGCTGCCGTCGACTGCTGGGCGATCAGCTTGCTATTGGCCGCCTCGGTAATGCGTTTTGGGCCGCGCGTGGCCACGCTGGTGTCCATCGGGCTATCGCCGGTATCCATGAAGAGCTTCAGCTGCTGCCGGTTCTCGAAGGAGGTGGCGCGCGACTGCACGCGGTTGAAGGGGAAGCTTGTCAGGATGTTGCTGTTCATGGCCAGGTACTGTTGGTTGCTGCTGATGCTGCTGCAGCACTCCGCGATGGAGTTGCGCACCGAGGGCGGCCGGTTGCTGTTTCTGTGGCCGAGGCTGATTTTGCTGCGTGGCGACAGCTGGTTGCCGACGACGAGGCCGCCCTCGCAGCTATTGCTGTTACTATTGTTGTTGCTGATGCTGCCGCCGCCGCTGTTCACCTGCTTCTCCTTGTTGCGGCGCTGCGACGAGCGCAGCGGGTACTGTCGCGGCAACCCGACGAGGCCACGTCGGGAGGGTCGTCGCACGGACTCGGCGCTGTTGCTCAGACGGATGTTGCCAACTGGTGGTGGAGCGCAGGAGGTGGTGATGGTGGTGGTGGTCACGGGGCGGGCAAATAGAATTAAAGGAAAAGTTCGAGAACGTTTATAAAATATTCGCTGCGATTCGGAGCAGTCGTGGAATGATGAGTGGTGATGGATGGATGGTGGTGGTGGTCGAAGCGACCAGCTGGTGAGGTTGGTGAGTGGTGGTAGTTGTAGTGGTGATAGTTGTTGTGGTCGGTGGTACGTTGGGGCGGGTCTTAGTCGAAACCAAATAAAACAGGGAACGAAAGCAACACAAATCGAACGCAGGACAACCGGAAGCTGGAGGAGCTGAATGAGGTCGCCATTTGGTCGGCGAATGTGGATGGATCGGGGATCGTGACTGACCTGTGGCGATGGGACGAGGGAGACGGGAATTGGGGAGAACGAGGAGAGCACGGAAGAGCAAAGCAGCCGTGCAAACAGAGCACCGAAAACAACGGAAACAAACAATACCAAACAAACGAACAAAACAAATAAACGAACAAACAAAACATATACACGAACGTAAATAATTTATTAATTACACAGATCGACTAAAACTAAACAAAATCAATAAAAGTTAAATTATGAGAGACATGTGGCGAAAGCGCTGCGAAAAGCCAGACAGAGTTGCGAATGCGGTGGCTTGCGACATTTATGTGACAACAACTGCTTCGACGAACAACACAGTTCCGAATAGTTATATTGGCAATGGTTCCTGCTACAACGGCCGCCCACGAGACGAGGCAGCGACCGGTGGACGCGCGCTCCACCCTCGCCGACGTATTTACAGGGAGCTGCGGAGCCGCAACGATGGCAATGGCGATGACGACACACACATTTTCCGACAATAGGGACACAGGACGCGAAGGACCCCGCCGCAGGGTGCACAGGGCGCAGGAGAAGTCGAGCAGGGCTCAGAACAGGAAGTCGAGCACGTTGAAGATGACCTTCACGAAATGGTTGTTGTTGCTGCTGCTGCTGCCCCCTCTGGGCGCTGTGCGGCTGCGCGCGGAGTCGATGGACTGGTACGCCGAGGGGGAGGAGGTGGAGGCCAGGCGCTGCCGATGCCGCGCGTTCAGCCGGCGCCGCTGCGATACCGGAGTCGAGTGCCGGAAGCGCGAGGTCAGCGCAAAGTCGACCTCCTCGCGCGTCTGCAGCGGCGCAGCGACAGCCGTCGTTGCCTGCAGCAGGACGGACCCCTCGCCTCGGTACGGCAGCGAAGCGGGGGGCGGAGGCGACGACGGGCAGCAGGCGTAGCCGAGCTTCTCCGCCCTGCAGCGGTCGGCGGACGGCGTCAGGTCAACGAAGGCAGCGAGATTGTGCGCGGACCGCGAGGCCTGCGAGTGCTTGCGCGGACTGCGGAACCGACTGGGGGCGGTGGCGTGGACGTGGGCTTGTATGGGCGTGTCGTCGACGTCGACATCGTCCTCGTTGCCTACGTCGACGCCGACGCAGAGCCGAAGGGAGTCGGTCGAGAAACAGTGCGAGGTGCCGGCGGTCTTGGTCGGGCGGAGTTTGTGTGGATGGTGTGACTGTGGGTCGTGCGGGATGTATTTGAGTTTATCGGTGTGCGCGGCGACGACTGACTCCTGCAGCAGCCTGCAGCGTTCTTCATCGTCGTCCGCGTGTTCTTCCTCACGTGGCTGTGGCTGTTGCGGTCGCTGTCGGTAAAGTGGCTGCAACAACAGTTCGTATTCATCGTGAAGATACTGGTGTTGTTGTAGATGTCCATAGCGGAGGCGATGCTCGAGATGACCTCGACGACGATGATGGTGATCTTGTTCTTCGTTGTCATCGTCGTCATCGTCATCATCTTGTTCGAGATCGAAGTCAAGTTCGAGATCGAAATTGTTGTTGTTTTCTTGGTTGTCATTAATGTGATTGGTGTTATTTGTATTGATATTATAATTATTGTTGTTGTTATTGAATTTATTGTTGTTGATGTTGTTGTTAATAAAATAGTTGTTGTCATGATATGATAAATTAGTGGAAGAAGTTGCAACATAGCTACCGGAATTTGCTGCCGCCGTCGACGCCGCTGCCGTTGGCGACGCCGTGGACAGGAAGCCAGCGGCCTCCAGGAACGAGCGTCGCTCGGCCCCCGCCTGGAAGCCCGCTGTGGAATGTAGTTGCTGGGGCCGAAGTTGCTGCTCCTGCTGCTGCTGGTGCTGATGGTGCTGGGGGTGCCGGTGGTGGAGGGGGTCGTAGTCGGCGCTCTCGTCGGTGTCCATGTGCTCTGGCTGCAGCAAGTACTGGTGGTGGGGCTGGTGTTGCTGCTGCTGCCGCTGGCGCTTCTTGTACAGCAGGTACATGTCGCTGGGGGTTTCCTGCTGCAGCATGTTGTTGGTGCTGCCGCCGCCGAGGTACGCGTCGTACTGCTGCAGCTGCAACTGCTGCTGGTGGCGCTGCTGCTGCTGCTGGTGGTGCGCGGCGGCCAAGCAGCAGTTGCTGCAGGTCGTCTGCAGCTGCAGCGCACTGACGCCCTCCCTGGGGCCCAGGAACCACTCGGAGCGGGTGCGCATGCGTGCGGTCTGGCGCTCATGGACCTTCGGTGAGGACGAACCCGACCAGATACCAGTAGTAGTGATGTTGATGTTGTTGTTGTTGTGGTGGTCGAGAACGTGCGAGCAAAACACAGACATATGCAAGGGGGAGAGAGGGAGTTTACAAAGTGGGACTTAGTCTCGTGTTATTTGAAGTCATACGCTTTGCATAACCTAAGGAGGAGCGTCGAAACTTAAGGGTATGTCGGGAGTAGAGGCGGAAATCACTTAGAATAGGTGCGGTGGATCTTAGACTAGGGGGAGTAGAGGGTGGAAGAGTAGTGGGAAAGAGTGCTTTCGAAATAAAAATCTGCTCAAGCCATGTTCTTGTATTTACTTCCATATGCGTTATCGTAATGAGTATTAAGACTAATCTGATTAAAACAACAATATGCAACAAAATGGGAAACGAAAATGACGAACGACACAAACACACATACAACAAGGCGATGAGAGAGAATCGACTACACATTTTATTGTTAAATTGATTTGATTTGTGATGTTGATTTGATAAACATTCCAATTAATATGTAAAAACGAAAAATATTTTGTTACAATTTTGTAAAAAATAGGAATGAGAAAAATGAATTAAAGAAATGAAATACAAAAACACAAATTAAAAATATCGAAATCAAAAGGATAAAATGCTGGTGGCGTTAGTGGATGAAGCCCCGATGAGGAAGACCACGGGTCCTCGTGGTTGGGGATCTAACGGTGGGGCGAGTCCGCCCCCAAGTGCTTCCGTTTCCCGACTCACAGTCCCCGACCTCGGAAGTCACCGCTTTCCAATTCTTACACGCTAGAGGGCTGGTGGGAGTCCAGAGAGCTAGGGAGAGAACTACTGTGGGAGGAACTACGGGAACCTCACCGACCTCTGCCACCTGGCCAGGCACTACGGTGAAAACTATGGGAGCCAACTGAATAGAAATATGGAAGATTTAATAAATAACTAGTACTAATTGCATGAAGAAATCAACAACAGCTAGTGATACATTGGAGGCGATGGGGAGCGAGGAGCGGGGACGGGCAGGCGACAGGCAGTGAGAAGAAACGAAAATAAAATAAAATATGTAAGAAATTAACATCAAACAACGAAAAACACAACAGCAATGGAAAAATAAAATGTTGATTAATTTTGTAAAAATAATTTGTATTTGTATTCACTTAAAACTCATATGATCTTACACACAAATATCTGAATGTATTCGGTATATATGTATATATATAAAGTATAGGTATGTGGTATTTATAAGTGGGATCTAAGCCCATGTTTTATTGCCTTGCCTTATACAGAACTCTAGATATATATGCATATATGTACACTGAGGCGCCAAGAGCTGAGGGTTATTAAGTTTAACTACAGGTCGCAAATGGAAATACATCTAAAACTTAATTTAATACAATGTAATAAAATAAAGTAAAATAAAATAAAATAGAACAAAACTATCCAACTCAGTTAGTGTAACGGACAAGGTAATAGAAGAACAGAGAAGAGGGTCTAAGCCGAAACGGAGGATCGATGGGTTCGTCGTCGGGTGCAGAGACAACTCGGGGCGGTGCACTGAAAACGCGGTCCGATCGCCGGAGCTCGAGGGCGAGGGAGCTGCGACCTCTGGTCTTCCTTCTCCCTCCGCCCCCGGCCTGGCTCATTCTCTTCGTCTTGTATGTGTTCTCTTTGTGCACCGAGATAAATAAAGCTCTGCTCGAGTTTGGCGTCGCAGGGCTTGTATTAAGTTATTAAGCAAGTTAATTGTGAGTTTAATAATTATTTATCGTTGAAACGTTGTTTTTATTGGAAACAAATTACAAACTAATTCTAATTATAATCGATCTGAAGAACAGAGAAACATAAACGTACAATAAATTAAAAGTGTTAGGTTATTGCTAATATCTCTAGTGATCTATTATTATTAAATTAGTGTTTTTGTTGTTGTTGTTATCATTACCGCTGGTTTTGCTATTTTCATTAATATTATTATTATTATTATTGAAGTTGTTGTAGGTCTTATTGTTGTTCTACTATTCAAAAATTGAGCATATTTATGTGATTGGTCTGCACGTGTGGTGGCGGTGGCGGTTGAGGTTGTGTGAGCGTGTGGGCGAGTGTTGGATGGATGAAACATGAGTATGATTGGGTGTGTGTGTATATGTGTGTTCATGTGCGTGCGAGCGTGTTCGTATGCAAAGAGAGAAAGATGAGCAGAGCGAGAAAGTGAGGATGTGAGTGAGCGAGACATAGAGAGGGAAGGAGTACACGGGAGCAAATGTTTCCGATCCCGGAGAGAGTGAGGGGGCAGAGAGATCGGCGCGGCAGTGAGATTCTGTTGGCAAGAGTGAGACAGTGAGAAAGAGCGAGGAGCGGCGATGAATGATGACTGTGATCACTGAGAACGGCGAACGCCGAAGAGACGGCGGCCCGTCGACGCGTTCGCGACTCGTGTGCGTTCTCTTTAGTCATTTCCCTTCGCTCCTAGGCAAAGGGAACGCTGAGAAGGAACCCAAGGGGTGGACTCTGGAGCATCTCTCCTCCGGGAAGGTCGGCGGCACGAGGAGGGAGCCAGTTGTGCCGTTGCTTGGGATTGATGGGGATGGGGATGGAGATGAGGATGAGGGCGGCCGTCCGTCGGCTGAGGCAACAGTGCGTCAGGGAGTTCGTTCGTTCGTGTGGGTTTGTACTTAGTTTCCCGGTGTAGGATCTGCTCAGGCTCTCCTCCTTCCTTCGTCGGAACATTTGACCTCGGACTCCTGGCTGGCTACTCTCCCCTCCCCGCGACACCACAGAGAGCGGAGAGGGCCATTCCTTAAACTAACACTAGTGGTCGACTCGTATAAAACGCAATATCTAACAATCAGTGCCAAACTCAAAGCAAATCAAATACTTAAATTGAATTCAGTAGAATCGGCTCGGAGGAGCGCAAAGTGAAAAACAAAAAGAAATAAAGATAAGGGAGACAACTAAAACAGTATAAAAATAATACATTTCAGATCGAGCCAAACAGAACAGAACAAGATATGTGTATAGTATACGATTAATTAATGAAGAAAATAATAATAGTAACTGTGTAAGAAATGTTTATACCGAAATCCGCGAGGCAAGCAAGAATTCATCCCTCACCTGTGGCAAGTAGGACAGACTCTTGGTACTCTCGGCATAGCGGTTGACGGCCCTCAGCTCCTCCATGGTCATGTGGCCGCCGCCGTTACCGCCCGACGCGGACGAGCAGCTCGACGAGTGCCGAATGCCGCGGTTGCAGCGGCTGCATGTGCGCGCCTTGGCCGTGCTGCGCGCCGTCGGCCCCGGCATCGCCGTGGTCGCCGCGGCTGCGCTGGGACTCGCCGGCGGCGGCGAGAGATTCTCGTTGGTGCTGATGTTGATTGGCGCCTGGTCCAGGCTCCTCGAAGCGGTGCGCAGTCGCCGCTGCTGCTGCACGCGCGTCGTCGCGACCGACTTCTTCTTGTTCTGTCGGTAGCGCCGCTTCACGACGGTCACCTCGTCGTCGTCGTCGTCGATGTCGCCGCTGGCCGCCGGCCGGGCCGCGCTGCTCCGCGGGAACTGGTCGCGCAGGCGGGCCCTGGGGCTGTTCTCGGTGTTGGCGCCGTCGCCCTCGTCGTCGTTGCAGATCTCCAGCTCGGCCGCGAAGTCGTCCTCCTCGGGCTCGTCGTCCTCCTCCTCGTCGTCGTCGTCCTCGTTCTCGTCGTCGGCGACCACGTTCTCATCGTCGTCCTCGTCGCCGACGCCGACGCCGGCGCCGTGGTCGGGCCCGTCGAGGACGTCGCCGCGCTCGTCGGCGCTGCGCTTCGGTATCGGCGACGAGGTGAGCGCGAACAGGCCCGGCCCCTCCAGCGACACGGAGAGCCGGGCGCACGACTCGATGAACGAGTGCTCGGGGGTGACGCCCAGCGAGAGCACGCTGTTGTCCAGGGCCGAGCTCGAGCTGGTCAGCAGCGCGGGCGTCGAGCGCGACTCCTCCTGGGCGACTGTTGACGGATGACAGACAAGCAAAGAGAGAGAAAGTTGATGGTGGTTGTGTGATTGACGGTTGGCTGTGGATGCGGGGGTCAAGGGCCGACGTACGCGCGGACGCGGTGGGCAGTACTGCAGATCGGGGTTGCCTGCGCCAGCATCGGGATGGGGCTGTGAATGAGGGATGGGGGGAGTGTGGTGGATGCGAATGGCAGAGACCGAAACCATGAAACCCGTGTTAGACAGAGATGCAAGCGAGGCACAGACAATGCACGCCAGGTCTGTTCCTGGGCCACATTCAAAGCGTGTTAGAGACTAGTTAGACTAACTTAATTCCAAGCCACCCAGGGAAGGAGAGAGGGCAGAATACAGAATTCCGACTTGAGTGGGAGAGCAGTGAGAGAGGGGCGGTGGGGCAGTGGAGCAGTGGGGTAGTAGAAAGCACTTACGTAGTCCCCAGCGTTCGCACTGACACTGCAGCCAGGTCTTCTCAGCCTCCAGCGAGTGTTGTACTGTGTGGCAGGAGAGAAAAGATAGGTGGTTATCGCTGTCGGCGGTTCGGAGACGAACACGAAGACGAAGACGTCGTGCCACGCCCACTTACGTGCGTATTTCTGCTGTGCCAGCTTGCCACGAGGCGGCGGCGGGTACTGGAAGCTGCAGATCCACTCGTCCTGGACCTTCAGGATGCGGCCGGTGACGCGCGCGTAGTACTCGTAGTTCTCGCGCCCGAACAGGTCGTGGGTTGCGAACTTGTCGATGATGTGCTTCATGATTTTGGTGGCCACCTGCGAGGGACGAAGAACATTTAGACATATAGTCACTCTGGGCTCCGACTCATTACGCAAAGAAATTAAAAGCAAACAACGCAACGCCAAATCGCCGCGCCCCCGCTCGCACGCACGCCCGCCCCGCGCACGCCTGAGTGCGGGTGCGAGGGCAGGACGCCTGGACGCCTGGCGGGGCTGGAGTGTGCTTACCTTAAACTTGAGGACATCCTCCATGCGTGCGGTCTTGCCATCGCTGACGCACGACTGGAAGAAGCTCGGAGCCACGGAAACGCCCAGCGCTTCGCTTGTCATTCCAGTCTCGGCGTGTGCGGCGTTGCTGGCGATGACACGGAATGTGCCAAAGAGTAAAACTAATAAATGTTGTGTGTATTTAGGCAGTGATGTAAATAATCTGCAAAGAGACAGAGAAGGAGAGAGTTAGAGAAACACGTCATTAATAGGTTCGCCTCTACGTCGTCTCCGCCCGGCCTCCCGATCTGGCTGAGCCGAGAGCAACAGCTGGGCCTTCGCCGAGTTCTGCCGGGTTCAATTGACGAATTCATGCAATTGGGTTGGATAGGAAAGTTCGTCAGTCGCCAGTCCAACTGAGTTGCTGTAAAATCCGACAAATTCTGGCAGCGTTTGCAGCCCGTCCGAACTGCGGAGGAAGCATAAAGATGTCGAGTCTTGTCGAGTCTTGCGAAGGGAATTCTGCTGATATGTTCCCGATCCCCTGGGCAGTGCACAGAACATGGAACTACAGCCATAATCCGGTCATTGAACCAGGAACTTAATTTTTCGATTACTCAAATGAGCTGAATTGAAACTTATTCAGATAAAATGAGCCAAAAGGCTCTGATTCAACTGCAGTTCTCGAAAACAAATAACCGAAGTAATTCAGCGCTGTTCCAATGGAACGTGTGCACGCAATATGCACACAGTGGACTCTGGAGTTGAATGGAATGGAGAGCGTGGACAAGGCCAAGCTGAATCAATATGAGCTGCTGAAACACGCCGCCGTCTAAGCCTAGAACTGCGTTCAGTACCGGGCAGTCGGGTGAAATGCGGACGGCAGCGAGAGGGGAGCGAAGAGGCGAATGGACAGCATTTCGACGGCGACAGGAAGTGGCGGGAAATCTTGATGTGAGCAGCTGATACCAGGGCTGCCTATGAATCACCAGTCGTCGTGATCGCTGTGATTCATCTAACTACGAGAGAATCCGCTTCTGGGCTAGAGCGAAGGCCGGAGATGCGGCAGCCGAGCGAGGTGGGAGGGGCAGGGCTGGTCAGGCAGGCGGCACCGAGCAATAATACAATTTCGTTACAAAATAAATACCGACGTACCACGCGAGCAAAGGAGAGATGGATAACTGGAAAACATCTTCACACTTTCTTTTCGACCCCCTTTTTAATTTCTTTCCGTAACCAATTAAGACTTACACAATCCCGGGTCCAGGGGGAGGCGGCGAACATGAAGACCAGCAGCAGCGGCAGAAGAAGAAGAGCGAAAGACCAACGGCCGGGGGACCGGGGAAACGTGGTGGGAAAGTGAAAACAAACTGGAAACGAGTTCAGATTTATTGTTAAAACTAAGATCGCAACAATTAAACGATTCGTATGAATTATTTATTCAAACACACATCACAACAGAGCACAATGCCCGATTGGTGCGCGGGACGGGGGACGGGGGAGGGGAAGAGGGGGCTCACGAAAAAGACGAAACAGAAGCGGAAAAAGTTGGGCAGTGGAGCCGATTTTATGAATGGAAATAAATGATTCATTTCTGATCGGCGGTGGCGAGCGCTGGCTCCAGCAGACGGCCGAGAGCGAGAGTGGAAGATAAGGGACAGAGATAAGAGGGACGAGAGAGGGGGGTAGAGGGAGATGAAGAGAAATGCGTGTTGAAATGTCGGCCAAAAGACGGCCGCAGCACGGGGAAGAGGGGAAACAGAAGACACAGACGCCGTTACGACGTCGTGTTTATTACGTAAAATATATGGGATGTTTTAAAATTCAAAATACAATTCGCATTTACTCGGAGTTTCTTTTCATCGCTATTCCGGGAATCAATCGGAAGCTCCCATTGTCGCTACTGTGCTTGTATTGTTGCTTTTGGACTCGAACTCGGCGGTCGTTAATCGCCCGTTGTTGTCTGGAAATGCGCGACCGCAAGGAGGGAGTGCGCGGGGACACCACGTGATAATTGAGGTATCACACTGACATCCAAATCGAAGGCAGCCGCCCTGGCTCGGGGAGGGACGCGGAGAATCGGGTGTTCGCCTCCATTGACTTTGCAATATTTTCAAACACGATTATCGTCGAAGCCACAACAAACAACCTGGCGTGCGACCAACAGCGAGTCCCTCGCACGTGTCCGCCCCGCCCCGCCGTACAGTGGGTCGAACTGTCAATTGATGACAGCGAATGACGGCGAATGCGAAAAAAACAACAACGCACAGCACATCAGTAAAACTGTCTGTTAATTGTTTGTTTACGACAAAAACAGCGGGAAGCAGACAACGAAGGGTTCGGCGCGCGGCACAGAGAACCAAACCGAATGCAAAGGCAAAACAAAGCGAAGACACGGAATAAAATATTATGTCAAGGCATTGCGAAAGGCTTCCCTTTGTGTCGACCTTTGTGCCGGCCGTGCGTCCGTCCGGCCCTGCGTCCGTCCGGAGCAACCGTGGGAGGTAGGAGTAAATTGCATAAAGCTACACACGGACCACGGCTTCAAACTCACGGGTAATAAGAGCTCGGGTCGGGGTTGCGCCCGGGCTTTACCGGGACCCTCGGCGTGGTCTCGCGGTGCCCGGGCACGAGTGCGTGTCGAGCGGCAGTCGCGTGGCCGGGGCGGCGAGCTGAGACTTGCTGATGATTAATGCCTCCGGCAGTCTGCAGGCACCCGGACCCGGTGGTCGAGGCGGTCGGGCCGTCAGACGCTTCCCCGAAATGTTATCGGCGTGCATGACTAACGACCGACGGCGCGCTCGCTGCGTCGTCGCGACAGACACAAGACGGACGCAGGCCGCGCTAGTCCTTGACACATTTGCGCGCCAAACTCCAAACGTACTTCAAGCGAATTCGCCGAGTGACGCGACTCAATGGGCATTCAAATAGCATTGATGGGGTCTTAGGTGGTTGTTGTTGGAGTTGTGGTGCCAGCCGTGCGCGTTGTTGCTGGATTCCGTCAACACCGCCGCAGTCGCAGTCGCAGCACCAACATCAACAGCCGATGCTGAGCAACAAAAGTGGGAGAAAAATCTGTAGCATTGACCTCTAATTTGTTAACAAGTGGCAACAATGGCAGCTGTAAGCGCACCGCCAGCACCGCAATAATTACAACAATAATAACGCCGTCGCCACCGCCAGCCGAGACAGCCGATAATGGAACAGTGGGGAAAATAATGAAAAACACAATTAAATAAATGTCGTCGACAAGAGGCTGGAGGGCTTCCTGACACGGTGACACAGAGAGAGCTAGCGAGACGACACCGACAACCCACGATTACCACAAGTGAACGCTTTCTCGAACCAATGAAAGCAACTGACATCCGACGCCCACGCCACGCCTACTGCCTGCCGGAGGACGACACGGGCCCTGATCCGGCCGAAGATCCTCGCAATCTGGCAACACGCTCGCTCGGAGTCCATTGAACGCAGCTGCCAAAGCGCAGCGGCTGCGCAGCTGCTTTTGCTTCACGCCATGGTGTTGGCGACGACGCGAAGAAGCCGATGACGGCGACGGTGGCAGCGACGAAACCGGCGATTAGAGGAGTGCAGGAGAGAGGGAAGGAGCAGAGGGACGTGGGCCGCGGATCGCGCATCGGGTTCCGCGCCCCAGTTGGCGCAATGCGCCCACCGCCCCCTCTCCTCCCCACGCCCTCTGCCTTTCTATCTCACTCGCGAGCGATAATTAAACGTCTTTGGGTTCCGACGTTGGGTGTCATTTGATGCTGTTCAGTTGCAGTCCCAGCCGCAGTTGTTGTTGCGATTTGCCAATTAACCAATCAGTGGCGAAACCAACACTCGGCAATTAGAGCGTCACCGAGCTACGGGGTGCGGAAGAGGGAGGCGATCGGCATAAACATCGAATCGAAACTCCCTGAGCACCCTCTAATCTTATAATGTGATAAGATTTCTTCGCAAAAGAACAAATAATAATTACACAAATAAGATTTAAAAAATTAAGAAATTTGTTACAACTGTTCAAAAAATTATTGCATCCAAGTGCAACACAGCCAGTCTTTCGTTTCGTAAAACAAATCTCTTTTCGTCCCATGGACAGAGACCGACTGTGGACGGGCGACGCCACGATTAGAGAATTTGCAACAAGGCACCGCATTGCCAGTACCAACAGCCACTTTAACGACGGGACAGAAGTTATTAATTACAGTTTAATGAATGCAGTCGCCACTCGCCACTCGCACTGCATTCCGGGGCGGGTCGTGCTTGTTCTGAGCGGGGGCACGAAGGGACCACATGACCAGCAGTGCGCCGAAGGGAAGTCGCAGAGGGTCGTCGGCAGAGACGACCCGACTTAATTATCGTCTCGGTCGCACTCCTCGCGAGGTCCGCCTACGCGCAGAGGCGACGGCGAACTGCATCGAAGGCGGTGGCGGCAAATGTAGCTCCAAGAGAGAGGGCAGGGAGGGAACTCAATCAAGGGCAAGATTGACCTCAGCTTGTCCCAGTCTGAGCAGGGCGTGTAGTGGACAGTCGGGTTGGGGACGTTCGACACGAAGGGCCTCGAGCGCGGACTTGACAAGAGTTCCAGGCGTCGTGGGGTTTCTTCTCCCTTTGTCTCCTCCTTGTAGCCGAGTCGAGACGCGGCTTCTGCGAGAGCCGCGAGAGCCAGACGCAGGGGCAACGGTCGTTAATGCATCGGCGACCGTTGTGGCTGTTGTCGCGCACCTTTAGCTCAACTTGAATGCACGCTTCCGTTGTTGGGCGGCCATTTTTGCGCCGTGACTTGCCGCCTGCCCAGCTCTCCAGTTCCCTCCCCAGCTCCCCTTACCTCTCTCTCTCGAGCCACCGAAGAGTGCAATAATTCAATTTTCTTGCCGGTCGCCAAGAGCAGCTGTCTGTCCCGTCCACTTGCTCCACTCTGAACAATGGAACACGGGACACAGAAGCTCCCTCCCTCTCACGCCCGTTCGTCATCTCTCTCGCTCTCGCTGTTAAGTTGTTTTCTCCATGAGGTTTCTGCAGTTTGTTTTTCGCTCTTCTGGGGATTCATTTTTAGCTCCGTCGTTCGTCTGTTTGCAGGCTGTCTGTCTGTCGGTCGGCCGGTCTGTCTCTATGTTTCCGCGCCGTCTTTTATCGCCATTGTAAAAATAGAAGAGAAGAAACAGAGACTACTGCAAACACAACAACAACATTAACTACAGAGAGGCGCGTCATTGCGCACTTAACTAGTTAATAATCTTAATAATTATTATTGTTATTGTTATTTTTGTTGTTTTGTTTTTCTTGTATCGGGCCAGAGATAAATTTAAAACGTATTCCTTGCAATGCGTCCATTGCCGTTGCGGCTGTTGCAGCCGCTGTTTTTCCCCGCTGCTTGCAAATACAACACCAAAACAAACACATTTTGAAATACGATGTCTCTCTGCACTCATTGTTGCTTGGTCAGTGTTTTGTCGTTCCTTGCTGCGCTCTGCGACACCAGTGCCTGAGCCACGCGCGTCTTCGCACGCGTTGAATAAGGCGGAGGGACGCCGGCCCCCACGTTTGTCTGTCTGTCTGGGTGTTGAAGGGGTCATCAGGAGGTCTAATTTGGACGTCGGTTGTCTGCCGTAAGCCGGGGCAAGAATCGAGGAGAGTTGCCGGAATCCAGGGTCGGGGTCAAGCGTCGGAGGCACCTCCGCGCCGCAATAAAAGCGGGCGAATTCGCGGAAAGGATCTGCCTACTGCAACGGCAGACGCGGCAGGTCGGCCGGCAGGAGGCGATTTCTCGAAAGCGACCGAGCCGCTGTCGCAAATGCGGCACAGATTAGGGACGAAATCCACCGTCCACAGACAGGCAGGCAGGCAGGGAGGCGATTACAACACCATCGTCGACGACGACAACGGAAATAGATGTCCGACGTCTGTAGTACACAATGACGCTTATGGCGGCGACAATATCTCGCCTGAAGGCGATCCACAACGACGCTGCCCTTGTCCAGCCGATCAACGCGGACGGTCGTCGCAGACATGACGAGCGTGGAAGACAGCGACGATTCGGGGTGAGAGGAAGCAATAAAATGTCGCTTAATAAACGTCTGCTCGCCGGAGTCTGCGCAGTGGTGGTGCGCGAGTCATTGTTTTAGGTGAAATTCGAAGAACGCCTCAGCAAACAAGAGCAAGAAGATAACGAGGAAATCTCGCAACCGCCGGGGAATGAGGTCCGCCGAGCTCCACTGGGAGGTCGGGATACGCGGCGCATGACGTGATCTTGTTCTGCCCATTACCGCAACAACAACGACGCTGGAGCTTCACCCGCATGACAACCAGAACAAGCACTAGCGCCGGCAACACTTTCCATCAGGTGCGATGTTGTTGCTGTTGTTGCTGACAGGCAGATTTGTTTAATTTCCATCTCACAACAACAAGAGCAACAGCCACCGTCTGTTGCCCTCATCTCATCTCGCCCGCGCCCCACCTCCACCTCTCCACGTCTCAGGGCAACCACCGGCACTCCTGGAAATTCAACCGATTTCCGATCGAAAACAAAAATAAACTCTGGACAGAGCGACCTTTTCCAATAACAACAAATACAAGAACAACCGACGACCCCTCCCCGCTGCCGCCATCAGTTGCTCAACCGACCGATGTTTATTGCTGCATTGTTGTTGTTATAGTTGCGGCTTTCAACGGCGCCGTCCCCCGCTCTCAGTGGGCCTCGGATCGGTTCGTTCTCTCTGTTACAATACCACATGCGAAAATTATTTGAAACCAAGTGCGAGCGTTCGATCCTCTTGCTTCTGCTTCGGCAAATCAAGTCGAGCCACTGCCGACCGCCGGCAAGTCAGGCTATAGGAGACCGCGCCTGAAGCGGCCCAAGCGCTGCCCAGTAGCAGTCCGGTTGATCGATCGAGTGATCGCAGCAACGGCCCCAGACGCGATACAAAAACAGATAAGAACAGCGATTATGTTGCAAACCACTACGAAAACCGCTAGGAGTATAAACAGCGAGTCGGGCGGACGGCAACGAACGCAATTCAAATGTTTTAATTGCGGGAAACGCAACACGGCGCACAACAACAACGACAGCCCAAAGAAAACGACCGCGGCAATAAAAGAGGCGTCATGCACAGCGGAGCATCCGGGCGGCAGGGGGCGGCAGCGTCGCAGGCGAGGGCCGGAGACCCTCCACGCCAGCGCACCCATGGACGTCGATTGCATTGGTCTGGAAGGCGGCCGGCGGCGGCGACCCGGGCCGAGGGACGGGCGTCAAATGGGGCTCGAATCGACACAATTTTATAATTGGATGTGTAGAAGGGTCGGCAGAGGGACAGACAGGAAGAGGAACACTGAAGGAGAGAGAGAGAGAGAGAGCAAGCGAAGAGGGAAAATAAATAAAAAAGAATAAAAATCGACCGATAAAAAACGACAGTGTCGACAACGAAACTCTGTCTTTTGTTGTTGGAAAAGTATGATGATAAATGTGGAATGGTAAATGTCGTTGTGGTTGTGGTTGTTACCGTTGTTGTTGTTGTTGCCGTTGCACCGATCGGGGTTGTCGTCGTGGCTGTGCTGGAATTGTGTAAATAGGCAATATCAAAAGTTTAACGAACGTCTCTCCGACGTCCGTCCGTCGATCGGTCTAACGTAGGGGGTCGGCCAGCGGCGAACGACGGGGCCCGGATGGCGCGAAGGGGCTGCGAGTGTCAACAGTGAGGGGCTGTGGACATCGGAGATGCGATCTCTCCGATCGACGGCCGAGATTCCATTCGCCCTCAACGGGCGCATTTGCCCAACGCCCAGGTCACCAGTAGGATGCAGACCGCAGCCGGGCAGAGGATCGGGTCACCAGCGTTGTCCACTCACGACGCTGTCGCACGACCGGAAGCGATCAATTTCCATTTAAGTCCGTGCTGTTTTGGGTTTGGTTTGTCTCTCCCTGGCCCGTCGTCTCCCTTCCCGCCGATGCACTGAGCTTCGCCGATGAGCAAAGAACCACTTCGGAACTGAAACGAAGACGACGAACCAGCGCTCCCCAGGGCCGCTCTGGGCCACTCGGGTCCACTCCCCGCCATTCCCAGCGCCCCACATGCCGGCGAATGATTGATGCAATGGTCGTGGTTTCACCATCGGCCCCTCCAACAACACACTAGCGACTAGAAGTTTTCGAATGTCGAAAGCGATTTCGATTTCCGAATAGTTCCAATCGGATTTCAGCTGCAAGTTAAGTTGTCGTTGTTGTTGTTGTTGTTTCAGCTGTTGCTGTAGTAGCTTCAACTGCTTCTCATTCATTTACGCTTTCGGTTTCCCCTCACGGCACTTATCGTTGCTTGGTGTTCGCTTCAGAGTTCTCGGCCTTTGGAACGAATAAAATTTGATTGCTTTGGTAACTTTCGAGTACGAAATCCTCCGTCGTTCGCGCTCTGATTGCTGACGACGCCGGATGCCGGCGGTGGTTCCACCTTGTCGGCGAGACCCACCCCGCAAGTCCTGGAATGGCTCCTGGTCGTCTGGCAACGCCGCACCTGCGCAGGGCACAGACCACAGGCAACAAGTGGTCGTCGCTGATGAAAGTGAAACGCGGAGCAAATGGAAATGAGCAAAAACAAGCGACGAATTTCAATGAACAAAAACAACTCGCCAACTGCAGACCGCTGTTATAAAAACAACAAGAGGAAGGAGGAAGGAGATCCAGATCCAGATCGAGGGAGGTTAGAGGCTGGCTGTTAAGGAGGCGTTTAACTCGCAGTTTATGCGATCTGTAACTTCATCGGACGTGGATTTGCGTGCAGCGCTGTAGCCGTCGCCGCCCGCCGTCCCCGCAGCCACACAGGCGGACTCGCGATGACGAGTGCCGCGAAGTGTTGTGGACGTGTTTTCGCAAAACAACAGCAGCGGCAATTCAAACGACGACAGCGACGACGTCGACGTCGACGACAACAAGCAATTAATTAAAGATTCGAAAGCAAACGACTCGAGTCGAAATGTGAGCGGAGCGGAGCCGCCGTCCAGTCCCGGTCCTGGCTCCGCTCGGCTGCCGCCCACGGACTCCACGACCCCGGCATCGTCCGCCCTCCTCGAGGCAAGGGTCGTGCTCCGGCCACGTGAAAAGTGTGTCAGTCACGGAACGCGTCCGCAGCGAACGATTCAAGAGCAACGATCGCTGATAGACAATGGAAATGGGACGACCAGCGTCCACGGAATGTCGATAACCAGTCCTCGCACGAAGCCCTGCCCGGCAGAGGCCCGGCGAGCAGTGGTGGCAGCGGCAGGACGGCCCTGTCGGGCAGTGGCCGAGGAAAAGCACGACCCGGAGTAGGCACGACCGCGTGGATAACGGATTTTCCAATTTTCCGCTTGTTCCCGCGCCGTTCGCGGAGCAACAACGCGCACGACGCCGAAGCTGCTCAACAGGTTTCCGCAGCTCCTCAGAGAAACGAGTTGCTGCTCACAGGTTTCGGACTCGCGAGGATAGAGCGGCGGATCGCGGCGACACCAGGCACTGACCCCTGCGCCCATCGCGATTGCAGCCGCCACCGCCGCCACCCCCTCGCAACGCCTCTCGCGCACTCACCTATGCAAGCGCTCCGTCTGCTCCGCCTCGTTCTCCAGCTCGTTGATGTCGAAGAGCTCCTTCTCGCCCGTGCGGCCAAAGATGCCGTTCGGGATCTTGCGCAGAAACTTCTTCAGCACGCTGGCGATGGTGTAGACCGAGTAGTTGTCGACGTTGACCAGGCGGCCGGCCTGCAGGAAATGTATGAGTTTCTTCATGGCGCCCTGGTGGCCGGGAGCGCGGAAGACGTCGCGCCGGTTCGGCGACTCCTTGTTCAGCTTAAGTATGAGGACCAGCAGTGGTCCTGGAATGTTGTCGTTGCTCTTGCAAACCTCCTCCAGCGGCACCCCGAACTTAACCTTCTCCAGGCGGTACGGGTAGGCGGTGCCCGCGGTGCCGGGGTGCCCGCAGGAGGTCACCACGCTGCCGAAGTCGGCGGCGCGGCGGTGGACGCGCTCGGCCCAGCTGGACATTGTCGGCTGGATGTGTCGGTGTGTGGGGGCGGGCGCGAGCGCGAGCGTGATGCGGATGTGTGTGAGAAGACGCCTTCCTGCGCGAGTGCGTTTGCGAATGGGTGCGAGCGAATTTCGGTCCCAGTGTTGCTACTGGAGCTTGGAAAGCGCTCGACGGATGCGGCTTCACTTCTTCGTTGCTTCCCTCCGCAGACGCAGACAATAAATTTTTTCACAGCTTTTCCCTGCTCCGCTACTCCGCTATTTCCCTTATCTTCCGCTCGTAGATTTCTCGTTTTCACTTTCGCGTTGATTTTAAATACTTCTCTCGTCGCAGATCGCCCGCAACGGCCCCGGCCTCACCCGCGCCCACCTTCTTTCTTCTCTCTCACGGAATGCTTTTAAATACACATTTTCTCGGAATTTGACTTTTGTACGATTCTCGTTTTGTTATTCTTTCGTTTCTGTGGCTGTGCTTCTCGGTTTTTATTTTTCGGTTGATCTTGTATATTCTGTTTCTTTTCTTGTTTTTTGGGTTCTTTGTATTTTGTTAAATGAAGAAAATTTCCATGGCTACTGGATGAGTGAACGAGCGTACTATGGTGTGTGTGTGTATGTGTATCGTATATTTAAATGTGTATGTTTTACAAATTATAAACAAATTGCCGTGCAATAAATTAACAACGAAAACTGAACTAAACTAAAACGAAACGGAAAATAGGTCGCGCGAAGCAGAAAAGTTTCACTGCTCCTCCCCGAGTCTCATTCCGCTGACATTTCGTGCGTGAATTTTCACATTTGCTCATTTTCCGCGGCGACCACTCCTCGCACCTTTACGACGTTGCACCCGCACTCTCCGCGTCCACGAACGGCAGGCTGCGTTTTCGCCAATTTGTTGCAACTTTTCGCAGAGCGTCGCGTCGATTTTCGATCACTAAATTTTCAAATAATCCTCTCCTTCTGTGCGTTTCACTTCAGTTTTTTTCCTTTTCTTCGCTTCGACATTTGCTGCTCGACGACGACTTGTTCGACCGTTGTGTACACGAGAAATGAAAGCGCAAAGCGGACTGAGCGAACGGCGCCCGAACGAGTACGAACAGCGGCCGTTCACACGAAGCGCACGAGGCGGGTGCACGAGCGAACAGAGCGCGCCCCACGGTTGCACTCTCGCATATTTCATCTTTCACGAAGATTATGTGTACAAAACCCCCGCAAATCGCGATCATTTCGATTATAATTCGGTTTCCACTAATCAGTATCAACTGACTAGTTTCAGGACAATTGATGAACATGTATGAATATAGTATACTGATTAGTATCTGTTTGTGGTTTGCTCTGTAGCCTGTTCGCTTTTACTCTTCCATTTGCCACGGAGATGTTCAGAAAGCACTTTGTAGACTCACTGGCGCTATTTCTCCACAGAGGGTGCGTCTGCCACTTTCGCTGTCTGTGTTCAACGAGCGACATCCTACCAGGGGTGCTGTTCGCTGAAAATTATAAACTTTGAATTCTTAATATAATTATATATACCTATGACCGAAGCGGCAACTCTGTTTTTCACGCCTGTTTTTTTGTGGCGTTTGCCTTTGTCCATTGATGCTTGCCCACAGCGGCCCAACGAGTTGGACCAGCTCAGCTAATTTGCGAGGGGACGAAGCTGTGGCAGCGGTGGGGCGATGATTCACGGCAGACCGCGAACCATTCAAACGACTTCGATTTCGTGCCCGATTCGGCGATCGATGGCCAACGAACATGGGCAGTATCCAAAAATCAATGCGGTTCTCAATGCAGGCTACGCAACGCCTCCAAAGCCGTCGTCGGAGCTGTGGGTGGCCGCTCCACGAGCGAGTCTAGAGATCTCAGAGCAGCCGCTGTTACAGCATCCGGAGCTACTTCCAATCCCCCATCCAAACCGGAGTCGCTGCGGGGGCGGCCACTCGGCGTTCTCGATGCAGTTCGGAGCCGGGACGGAGTCGCTCGCTAGCTCGCAAATGGCGAATTGGCCAAAAATGAGTATGTTTTTCCCGTCTTCGTCTCGGCTTGAATCCGCTCTCCGCGCTCCCGCCCGCTCGCACAACAATGATGAATGAATGGTTCGTTCGCCGTCGATTGTCGATCGTCGGCCGTCGCCAATTTGAATTTCACGCTTCGGCCGCGCAGTCGGACGGAAGCCGTCGTCCACTCGCGGCGCTCGTGAGCGCATGCGAGCGAATTATCGTTTAATTGCTGCAGTCGCACTCTTTCGCTCCCTCTCTCTCACTGTCTCGCTCTCCCCACTGTGTCTCTCACTGGCGCTCGGTGCGCCGTCTCCGTCTTGGTTGCCGTTGGCGTCGTCGGAGCTGCTGCTGTCGCAGCGATCGAAGCCTCCGCAGTCTCGCTGACGCCGTCGCTCCGACACTCACGCCGCGCCGATCGCGAATAGGAGTCAGACCCGGCACTCGCCGCAAGGACCACATCGAGAGCGACAGCAACAGCGCCAACCAAGCGACCTGCGGACGACTGGACGCCCGAGCGGTGGAGCTGAGCCGGGACGGACAGCGCTTCCGGTGCCTACCGCGTCATCAGCACCCGCCAGATCTACAGCAAGAACAACTATCGTCGTAGCTGCGGCTGGAGCAGAGGCCCGACCGCAGGACCTTCGCAGTTGCGGCGCGTCGAACAATGGTGAGTTTGCGGCGGCGGGACAGTTGGGTGTCGCAATTGGAGGTCGCATCACCGGGCCGCTGCGCCTGGTTCGCTGAGCTCCAGATCGCGGGTCCGGAGCCACCTGACGGCCGTGAGCTTCGACACCTGTGGCCAAACCGAATCCGCTCCGCGTCCCCCGCCCCGAGGAGGCGAGTTTTCCCAAAGCGGACGAAATGAGCTTCGCGCGCCTCCGCAATTTTCATTCCTCGGTGCGCCGCGCCGCCCGCTTTTCGACTCCCAGACGGCGTCCGTCCGCCTGTGCAGCTGCGGCTGGCGTTGGCGTTGGCGTAGGCGTCGTCTACTGGCAGAGAACGCGGACGATTCGGCTGGTCGGTGCTCGCAATCACAATCGCACTCGAACTCGCACTCGCATAGCATTCAAATGTTTGCGTTATGACCCGCAACAACAAATGCAAGGGCCATTATTAATCGGTCACAACAACGAGAATGCGAACCACAACCGCATCACCTTCGACTGTGTTCTGAATTACAACAACTGCGTTTCGCTGGCTAATCGCGTTTTGCAAGAAGAGGGAGAGAGACAAATGAAAAACGGGAAATTCGCTGGAGCAAGAAACAACGAATTCCGCACACCACGAACAACAACAAGAGAAGATGAATGCAATGGAGGCGTGAGGGCGGCTCAGCGACTGGAGTCAGCTGGTTGTAGCTGACTCTACGGGGGCGACGTCTGTAGAGCGCGGGACGGGGCGTGTCGTGGCCGCTCGTCCCGCCCCGCACACGCACTCACGCCGACGGACGAACAGGGGGCGGACGGCGGAAAGCGCGCCCTGTTTTGGCCAGAAAGGGATTAACATACGCACAGCTTTCGGCCGGAGCCATGTTCGGAAAATGGCCATGTTCGCCGAGCGGGGTTGCCAGACGCACGCACAGAGACAGCTGCGGCCGGTGTGGATCGCCGGACTACGCGCACCTAAATATGCGGAAAAGTCCAAATGCGTCCGTGGGCCGCTGTTTTGGCCATTTCGTAGCTTATTATTACTGTCGTGGCCATTCGTTATGCCGTTGCCGTTGCTGTTGTTGTTGGCCTAGCTCCATTTGGCCACCTCCTCGAATGCAGATAACGACTCCAAAGGAGCTGAGTCGGCCGCATATGGCGAAAATTGGATCTCCGGCCGGCGGCATGAGGGCGGTGGAGGGAGCGATGGCGAGCGAAGCAGGTAGTAGTCAGCCAGATCGAGATCGCAAGATAAACAGGTCGAAATATGAAAATCCTGGTTGTCCTCAGAAGCTCCGACAAACCGACAATCAGTTGCCCAGCACTCGTTATCGGGTAAATCAATTCAGAATTCAAATTCATAATAAAAAAAAGAGCATTGCCAAAAATACATTGCAGAGGAGCAGATTCCAAAAAGAGCACTCTGCCTTTCGAAATTCAAAGGCACAAAAATAAAAATAAAAGAAATAAATATAAAAATGCAAAAGAAATACAAAACATGCTACGGAAAAATGATCCCGAATTCGGACACTCAAAACGATTTCATGAATTGCTTATATTTTGCTTATATCTTTGCGCCCAACTCGCAGACTTTGCTGTGGCGATTTGATTTCCCTGTTTGGTTTTCGGGAATCGTGTCTCGGTCTCGGGTAAGGTTGATTTGGTTCTGTCTAAAAGGGCACAGATTCGCACCGCCCCGCCACGCCCCACCCCTGTCTCCCTCCTCCACCGCGCACAACGCGCTCTCGCCTGTCGCGGTCTCCGTCGCCGTCGCCGTCGCTGCCGCTGCCGTCGTTTCTTCCAAATTTAGGCAACTCGATCATATTTCTCGCGTCTCTTGAACTTGCGTTCCAAATTAAGAACTTTTGCTCTCGTCCGCCTCCGCGTCCCAGCGCCGCGATCCCGACCCGTGCAGGTCTATTTCCGTAACTTCTCTCTTTCACTCTCTCTCTACCGTGCGCTGCCTCTCGTGTGGCGCTTTCTCGGCGAGCGGAACCATGCACACACACACACGTACAGGAACTCCAACAAGTGGCCGCCTCTCGCCGGGTCTCCGGCATCCTCTTGTCCGGACGTCGGGCGGGGTCTGGTCCCGGTCCCGGTCCCGGTCCTGGTCCCAGGTGTCGATGGGCGTCCGCCGCGCCCTCACCCTGTCAGGGAGGGCTGCCATTGGCCCAGTTGTCGTGCGCCGAACACGAGATCCTGAACTCGAAGGCGGTCGGGTTCGACGGCGGCGCCCACGCGACGTGGTGCGTAAAACGGATCCGAATCCGATACGCTCGCCCCACCGGCCAGGCAGCCCACAGCGGGCCGTATTTCGAACTGGTGCGTCGTCCGTCGGACACGGCGCGTTTGGACCGACGGCGAACGGGCGATGCTTCGAAAATAAAGCAGCCCAAAGAGGACCGAAATAACCGTGTGCCGAGGAATGTGTGTCGTAAGTATTTATATGGCGCATAAGATCCCGGCCCATCCGATCCGAGGGGTTTCGGCGGCGTGGCGGCATGACGGAAAGAGAGAGAGCGCGCGCTGAAGACCGAGAGTGGGCGGTGGGAACCATGCGAGAGTGGTCGAGTCGCGAAGTCGAGGCGTATCGGGAAAATCGTATACCAAAAGATTTCGGGGACGACATCGCACGGCCCCTCCCCGCCGCCCCATCCTACGACGCATGGTCGGTCGTCGTCGTCGTAGCGGCAGCGTCAACAAGTTGTTTCGTCCCTGCTGCCGCACGACCCGAGGCAGGCGCACGGGCGACGGAGCCGCTCGCAGTCGTCGGGAAATTCGTCGACGGAAATTTCGAAAACACGAGCACCGCACGAGGTGCCCGCGCAGGGGTGGGGCGAGGGACGCGGCTCCCGACGCAGCCGCCCATCTACAGTGGGGACTGAAGATCGGCGATTTAGTTGCGTTTTGGATGTCACCACGACCGCGCGCGACGCCTCCGAGAGACCGAGTTCGTCAACCGTGATCGAGCGCCCGAGTGTCAGTGTGACGAGGACAAGGACGAGTACCTGCGACCCCTCCCCGCAGTAGTTGTGGACGAACGCACCGGCGGTGCGAAGGTCGCCTTCTTGCGGCGCCCACCTCCCACCACCCCCGGTCCGGGCCGCGGCCAGAGCGCGGACGGAGATTGTTTACAAACATCGGAGCGATTTTAATTGAAGCCACGCGGATCGAGACCCAACGAGACACACACACACATTCGGTGGAGTCCACGGGCGCCGTTGACGCCGTCGTGCGGGTCCGTGTGTGCGTGCCGAGCGAGCCGGCCCGCCGCCCCCCACCCGCTGCGCACCGGGCGAGGTCTGCCTAGTCCGAATAAGGCAATAGTCGCTAAAAGGGAATCAAATTTCATGCACAGCCAGCCGTGCTGCCCTCACCGCGATCGACACGAGCGCCACGCGCAGCTCTCGCGAGAGCCGTCCGAGAGCGAGCAGGTCCGAGGAGAGACCAGCACCACACCACACATACGGACACACACGCGCACCCAAGCACACACGCACACCCAAGCACGCACACACAGGCCCGGGCGCACACGTCAACGTCCGGAGTAAGCGGCAGAGCGCCGGGAGCATGCGAGCGGACCTGTGAGAGCGCGCCACGACGAGTCAGAGGACCGCGCAGACGAGGCGAGGATGTTGCCAGAGTTTCTGTTTCCCGGTAATTATGTCCCTCCCGGCACACCACAGCCCCCCGCAACCGAGGTGTCGCGGGGTGCATCGCGCTCCCCGAGGAAAACAATCACTGCTCCGCGGCCGCGAGCGCGGTATTTTTAGTCGGGGCGCGCGCCACTTGTTTCGCCGCTTCCGCCGCGGTGTCGCGTATCGCGCGCCCCCTCCCTCCCCTCCCCACGCCCTCTACCCCACTCGCGGGCGGCCGATCGCACCCTCTCTCACCCGTCTCTTTCTTCCACAGTTGGCCATAGCATGCAGGACATTGCTCGCGAGGACTTCAGCCTCCTGAACGGCGACAAGGACGTCTGCCCCCCTGCCCACCTGCTGCACCCGCCGGGCGACTCGCCGTCGCCGCTGCCGCTGGCGCTGCCGTCTGTCCCGACCGCCCGTCCAGCGGGCGGCGCCCTCCTGCAGCCCCTGAAGACGCCGACCCCCGACCATGGACTCGCCTACGACGGCATCAAGATGGAGGACAGCCGCAGCCGCAGCCAAAGCCCGGTCGACCTCTTCCCCACGCACCCCGCCACCTGGCAGCAGCACCCGATGAACAGCCACGAGCACGCGCACCTCCGCCACCAGCTGCCGACAGCCGCCCTCCCGCTGGCCCTGGACCTGCCGCCCCCGCCCCCACATCGACTCGCCAGCGCGCCGCCCAGCCGACTACTGCTGCAGGGCTCCGACGACCCGCTAATCTCGCGCGGGGCTACCAGTGTCCCCGACGACGAACCGCCGGCGGAGTTCAGCAGCCTGATGGCCGCCGCACAGAATGGCGGCAGAGAGCACCACCAGCAGCGGCCTATGAACGGGTGCAGCTCCCTGATCAAGCAGCAGCTCAAGGTGAAAGCCAGCCTGATGAGCTCTCAGCAGCAGCACCACCAGCACCAGCAGCAGCAGCAGCTCCAACAACCCGGCCTCGCCGCCGGGTCCGCGGCCCCCAAGGCCCGCACGCCGAAGCCCAAGAAGAAGGGCGCTCTGAAACTGCGCTTCCACCACCAGGCCCTGCCCCCCGAGTACCTCAGCCACTACGAGGCGACGCAGGGCCAGGCGCTCGGCCGGACGCAGAAGAAGGAGGTGGATGCCGCGAAGCTGGACCAGGCCGCCAAGCTGCTGCCGGCGAAGAGTGCGCACGAGAACGTCCGCTCCTGGCTGCAGAAGATCGCCGAGCTGCAGCGCGCTGCCCACCAGGACCCCAACCACTGCCACAAGAACCACATTAACCGGACGCCGGACGTACGGACGCCCCCGCCGCCGACGGCTGCCCCGGTCGCACCGCACTACGATCGTGTCCTGCCGCCAGCCGCCCCTGCAGCTCCGCCGGCCCAGATTTCAGGCCATCCGCGGAAAGTCGTCCAGTACTCGGACTTGCCATACATGGGCGAAATCACCTTGGACAACACGAAGCCGCGGCGCGGCCGGAAGCCCAAGAAGGCCGACATCTGTCACCTAATATACAAGAACTACGGCACGATCTTCCCGGGCACGCCCAGGGGCCACCTGCGACTCGAGAAGGAGGCCAAGCGGCCGGGCTCATCCCACAAGCAGGCCTCGGCCGCAGAGCAGGCGGCGCATTCGATCGAGGAGCCCCTGAATCTGTGCCTGCGCGATCAGTCCGGCGACTCTTACTCCATTTCGAGCGGAGAGGACCACGCCGGGCCGGGCTCGCTGGATTCGCCGGACAGCTCCAACTGCCCGACGCCGGTGGCCACGGCCGCCGACGCGGACACCGACCAGCTGCTGGCCAGCAACCTGAAGCTCTCGCTGCCTGGCCTCGGCGAGCCGCCGGCCGCAGAGCAACCGCCAGGGGTGGCCGACACAGCCAGGGCTGTGCCCGCCAGCCCACAGCCCAGCTGGACGCCCGCCGGCAGCCTGCTGCTGCACCCAATGAGCCTCTACTACCAGAGGCTGATTGAGTCCGGGTCGCTGATCGCGCAAGGCGGCCAGGCCCTGGGCTTCCCGATCGAGACGATTCAGAAGGACAACCAGCTCGCCCTGAAGATCCCCATTCCGAGTGGGCTCTTCCTCGCGCCCAAGCAGGAGAAGCCCTCGCCGGCGCTTGCCCCCGACTATCCGGAGCCCCTGTCCACGCCTTCGTCCGTCAAGTCCGAGGTCTCGGTGGCCACCACCGCCAGTTCGGCCAATCATCCGCCTCACCAGCCGCCGCAGCAGCAGCAGCAGCAGCAAATGCAACAACAACAACAGGTGACGACCCAGAAGCGCAAGCGGTCGGCGATCTTCATACCGCCGATGCCGTCGGAGAACCCGAGCAACCCGCCCAGCGAGGTGAGCATTTGCAAGTTCAAGTTCACGGGCGGGGCGCGGCCGACGCTCCAGGAGAAGAAGATGCTCTCGGTGGACTCGGACGGCAACTACCGCTACTACAGCGGCACCGGCGACAAGGCGATGCGGGGCTACGAGTTCTTTCCGCGCGAGAGCCTGCAGCAGTCCGGGCTGGTGCCCGGAGCGAGCTGCGCGGGGGCGTTCTTGAATGCGGCGGGCGAGAGGGTCGCGCTGGACCTGCCGCCACCCTCGACGGGTCTGAGCAACGAGCTCCTGCAGATTCCCGACTCGCCCCCGGCGAGCCTCCTGCTGCCCCTGCCCCTACCCACAACTATAGCCGCAACCGTCGCCAGCCAACCGCCACCCGCAGCCACGAACGCGACCCCAGCCCCGGGGTCGTACTGCTGCGTCTCGCCCTTGGCAGTGCCGCCCAGCACCCTCCGCTCTCGGAGCGGGTCCCCCAACAGCGTGCCGGCCACGCCCACGGGCGCTCCCCACTCCGGAGGCCATGTGATGGTGGCAGCCACGACAGAGCAGGGCCAGCGGCCGTTGGAGCGGAAGAAAAAATCGCGTCGTTCGACCCAGCGCGAGAAGCTGGAAAAGACGTTCAAGGAGAAGGGCTTCCTCATCCAGACTCAGCAACTGGAGTCGGCCGAGGGCGCCACCTACTGCAAGTTCCGTCAGCTGAAGAAGTTCACGAGGTACCTCTTCCGCAATTGGAAGGACTACCTGCCGGATGAGCTACAGCGGCCCAACGAGGTCACGGGTTTGGTCGAGGGTAACCCCGACCAGCTGCGGAACCATAACAACAACAGCAACAATAACAACAACCATATTAAGTCGTCGCCCGCAATGCAGTTCGCGAAGGACAGCTCGAACGCACCAGAACCGGAGAGTTTTCTCGCTAGTCATGGTCTCGACGCGGCGAGATCGCGCCTTCTGCGGCAGAGCCACGACAGTCTCCCAATGGAGCATGCCACTTAGGACCCTATGGGAATTGATTCTACTACTAATCTAGACTAAGCCATAGACTGATTCCGACTTCTGTTTAATTTGCCTTTAAGTGTTTACGTCTATATTAAGCACTGCCAAAGATTATCTCTAACCCGGCGCGCGACCGGGCAGAGCTCGACCTTAGCTTAAAGGGGACATGCGGTTCCACCGGCGACACGTACAAGAAGAACCTGCTGAACCGTCTACCGATTACTTTCCGTCCCAAGCAATTTTCTTGTACATTTTGTAGCTTTAAGTTCATGTGAAATCTAGTCTCTAGCCGCCACGGTCCCAGCTCAATCGCAAGGAGGCTTGTCCTCCATGCACTTGGAATGCGAACGCTTTATATAAGTTTATAAACTGTTTATATTTAGCTGTATATTGAATAAATCGCTTGGATTTAATAAAAATTCAATGGTATTCTCGATGTGCCCCCTCCTCTTATGCTTTTGCCTCGCAAATATGTCGCGATATTCTCGTGAGAATACGGAACCATTTTGCCAATCAAGGATCACTGTTAGCTCATTGGAATTGAAAATGATAAATTGCAGAGGCACGCAGAGCATTAATTGAAACATATCTGATGGCTTGTATGTAAAATTGTTTTATTGAAAATATGATTTTCTGTTAATGATTAATACAATTAATACAAACTCAAATAAATTAGGCAATTATGTCAAGATATAAAGGTTACCAAATAAGGCAACGATCAATACAACGAAAAGAGTGGGCGTAGAGGAAATAGATAAATGTAGACTGTACTTGATCGAAGAGTTCTTCACTGGTCCTTCGGGCTCCGCTATGAAATGCAGTGGCGTAGTTATGGCATTATTAATGAGAAGGGTATGTTTGTAAAGATATATGTGAGTGTGCGTTGTTTCTGTTCTTAACTTTGTGGGCAACTTTGCCATTTTATAATACAGTTTCATTAAATTAACTAAATTAGGTCTTTAATACACTATAAAAAACTTTTACAACAATGTTCTCTTATAAATTGAATTCTTCAATTCTCTTTTGAATTTCTCTTTACATTTTGGTCACTTAGGAAGACAATCAAATAGAATATACAAAATGTTATTGTCAGGCGGTAAAATCTTTCCTGATTGTATAATCGAAAGCGCTCACTGGGTCCCATCGATTTACGTCGATTTACGATATATAATCGAAATACTCACTAGACTAAAGCTTGGGTTGCAAGTAAATGCAGGTAAACTGACTTAAAATAAAGTAATTTCGGGTTCCAACAACGATACTTCAACAATTAATTGCTTATTCTAAATTCTACGCATGGAATTGAGTTTTCTATGGATTAGGGAGGTCGGGTTTAAAACGAGTTCCATGTTCTCATGTATAAGTGTGCATTGCTTATGTGGTTGTAATTAGAGTCATGGCTTCGATTTGTGCCTATTAATAGGTATCGAAACCTTGTTTGTAACGTTTGAATAAGCCTTTCCTGCGACGTTCCTGCTTCAATCAGTTGGAGTGCATGGAGTTCGAGTTGTTGGTCGATGTCGAAGAAGTAGTTGAGGTATTATTACCTTGTTCGCCCACTGACATCACAGATACTGACGTCATCGGACACACGTAATCCGACCACTCGATATCGTTGCCTTTCGCGCTTTTCCGCCGCTTTAGCGAAAATTGTGTTTTTTTTGGAGGTTTGATTTTAGCAGCTATAGTCAAGGCTTGGTAACCGGGCTCAGCTTCTGCATCGCGCTTCGATTGGATCACATCCCGCCCAAGCAGTTCTTTGAAGTGCGTCGCCAAGTGACGACGCAACAATGTCTTACTTGGTGGTATACTCAAAAGGTCTGCCAAAAGATCGGCGTTGAAACGTGACTCGTATAACATCAACGCCCCATGAACGCCAGCTCCGCGTAAATTGGGTGCATACTCCGACAAGTCAGCTACCCTCAGCCACTCCATTACCCTATGCGCCGTCCATAGGGCAACGCACTCCTGCGGTGTTTCGTCTGCCTCGTCATCATCTTCTTCGCCATCATTTGTGCGTTTCGTCGAACGTCGTATCAAGCATTCGGGGTTCCAGTCCGTTTCTCGCATGCATTGAATCGCGCGTCGCAAGGAGGCTATGTGAAGACAGGATGTTACGTGCAATTGCGACAAGTCTTCAAGCGTCAATCGATGCAACATCCTTCCGTCGATTTTAGCTTGCAGGAAGGTGTCCTTGTACTGTGGCAAGCCGATGTCATCCAACCAGCGCATAACCCAACTTACATCAAGTTGACCTGCCTTTAGGGCAAGCTCGTCATCTTCCTTGCCTGTAAGCTCGTCAATGGCCAGGCTGATTTTCTTTCGGTGCAACGGCGATTTCAAGTTTAGCTCCTTTTCGATATCAACAGGCGAAGAATTGAAGAAACAAATGCTCGAATTGGATTTTAACCATTTTCTATCAAGATTGAATGTGGTTATTACATTTGCTTTTTTTATAAATTCATCCCATTCTCACCTGCAATCATTTTCATAGCAGCCGAGACCTAAGTCACATAACCAATTGCATACCTCCTGCGGTGACCAATCTGCATATCCTTTCGATGATGTGGATAGCTGCGAGCTCTGTGTTGTCCACTCGATTCGTCCCCCGGCTGTGGCACGGGATCCACCACGTCGAAATTCTGGCTCCGCTTGCTCTAATAATGGAAATTCTAAATTTCCACTGTTGCTGCGACGCAGTTTGCCAAATATGTTGCGTAATCCCTTGCTAGAACGTTCCTTAAGATTCGGAGAAGGCGTGGAGTTACCCTGAGACATGAAGCTTCCATACATTAGGTCATTTGTGGTTGCATTGTCTTCAATTAGGATTTTCTCATTGGAGGCAAATGCAACGTTGCGTTGCTTCGAATTGGCATTAGTGTCATATGACTTATTGATGTTTGTATTTTTGCTAGCTTTGTGGGTGTTGTTGTTATTATTGAACTTCGAAGCATGTGAACGTGGTAGACTATGAAACTGTGGATGAATTTGATGACGTAATGATGACGGTGGCGTCTTCGGAGCATTACTTGACCCAAACAATGACGATTGATTCAGATTTCCCACACTTCCAAATGGTACTCGTTGCGAAAGCAACGTAGCATTGCCATTATCCAACTGGTGCTCAGTCGTACCTTTGAGCTCCACATTTTCGCGTTCGAGAGCTGCACGGTGTAGTTTTAATTCGCTCAAAGCACTCATCAGTTCTAGCTTTTGTGTCTCTAAAGCTGATCGTGAGAGCATCTGACGCTGCAAGAGTTCATCCTTAGCACCCAACTGCTGCGTCTTTTCAGTCAGTAGCCCCTCTAGCTCCACTATTTTATCCGTCTGTTGAGAACAACGGTCACTGAGCTCCTGGAACTGCAGCGCCAGAGCCTCTTTGTCCCGCTGAAGACGCCGCAAACGCTCGTCTGCATCCTGTCGTGGTATATGAGTTTCTAACCAATCACTGATTGTGGCTGCAGTGGCGGCGTCAGGTGCTGGTGCTGCACAGCCAACCTGAGTCAATCAATTAAAAGATAAACACATTTTTAATCATCCTATGAACGGATTTCCACTCACCTGTTGCAAGGCTAAAGCAAGTGTCTTCGCAGTTGAGAGCACGTTCGATGCCGAGATTAAATTACGTTCACTCAGGCCCATGCTCGGTCTGAAATTTGGAGATGGCGAGCGTTGAGTAGCTCCACTTCCGGCCGTGGTTGTGCTGGAAATAATTCCGTCCATCTGCTGCAATGCCGCCTCAAGCATCCTACTGGCCTCAGATGCCGTCGCAGCAGATACGCTACTTTGTTGCGGCACAGCTGCCGCCGTGATAGTGGCCCGTGTTCGCATGCCCTGCATTTGAAGTGCTTCGATGCAACCCGCTTCCCGGTTTTGGCGTGGTTGACGGCGTATTTTTAGGCTGCTCCTTCCTCCTCACCTCTTCTTGTAGACGATATGTCTATGCGACGGTTTGACTAACGTCTATTTTTATTTTTCACTCTTCCACCTTCAACTCTTGTCCGTAGGCGTTTTGCAAATCTGTCGCTGTGCGCTGGTTGCGTGTTTGCTCGATTGTAAATCCCTTCATTTACATAATCGCGTCTGTGCTTACTCCAGTTTCCGTGTGGGATTTTCGCTGTGAGCCGCAGTTTCGTTTTGGAACACTTCGAAAATAATAAAAACAACAAAAACTAAAATAAACCGAAAACTGCGAAAGCAACGAGAGTTCGAGCAACAGACAAGAAAAACAAAGAAAAACTAAGTACTTATTTAAGGTGTGAGTAGCTGCTGACAGCGGCTGTCAGACGTTGAGCAATAAGTACTAAAATCAGTGTTGCAACTCTTCGAAATGCAATTTTCCAGTTTCCATGCTTTTCTACTAAACATGAAAAAACCAAAAAAAAAAAAAACAAAATAAATAAATAAATAAAAAAAAGTAAAAAATAATAATAATAAAAACTGTGTTCTGAAAAAGTTTATTGAAATTGGTTATTGATGGCACTTGATGGTTTTGGCCGAAACAAGAAGAACGAAGAAATACAGAGTTTATTATTCGTTGGGCTGCTCAAAACCGCTAGTGAAGTAGAAGGGTTGCGTGAAGTTATATCTGTTGCTTGGAACTGGAAACTTGGTATCATTAGGAAATCTCTTCCTGTATTCTTCCTTAACGTCCTCCCTGGTCGCGTCCAGTATGGACAGTAGGTCCATTTCTTTAGCTTTCTTTAAATTCTTACAGAGGTACTTTATGAAAGGGGATCCCTCCCCCACAAATCGATAACTCAGACTTCCTGAAAATGCAGTTTCGGAAAGTGCTTGAAATATCATTATATAACGGTTTACTACCTTGTTGTGACGGAAAGGATTTCATACAGTACTCTTGTTTCAGCTTAATTTCTCGATCAATTGGTGAATCAGATTCGCTGATATGGCAGTCGTATTTTCCGGAGCACATCTGGAAGATGGCCCATTTGAGTTTTCCGCGAAGAGCCTTGACCTCGAAAAGGGGATCCAGTAGCGCCTTCTGAAATTGTCTTCTTTTTGTATTATTCTGGAATATCTCGTCCATTTCTCCGTGGCAAAAAAGGGACACTATCACATAATCCAGTTCCTCGAAGTTGTTGTCTGCAATGACTGTGGACGAGTAGGTTAAGATTGGTTGATCAAAGGCGGTAGAGTTCCACTTACATCTGTTAATTGCCACCTTCACTGCGTCTTCTTCGGCATCGTCGTAAAATTGATGGCAGGTTGGTTCAAAGTTCAGCACGTCTTTTAGGGTTTCACTAAGACGTTTCAAATCAAGTTCGGAACTTTCACGACCGCTTGCGAAATTCAGCAACAATCCACACCCCCGCAATAACGACATTCCCGACGGTATAACTGATCGTTTGGGTTCCGCTGGAAAACTGGAATTTGCTGCGAGGAAAAAGTTCTACACAGGAAACAGTGATGCCATCGAAGGAAAATTCGTCACTATATAAAAATTGCTATCGGAGTATCAGCAGTAGCAGTATCCATATCTATTCAATTCCCCGAAAATTGATATCAATCAGTTAAAACGAACATATCGACTGCCTGAACTGTCAAATATATATTTGACTGTCAAATATATATTTGACAGTTCATGTATATTTAACAAAGCAATTAGCAACGTCTCGCCGCCTGCCAGAAGCAAATGGAGAGAACTTTTTCGAACGAAACAATTTGGTGCTATTGTGTCCCATTAACGTAATTTGCCCAATTAGACGCCGACCCTTTGTGAATTTCTGATCACCATGACCAACGCTGCATAAAAGCTGCGGCACTTGCTCATTGCCAACGCAAGTCCCTGGATTTATGGCTCGTCTGGCTCGCAGGCTCTTGCAGATCCCGCAAGACGTCCCCCTTCTTGCTAAGCGACTTCATGCTCTTCCCCGAGCTGGCCTTCCGGCTGGGCCTGGCGAGGTTGGTTTTTTCTTTTATGTTGGAGCACATTTGCATATGCCAGTTGTTGTTGGTCGAATTTAAATTAAACAACAAGGCCGACAAAACATAGCATCATTACACATACATTTGCGAGGGAAGAGAGTGAGGCAGAGGAGCCGGGGCGAGCGAACGAGTAGGAAATAACGAAAGTCATTCGTAATTACGATTTAGGTGCATTTAGTAAACCGTTGCTTGCATTGCTGTTGTAGGCCTAGTTAATTCCGTTGCTTTGTTTCGTAGTTGACATTAGAATCGGTTCGAATCGTGTGTCGCCGCCCTCGAACTGTTTGGCATTTGCTGTTAGTTGTGTAAATAAAAACAATCAATAAAGCAAACAGACAAATGTACATAATCCAAAAGCAGCCCAGGAGCGAGTGGAAAAATAAAAACGAGGAACAGAACCCGACTCATGCACAACGCTTCCACCGGCGCACAGAGGGAGGGCAGGGGTAGGGTGGATCCCGGTCCAAGCTAATTGCCATCGACGGTCGCCAATCGCGATCCGATGGCGAGTCGGAAATTGAAAATCGAAAACTGCGAAATGCAGATTTGGGCGGATCGGCGCCCACATCCGGCCACCCCGGAAGCCGCCGATTTCCCGCTCCGTGCGGGGAGTCGGCAGGTGGAGGAGGGTGGCGGTTGGCCAAGCGTCGAGCGGGTTGTGACCCGTGACCGAAGTGCCTCGGACGGTCAAAGTAGGCGTTGGGATGGAGGGTCTCCGAGAGACCCTTCGAGACTGCCTGGCGAAGTGTCCTCGGGGACGATGACGGATCCTCGGCTAGTCACTAAGGCAAAGGCCCCGCACTTCCGGTTCATTCCGACACCCAATTCCACCAGAGCGCCGACAAATGATTCCACGCAATGTCAGTTGCTTCCGTCCTGCTGCGGCGGAAGCTGCCGAATTGGGTCCAGCCACGGCTCGACGACGCGAACATTGTGGTATCCAAATGGCGGCCACATATCATGTAGCTGTAATCAATTTCGGAATTCGCTCCGCGGTTGTCCTCGTTCTTCAACGCACCCGGTCGCTCAGTCAGTTGACCGACCGACGCGACTTCCTGTCGACGACCTTCGGCTTCCATTCGAATTGCGACCCAATCAACAACGGAACCGGCGGGATTGGCCATAAAAACAGAAGATGAGCCAAATTTGGGCCGCCGACACCAACGCCAACAACAGGATTCGCCCTGTGGGTGTGGCGGGTGCGTTTCAAACTTTATTGATCGCACGTGACCCGACGTGACGCGACTCTTCCACTTCCGCCTCCGTGTTCGAGTCCGGAGGCGCGAAAGCGAGGGAGGCGCGTCGAGATGACGGCGATTTTCCCGTCATGTGCGGCGATTGGGGTTTCGAAATGCCGCCGATGATGAACGCCATGTCGCTTAATGGCGGCCATCATAGGACCGGTCCAGGAGATCGGCGGATGGGTTTCGAAGGTGTTGAGCGGTGCCGAGTTGGGTTTGTGCGCCGACTCGGGCTGATCCTGCACCGTTGGCACTCTGAACGCAATTTCTCTGTCTGTCCGTCCGTCCCTCCTACGGTGGCTCTAGGTCGGGGATTAATATTCAGCAGCCGTCGTCCGGCAGGAGGGGCGGCAGGCGGGTGGGCGTGGCTTCTCACTGAAATTCATGGAATTTTGAATAAGGACGCTCATAAATAGCCTGCACTGCAGCACTCAATTAGCATTTTAGCAGTTTTATTGGAGACGGGCAGCAACGTGGGGAAGACAAGGGAGAGATGAGTTTATTCAAAACTAATTGAAATTTTAAAAAATAACGAGCGCTCCTCACCACGGCTCATGCAACATTTACTAAGAAACAAATGAACGCCCGCACGCACACAGAGGCAGAACGAGACATCTGCATGCGCGAGATGGCCGCGCGGCGAACGAAGCGCGGATGGCCAGCAGGAGGCGGGGCTGGCGGAGGCGGAGTGGAGGGGGGGGGGGGGCGGACTGCAGAACAATAGACTCGCCGACAGCAGGCCATGCACGCACATTTACATGTCCGAATCTATTTTAAGCGAGAACTGACGACAGTGCCGTCGGGTGGGGGAGACGACCAGGAGGCGATGATGCGACGTCGCTCGTGCGCAGATGGCGGCGCAGATAGCGCGGGCGACGGCCCCGCTTCGCCATTCATTAACTCGCCCCAGGCCAGGGCCGGGCCGGGGCCGGAGGAGTCCTTCCGGACGGAGCTGCCCTGGAAGCGGGTCAGCGAGTCTGCGAGGGAGGGGCGAGTGGGAGACTCTCCAACTTCAACAACTGCTCTCCATTGCGGAACTGAACACCTGTCTGCGGTTGGGCACCCCTGACGATTGCCAGAATCCCTGCACGCCAAGGGACCCTGGGCCTGGTCGTCGGCCTTGGGCGACATTTGATTGCACAGGGGCCACGAGATGTCAACGTGTGAGGGGTGCGCGCACAAGCAGGAGAACTCGCCGCCTTAAACGAGCAGAGCTGATTGACGAGGCTGCGGTGGAGGGCGGAAAGTCCTCGAACTCGAAATTGGAGTTCGAAGGGAAACCAACCACAGACATCCAAGGCGGCACCAACAGGAACAGCATCAATAAGAGAAATGTCTGCAATCACAGATCTCTATTTGTGTAAGTGGCAATTACACGCACACAGGCAGGCATGCAGACGGACGAACACCGATCCCGAGACACGCACCGTAGCTCGGGTGACAAACGGCAGCCAGGCGCATAAATTACGTACGTCCTGAGTACATGTGTGGCTGTGGGAGTTCGGCGTGCGTGCACGGATGGGCCCGGCTTCCGTTTTCGTTTCCGTTTCCGTTTCCGTTTCCGCTGCCTCTACCTCTGCCTATGCCCACCCTCCAAAGCCGCCCCCTACATTGACACAATCGATTTTTGACGATTTTGATTTCGACTCCAGTCGGAAGCGGAATCGCAATCGGAATCGGAGTCAAAATCGAAATCAAATCAAATGAATTGGAGAATTCGATTCGGTCGTTGTTGCCGCCCTGTGAGTCTGCAGCCAAGATGAAAGGCCACGCAACCCGTGCCGAGTGCGAGGGCGTGGGCGAGGCAGAGGGCGGATGTCGAGGCGAATCGATGCGCACTCAGGCCCGCTGCTCGCTCAAGGTCGACCCACGTGACTGCCGCCCGGGGCGAGGGCGTTGTGGTCGTTGTTGTGCTTGGGGTCGCAGCGGGCTGAGCGTGACGGACGTGTTGATTCGGAATTAGTTAAATAATTGACTCCATTCCAAACCCCCCCCCCCTCTCTTCTCCTCCGCCAAGCCGAGTCCCATCTGCCTCCTCACCGCAGAGCCCCGGCATTGCGTGGGAGGCGACGGCGGCGCCCCGGGGTCACGAGGCAGCTTCCTGGAATCATCTGTCGTTGCTGTGCGTCAGTTCTTACTGCTGCCGTGCGTCTAAACAAATTCCTCCGAGCCGGCCTCAGTCACATCCACCAGCTGGTGAGGTGAGGTGAGGGGCCCGTGTAGCAAGTGCCGGTGGGTGCGAGGCCAAGTGCGGCAGCTTCGAGCGGACCGAGGAGTCTGCGCTGGCGATTGCTACGTGCGACAAGACGTGATCTTCCGTTTTTCTTCTTCAATTAAAATGTAAGAATTCAAAATTGTTATGAAAAACATAATTTCTCTGATGTATTTCAAGCTGGGTGAAATACGAATTACTTGATAGAAGTTTTGAATTTTCGTTGCAACCGAATATTTCCATAGAAATTTTAAGTTTTCATAGAAATCAAAATCGATCAGAATTTCGACAGAGGAGGGCAAAATATCAACTCTCTGGTGGTTCCAACTTGATGGGGATAACAACAACAAATACCAAGCGCAACAACAATGAGCGCACCGACAATGAATAACAGCGGAGAAAACACCAATAATAGTCATTATGAGAGGATTAGGACAGCGACGGGAGGACAACAACAATAATTACACCGCCTACAACAAGAATGCATTGCTGTTTATTGAACAACAATGCGGAGAAGCAGCCACAGCCACAGCCACAGCAAAACCAACGGCCAACAACAATGCGGCGAACACAAAAATAAATGTGAGACCAAGTCAAAGCAACAACAGGAGTCCACACAAACACGAACTCAAACACAAACACAAACACAGTCGTGAAAGCGCGCACGCACTCAGGCGCCGGGGCTTGGGAGGGCGCGAAGACGAGGAGGAGGAAACGGAAGGGATGGAGAGGGAGAAGGAGCCACCGAAGCAACAGGAGGAGCCGGCCTCAGCGAGAGGTGGGAGGTCGGAGGTGGGCCGAGGCGAAATTGGAAAAGATTGAAAGCCTCAAATGTTGACAGAACGGTTCGCTGAGCAGAAATCATTGTTGGCGGCGAGGCAGCAACAACAACGCAACATCGGTGGTACCGGAGATAACGGCAAGAACAACAAGACCAAAAACTAGAACAAGAACAAGAAAAGAGTGGCAGCCAGGAAAGCGACAAGAAGACACGAAGAATGCAATCCGTAACAAATAAATTGCGGTTTGTTGCGGGTCCACAAAGGACGAGACGGGTAGAGAAGGGTCGAGAAGGCCAGAGGGGGGAGGAGGCGAGGAAACGACAGAGCGGCGTTGCTGACTTCGAGGGCGGCGGCGGCGGCGGCGGCGTGGCAGTCGAAGACGGAGTCGAGGATGGAGGAGGCTGTTCCCGGGCTCCCCCTCGCCTCCACCCAGGAGTCGATTTAATGAAGCCGCCGTGCAGCGGGTGATGAGAAAATGACTTCAGTCGGGGCGGCGAAGAGCGCTGCCATCGATGACGGCGGAAGAGACGAGGTTGGTCGAGGGGTGCGGGGCCCTGGAGGGACTTCCTGGCCAACTGAAAGAGGTACCGAGAGGCGCAGACACCTCGCGGGCTCCGCTGAATCTGCAGGGCGACAACAACTACAATGGCAGCAACAACAATGAGAGAGTAGGGAAGCGTCGAAAGGACCGCTGCAAAGGACTCAAAGGACCGACGAACAATAACACCAGCAAAAACAACAACAACAACAACAACAACACCACCAACACTGCGGCGACACCGACGGCGCGAAGCAAAGCGCAACGACACCCTGTAAAGACGCGGGGGGTGGCGGGTGATTGTTGGAATTCCATTGACAGCCCTTTGCGTGCTGCGTTCGCAGTTGTATGGGTAGCAAAACTACAACAAGAACAACAAGAATAGAACATCAAAAACAGCAGATAAATTAAAAGAAAAGAAAAAATGCAAACTTTCTGCATAGTTTGAGGGGCAACAACGTTGTTGGTGTCGGTGCTCGTGTTGTTGTTGTTGCTCCCTGTAGCTTGCGTTGTTGAACCGAAGTTGTTCTCTCAACAACACCAACAACACCAGCAGCCACGACATCGCCAACATCATGAGTTGTTGCTGGAAAGGTCGCCGGAAAAATATATGATTTTCCGCTCGTGTTCGGCAGGCGCTGCTTGGAGTCGTCGGCGGGTGTTGTGGCCCTGCTGTCGTTGTTGTTGTAGTTGTTGTTGAGACACGAACAACTTATAAAACAATTACTGCACACGTGAGCGCGGAGCAGGAACGCGAGCGCCTCCCGCAGCCGCATAGCCGGCGCCCCGGTCTCGACTTGGATTATTTTCGGACTCGCTCCGCACACGCCCACGTCCGCGTCCCGCGCAGGCCGCAGGAATTTTCTTAATTGCGCAAAGTTTCGACACTCGTCGGGCGACGATTAAAACACGTGCCCTGGCGTGCGTTTGCGTCGGCGGGAGGCGGACCTTGGGCTCGGGGCGGCCCCCCCTCGAGCTCCGCGTTCCGACGACCGCCTGAGCGTCCGGCGCCTGCAGGTGGATGCAAGGATGCAACTTCGAGAACGTCGTCCGCAGCACGCGTCGCGGCGCAGGCGGCAGAGGGCCGGGACGCCAATCGAGTGGTCGGACTCTCTCCTCGCCGCCGGAGCGAGCGGAGCCCCGCGCCCCGCGTCCCTCGCCACGTCCTCCATCCTCAGCCAGCCACTTAAATGTTTGGTTTTTGCGCTGCCGCAGCCATCAGTTGGTTTTGCTCGCATCCACGCGACCGCCGCGGACGGGCGGCGCGGCCGGAGCTGGCACCTGTGATCGCAGTAATTCGCAGGCAGCGACAGGCGCTCCGTGTTCGTGGCGAGGCGTGGCTCGCTTCAGTGTTTTTACGGGCACGCAAATGAAGGACATTAGCTGCAGGGGTTCCTGCCGTCGCCGCGCTCCTGCTGTCCCTTCGAGGTGTAACCGGCTCCGCCAGCAGATGCACCGCCCACTCTCTCACTTTCTCGCCAGCCAGCACCCAAGCAATCACTTCGCTGGTCCGTCCATTGCTCCTGCCTCTCCTGCCTGTTCATCCGGTCGTTCCGTTCACTTCTCCGTCCGTTTCGCTTCACTGGCGCTCATTCCTTCCTCCTTCCCTACCTCCCTGCCCTGCTCTTCTGCCCTCATCTGCGCACCGCATCCTCCGCGGCCCACCTGTTCAGCCGCCCACCTCCGGCCATCGCATTCGGCATTGTCATTCCTCTGTCGATCGCTCCGAAGCGAGCCGGAACTGCGAACTCATCGCAAAAAATGGCTCCTGCAGAGCGGCCGCCCGCCCATCCGGCGCGTCCATTAAATTCCCGTTCTCCATTCATCACAACTCCTTCGCCCCCCGCCGCCCGCAGCCCGCAGCCCGCAGCCGTAATGTTAATGCCGTCAATTAACGGGGAAAATCATTTAATGCGATTGTTCCCCTGATAACAGCCACGTCTGCACCTCCGCCTTCGCTCGCGGCCGTCGTTGACGAGGCACCGAGCTGTGAAGAGCGGCCGCTGCTGCCTCGCTGGACACGCTCGCGGTCCTGACGAAGGACGCACCGGAAACGAAACCCGACGTTTTCTCACCATTGAAGCTGTGGGAGCGGCACCGGGGACCCGAACAGGACGCCGTGTCGTGCGCGGCTGCGAAGGACGCGCTCGACTTGATCAAAGTCGGCGCCTTTAAAAGGCTCATAAAAATCAAGGAAACTGCATAAAGAAACACTCGCCCCGGTGCTCCTTCCGCGTCGCCACCTGCCGCGCCAACAGGTGGCGCTGCTCGCGGCACGCCTTCGAGCGAGTCCCCTGGCGCGCAGCACCCGCCGCTGCTCCACCCTCGGCCCTGGAGCCCGCGGCGCCTCGCTCTATTTATAACTAGTTTGCTTTGTTGCTCCGGTTCCGGCTCCGGCTCCTGCTGCTTTGCAGCGCCCTCGGCTTTGATGAAATTATTGCGTGTCGTTGGCTGCGAGCAGCGGGCGGGGCACGCGGGGGCAACTGGGGCGCCGTGCAATAGCCTAATTTAAAAGTCAACCCCTCGCGCCGTCGCCGCCCGGCGCGCCGGGTCTGAGTTGTTGTTCATCGAATCGACCGACGTTCCTGTCGCCGGGTGCTGCTGGGTCGAAGTGACTTTTTAGTCGCTTTCGATATTTTCCAATTTTCCCCTTGGCTTTGTTCGTGTCGGGTGTCGGGTGTCGAGTGTCGGTGTGGATGTTGCTGAATCGTTGTTGTGGATTGTGGATGGCGTTGCTGCTTCTGGTGTTTCGAGGGAAATTTGTTAATTTTGTAAATATTTTGCACCGCGGTCCTCGAGGCCGGAGTTCAGGCAACTCGCGACGCCGCCCAGAGTCCGGGGCCGTTGATTGGAGCAGGCGGGCGGCGGTGGGGGCGCGAGCGGCAGACCCAGCAGCTGGCGATTGCCTAATGAACTGTGAGCGGCGAGGGCGATGAATCGCGCGAAATCAAAAGTGATGGATGGCGATACAAGCGGACGGACGGAGGGACCAATTGAGGGCAACCGAGCGCACCGAGAGCTGTCAACCGGTGGCGGGTCCTGTAAAGCGACGTCCGCTCGAGGCGCCTCAACACAAGTGCAATTAAACGCGACTCGAGATCGCTCAACGCGACCCAAAGTCCGACAGACTCGAGCCGAACTCAACAGGGCGGGGCGGCCTCCAGGGTTCTTCGTCTTCCCCCTCTCCGCGCAAGGTCGACGCCTCTTCACTTCGCTCAAACGTAGGGCTCTGAAGCCGTTATCAACATAGTGCAATCAAATTAAGTGCGAACTCTGACAAGAGCTTCCTCAATCGAGTTCGGCAGCGAAACTTGGGCTCGTCGCTCAAATTGAGTTCCACTCAAGGAGCCCTAACTCGATTAGAACTCGATTGGATGGGACCCAGATCGGGCGTCGGGTGTCGAGTGTCCGACGTCGAGGTCGTTCGTGTCGCCGAACTGCATCGATCCAGGTTCCGGCTCCCACTTCCGTCGTTCGCGTCGCTCAGCATGCCGGGAAGTTGAGTCCGAATCCATGTCACATCCGCCGCCCGTCCCGGACGGAGGATCAGGGCCTGCAATTAAACTTTAATATTTGCCGGCTGCGACTGCGAAGCAAGACAGGAGAGGGTGGCGCCTCAAACACTGTAGCCATGTCTGCCTCGCTCTCGGCACCGACCCCACCCACTCCTGCGCATCACAACTTTCCTAGTAGCCAAATTCTGAAGTGTCTGCGCCCCGTCCCACGGACGCCCGACGTCGGCGAGGCAAGTAAACATCTGCGCCTCCGCCTCCGCTTCCGCCCCGCTCCTCGTCGCCACCTCCGGCCGTGTCTGCAGTCGACGCTGTTAATTAAACCCGTCAAAACCGAAAATCCCCGAGTTTACGGTAGGAACAACATCGCGAACACTCGCCAGATGCAAAAACAACAGACGGCGGCGGCGACGGCATCAGCAGCACCGGGACGCATTGCGTGACCCGCGACCCGGCGTTCGTCCGTAATTGGGGCGTAAGCGACAGCGGCCACTGGAGCGGAAGTCGAGCCCTGTGGACCGGAAGGGCCCGCGACGCACTTGTCGACGCCCGGCTCGCGATTTGATGAAGTTGTCCGAGTGGCCGACCTGGCCGACCTGGCCTCTGGGAGCCCCGTCCTGGCCGGAAGTTGTTCTTGCGGTTCTCGCAGGCGCTGCGTTGGTTTGGGAGGAGGGTCCGGGATGCGATCCCCAGACGCCGGCACCTCCCTCCCCAACGTCCGCAGCCGGCAGTCACATTAAATATTTGTCCGGGAGTCGAGTCGAGAGTTGGGCGAATCATTGCGAGGGTCCATTTCGCATTCAAACCGAGTGGCCGTGCCGCCGACCTGGAGCTCGGCCTCTCGACCGCTCGCCCACCTCCGGCCCGCCCGTGCCGCGCTTCCGCCGGCCGGCCCAGCGATGCGATGACAGGGCGGAATATTTTTTAATATTAATCACGAGCGCCGCACATCCTTCCGGAGGCGGGGCGGGCCGGGTCGTCCGAAGTTATGGCTGAAAGTTGTGTACCACACACTCGGCCGAGAGGGACCGAGATCGAGGTCGGAGTCAGGCTCGGGCTCGGGGACGTTGCGTGCACAAAGGAGTCGAAATAAATTCAGTGCGATGCGCAAAGGAAGCGCGCTCTCGACTGGAGCAGGTCCTGGCGGAGGGAGGCACGAGGTGGAGCAGGGGCAGGCGGAGGAGGGGAGGTGAAGCTGAGTTTGGGCCCACGACCCACGACCCGACGGAAAACGGACCAATGCGAAACGTGGCAAATCACAGGAGAATCAGCAAAAGTTTGTGAAATATTAAAAAACACACTCGTGTGTAAAAAGGACGCTGGCAAGGACGACGAGGGCCTGGGCCTCGGTCGGCGTTTAACAAACAAAAATAATCATTTCCGCAACCGGGCTCGGACGATGTGCCTCGTTACGCCGTTACGTGTGTTACGTGTGCGTTTACGTCGGTGCGAATGAAACGTCCTTCCTTCCGTTCTCAATTTCACGTGAAGCATCCCTGGCCGGGTGCTTGTGAGTGAGTGTGTGCCGAGAGTCGAGTGTCGAGGGTGGGGGGGACGTGGAGCAGGCAGTTCGGGGGACGAGCGGGCCGCGTCCTTGGGAGACGCCCCTGCCGTAGGGGCGTGATATATTCGCCTGCGTTTCCGCTTCCGCTTCCGCATCCGCATCCGCGCCTGCTTCCGCCCGATACGTTACGTCGCTGCGCCCGCGCCTCGTTACGTCACTGGCAGGCGTCGTAGTGCATGGCGTCGTCACGTTACGGGCTACGTTGACGTGACGCCGCCGCCGCCGCCCCCGCACGAGGAGACGAGGTGAACTGAACACGGGACGACAGGAGGAAATTTCCTCTCATAAATTCCCTCCGCTCTCCAGGTCGCCCCCAACCCCGAAGCTCCTCCACCTCGAACCCCGATTCGATGAGGGCGAAAATAAGCGCGGAGCAGGCACTGGGGACACATTCAGGACATTCCGCTGATAAGCGGGAAAGTTATTTCTTCCCCGGTCGCCGCCCTCCCAAATCAAACGGTCGGCGGAAATTGACGAACTCGAGGCGCACCTGGATCAGCATCAGCGGCGAGAGGGGGAAGACGGTGGTCGAGGAAGAGGAAGAGGAGGAGGAGGGAGGCGAAGGTGCTCCGGTCGTCTGCTCCCCACCTCCGGCCCTCGGCGGTTTCGGCGGCCCTGTCGGTTGCGGCCGCCCGCTGCTAAGGCTGTTAATTAAGGCCGAGTAATTAACTTGTCTCCGCAAAAGCCCCGAGCGCCCCCGGGGCCGCTCGGTCCGGGTCCTCCGAGCGGGACGCTTCACTAACCAGATTGACCTTTAAATTGCGGACCGCAGAGGGGGCTGCGCGCCAGGGGCAAGGGCTCGTCCGAACACCTTCCGCTTCAGTGGAGCCGATTATGTACACGTTGCCGACGAACACGTCGTCACTTGGTACTGATGTTGTCGTCGTTGTCGTTGTTGTTGTAGATGCCCATCTCTGCTCTTATTTCTACCGTTCCTTCCTATTGCCAATACCGTTGTTGTTGTTGCTGCTGCTGCTGCTAGTGCAGCTGCCGCTCTTGTTTGGAGAGAGGCAATAAAAATGTTCAATTGCCGGCCGGACATCGAAAAGGTGTGACGGGGTGCGCCGGCAGTGGGCGGGAGGAAGCAGGGCGGGTGGACTGGGTTCAAGACAAGGGCAACAACAAGTCAAAGACAGCAACTCAGCCCCCAGTGGAAGGAGCGGAGGGACAACGAAACAGAGGCCAAACTGCAAAGGACTGGTCGAGGCGGCAGAAAAGACGGACAGACAAACAAACGACACACCGAACACACGACCAAGGAGGAGAAAGCTGGAACAGAAAGAAGGAGAGAGAGAGAGAGAAACAGGGAAAGAATGCGGAGGGAGGAGAAGCCGGTTTCGTCGCCGATGAAAGTATCTCTTTAAGCAACTCATAGACACGAGATACATTTCACAGTTCAATCGCGCAGATGCCGGCAGCCGTGCGAGTGTCCGGGGCGCCAAACCCCGTCCCCAGCCCCAGTCCCTTTGAATCAGTGCATCTGTATCTGGGGTATCTGTGTGTATTTCTAGGTGTTGGTGTGGGAGTGCGGGCGAGGGCAAAAGCACTCGCTTTGATGGTGTAGATAACACAAGATTCCAATCAGCGTGAAATTGTTTTCAGGCTGCGTCCGTCGTCGCGTGGCGTTGCCACATCTTCCGACCACGCTGCGGACACCTGGCTAATCGCGCGTGGCCGGGACAGCTCGTCCGCCCAGGTGGCAACGCTCCGGCGTCGCTCCCTCCTGCTGGCCGGCACAGCGAGCGTCGGCATCAGAAATCGGGAACCCGCGTCCTTCATTCTCCGCAGCGAGTGCGGAGAGTGCATTTGAGATGATTTTGACTTAACTACGTCCAGCCACACCGGCCCATGGCCGGGAGGGACTCGGAGCAACACGGCTTCCTCAGCAGAGGGGGTGGGGGGGTCGGAGTCGGAACGACGGCGAAGCTGAAAGTTTCAATTTGTTCCGATTGCTCCGATTGTTTCATCGCATGCGTGTCCAGTGGCTCGTGCGGTTTTATTGCCTTCTCCCTCCCACCTCGGCCCGCTCGGCCTCAGCGCCAGCCGGCCGCCTGCGGATTGATGTTTGGACCAGCAGAAGTCGTCCGAGTGGGGAGGGCTCGACAGCCGGAGAAAGCCTTGTCGGAACCACCGACTTCCCGGTCGGTTCCTTCCGTCGCCGTCGCCATCGCCATCGCTTTCTTTGCGTCGACCGGAGCCGCTGCGACTTCGAAAGTCTGGCCGGAAGCGAAATGGACGCAGTGGAGGGTTGCGGGTGGACGCGCAGCAAAGGAGTGTCCCCAAAAATCCCTACACGATGTCCCGCACGCTGCTGCACGGGAGGCGGGCGATGGCAGCAGTCGCAAGACAAGCGAGTATCAGGGCAGCTCGAGCGTGTCGGGTCTGGCGGAGGGCACCGGAGGAGGACGGGAAAAAAGTCCGTCGGTGCCTCGGCCTACGACCCGACAGCGGCAGACAGCGGAGACAACGAGGGCGCCCAAGAGGAGGCGGAGATGGATATGAGCCGGAAATAGATAGTTTCGCATGCCAGTGACGACCTGCTGGTCGCCCCACGACGCGAGGGACGCGGTCCGCAGGTCCTGCCCTGCCGCTCCGCTGCCGCACTTTGATGTGAAATCAATAAATGTCCTGCGACAGCCTGCGAGGCGCTTCGGAGGCGATCTCCATGGGAATTATTAGAGCGAAAGCGTCCCCTCCCCATTCTCGCTTCTCCCGTCTGCCCGCATGACTGTCGGTGGTCCGCCAGTCCATCCGGGGGCGCGCGGGAGGGCGAGGAATTCGACGACAAGGAATTCCCAGAACTCTTATTGAATTAACATATATTGCGGCGGGACGAATCGATCAATCGATCGGTCGACGGGGGAGCGAGGGCAGCTCTCGACTGGTGTCTGGGCTGCACCGGACGCGTGCGAAAGTGTATGTCGAGGAGCCTCGGCGTCAGCTCGAGGTGTCCAGCAGTGGGCCAGGGCAGAGGCCTCCGAGCGTGTGCCAATTATTCGAGGAGATTCCCGAAGATCCCGTGCGAGTGATGGCTGTGTGGGTGGGGGCGGACGGTTCGCACATACTACAAGTGCAATAAATCCTGGCCGGATTTGGCAGAGGATGCGCGCCCTACTCGGCCAGTACTCGGCCCGGACCCGGACTCGGCCTCAGACTCGGACTCGGACTAGAAGGACTAGGCCTCCTCCTGGAGAAGGAGGTCAGTAAGGGAAGGGCAGTGGCAAATAACTAGGAAAATCCATTAAATCACTCGAAATTACTTGAGTTTCTAATTTATTTGAGTGTGCGTCCATCTCTTCCCGGCCGCAGGGTCGGCCCGTCTGGGTGGGTGTGGGTGTGTGTGGGTGTGTGTGGGTGTGTGTGTGGGCGTGGGCGTGAGGGTGAGTGCGAAACCTCACATTTACACATGTGGCATTTAAGCTGCAATTTGCACCTTTCGTCCCCCATCTGCCCCCGAGCCCACCCGTCGCTTATCCTGGCAAGAATCTTAAATACTTCAGCACAATTTGCCAGAAAAGGTTTCGAGCTCCACATGTGCTCGGATTTGCATAAACACACACATCCACACTCCCCCACTGACTTGCACAAGCTTTCGTCCCAACACACTCACACAGAAATACCTGACCGAGGTCGATCCGTCCCACCCGGCCCCGATAACAGAGATAATCGAGGCGTTCGATCGGGCGATTCGGAGTTTATTTTATTTTGCTCTCGCCCCAGTTCTTATTCTCGATCCGCCTCCCTCTCTTATTCATGGTTTTTGTCGATTTTCCTCGGCCCTGCTCCCGCGACACCGGTGAGTGCGCGGCTTCCGTCGCAACTGCCAAGGGCTTTGCATGTGTTTGTGGGCGTGTGGGCGAACGCGTGCTTGTGTGCCTCGAGCACAGCGTCTTCGGGATTTCGTCTGGTGCTCGGCAACCGCCAGCCGGCAGCTGCGGTTTCAGTTCATCTCGTCTCCATCTCGCCCTCCTTCCTACGTCTCTCCCACTCGCTCGCGCCTGTCCTCCCGTGGGTATTTGGCATGGTTTAGCTGTTGGTTGCCACTGTCATCGTCGTTGTTTGTGTGCGCCGAACCACCTGTTTGTGTTGGACACTCTCAGACAGGCGATATCTAGCTATGTGAATGGCTATGTGGGGGCTTCGAGACGCGTCCTGGTGGGCAAGGTGTGTGTGTGTGTGTGTGTTTGAGGGAGGGCGCATCTACTTAAAGCCGAGGGAAAATATTAAATATCGCCACGGCACTCGGTGGGCCCGGCCCAAGTCGAAGACCTTCACGTTGAATCGGGGCGAGCGATTGAAGGCCTCTCGCCGAAGGTTCCATTCCGCCCTCCGCCCTCCGCCCGCCACTCCTAGACCGGCTCCGCACAGGATCCCCTCTGGGGTCGTGACGTGCGATGCTCGAACGCGAGTTGCGAATGATGTTATGCAAATTGGCGGCACCAGAAACGCACGCACACGCCAGCAGGTCGTCGTTTGTCCATGAAAAGGATTTCGGTGAGCCCTGTCGCATCCTCCTGACCCCGCGTCCTGCTCGTACTTTTCTCCGTCGGCCCTCCCTTTTAAGCGGCCTTCGAAGGATTCTTTGCCCAGGCAGGAACAACCACGCTCGTGACCACTCCCAAGGGAAGGCGCTCGAGGCTCTAATGGACGGAGGGCGAGTGTGTGAGGCGAGGGCGGGACCGGGCGCGTACTTGATTTTCGTTCCTCGCTTTCAGGGCTGTGTGTGTGGCCTCCAAGGGCTCGATCGACATTATTATTACCCGGGTAGATTTTTGAATGGAATTCAAATTACTTTCGAGAGCGGCCGGTCCGCTCTGATCCCCCGTCGTCGGGGGTGGGCCGAGCGTGAATCGAGGACCTCGCACTCGTGACGGGACGAGCGTCCTGTGACGGCCGGGGAATCTGGTTCGGGCCTGCCACACTTCGAGGGACTCGGCGGCAGTAAGAAGGACGAGGTGGTGAACAATTAGGAATCCTCCAAGGGCCACGGTCCGCGTGACCCACTCAGGACCTCCTCTTATCATCGGAGGTGGATGCAACATTTGGCGTTCGGCCTGGCGTCGTCGCTCGTGGACGGCGCCGGTCGAGGGGCCCGGACTCCGCCCCAAAGTGACAGCGGCAGCATCAGCGGGCGGCACAGCACGGAAGTAGGTGTTGAATACTTGATGGCCACGCATGCAAAACACGCCGAGCCCGGGTGCGGGCGCTGGGGAGTCCCTGGATGGCAGGCGGGGGGGAGGGATGGTCGCCGGCCTTCGTTTGCATAAATATTTGAGCTGGCTGGCGGCCCCATTTTTCAAAGGTCAGACAAATAAGCGACGCTTGACACCGAAACCCACTCAGACGACGCGACCACCCCTCCGCCCGACGCCGGCCCGCCCAGCTGTTTGTAGATGGCGATGGCGCCCCGAGGGCGGGGCTGCATATTTCGGGCCGATGATGAAGATAAATTATGGCCGGCGGGAAGAAGGCAACAGGGGCGGGCAGCGCGCCGAAAGCACGCCACACAAAGGTATCAACGCCTAATGCGGGGCTGAGCCGGGATTTTATGCCCGGCCATAAACATATCAGCCCGAGTGCCTTCGCCAAACTTAGCCACCTCCTGCCCCCGTGGCAGGCGAGGGGGTCGAAAAGGGAGCGACCAGGACTCGGTCGGGCGATGAATCACGCTGAGCTGGCGAGCGAGTGGCGGGGGGCCACCGGTAATTGCGGGATTTCGTCGCGAGGCACGGGCCGGAATTAAGACAGCGATGCGGAGGAGCGGACCCGGTGATCAGGCGACGACGACGCGGGTGGGGCCCTTGGCCGTGGCGCGCTGACCACGCTAATGAGGAAGCAATTTCCGTCTGGTCACGTTCCGTGCTGGCGAGGGGTGGGGCAGGTGGGCGGGTCGATTCGACTGAGCTCAAAGTGTCCGCGCAATTGATTCGGGGCGGGGAGTGTTTAATTGAATCGTCGCAGGAAGATCAAGTCGGAGTTGTTTGCAGCACTAATTGGCGGAACGCGGGTCTCTGCAGGACGTCCTTCCCGGTGTCGCCGTCGGCACTCGACACTCTTTTCGAGGGCGACGTGATTACGCGGATGATGACAGTCTCTGACAATGACAAAAAGGACAGGCTTCACATCGACGCAACCTCTTGAAGGTTCAAGTTTTGGAGGCATCAAGATTTGGGCTCCAACCGAGCACTACTGAAAAAGTCTTTTTGCCCCTTTTTACTCACTGTATTTTAGTAACTTCCCCTGCCCTCCCTGACTGGCTGACTCCCGCTCCCGCCACTCACCCCTCCCTTTACGCCCTGCTGCCTTTATTTGCGCTCAAAACGAAATTGACTTGTTCTGGAAGAACGAGACACGCACACTAGACTTCGCCCCATGACCCACGCTCGTCCGCGACCCGACCCGTCACGTTCGGGCTCACATTTTGGCGAAGGCGCTGAGCCGTCATTTTTGCTCCCCTGCCCACTCCAGCCCCAGCTGCCTCGCCGACGCACTCGCTCTGCCTTTTGAACGCTGCGATTTTTTGAATTTATTCCGCAGATCAAAGGATTTCCTCTCCTTTGAGTGGCGGCGGCGGCTGCTGCCGGTTGTTGTTGCTGTTTCTGTGGCTGTTGGCGCTGTCGTTGCGTTGTCGTAGTCGTTGTCGTCGTCGTCGATGTGGATGTTTTGCCGTCGCCGTGGACGTGTGGGGGTCTCCGGAGACCGCGTTTATTTGCATGTGTCGGGTGTGGATGTGGCGGGTTCACGTGGTGCACGTTAATAACATTTTAATTAGTTTTTAATTCCGTCTCGCTTCGCGGTCGACGGCGGTCGGCGGGTGCTCCGCGAGGACTCTCGACGCCTGTCTTTGCCGCGGAGGACCGGAAACTTAAAGGCTGGCGCCGACTCTCGGTGCAGTGCTGGGAATTCCCCATGTCGCCAACCACTCAGAGGTCGTTCCATTATTCAGGGCGAATCGACTTTCAGTCCCAGTTCCACGAGGCCCCGCCCTCGGAGAGGCCCACACTGAGCTCGTTAAGGGCCTTTCGGGATCGCAGGCGAAGAGGAACCGCGTTTTTAATTCCCGCCTCGCACTCTTCGGCGACTCAGGGCGGACGCTGCCACCTGGAGAGGCTGCAGCCGCGTCCTACGGTGGAAAACTCCATTAATCACGATCCCTCGAATGCGCGTCGCCAGTCGCACATTTTTAAAAGGAAGCCCGGAACTCGTTCCCGTCCCCGACGGGGCGAAAGGATGCGACGCGAGCATAACGGGCCGAGTCCGGTGAAGAAGTGACAGCCTTTGCGTCCAACTTTTGTTTTCGCGCGTCTCTCCCTGAGACGTGCTCCGTGATTAATGGGACGGAGGAAATTACCCTGGTCTGGGAGGAAACTGCATTAATAGTGGGAACGGTAGTGGGGAACCGAAATGAAGGAGTCGGAGGTCGGTCGGGACAAAAGTCACCGCAGGAGGTGCCGCCCGAAGCCCTGTCGTCGCAGTCGGATTCGCGTCCCGGCGCCCAGTCACCGCGGAAGCTGTTAATCGAGTCCTGGGTCTACGCATACACACCAACGCACCCCACACCCGCCTACACAACGCCACCAGCCCTCGGCAGCCGCGATCAGGTGTCGCCGTGCGAGTGTGTGCGAGGCGAGGCCGTGTTTATTATTCATGATTAGCCGCTCGAATCCAATTAATGTCTTGTTAATTATTTTCACAATTTTCATAACTAACGCCATGTCGAGGACGTGCGGCTGGCAGGCGTCTGGCGTGGGGTGCGCGTCGGCTTCGCGGAAAATCAAAATTAATGTTGCGCATACGCCGCGTGGCACTGCTGCCGGCGACAACTCGCGGGCGCCTCTAATTAGGTTGTCGAGCCTTCGTCGCCCCGATGATGTCTCGTGATTTCCTGAGGTGCTGCCGACGAGGGCGGTCGCCATCTTCGTCCGTGGCGATCCAGCCGGCACAGCATCAGTTGTCGATCGACCTGTGGCCGGGTCTCCGAATCGGAAGGAAGTCCGCGTAGGAGGCGCTCGGTCGGCCTATTAAATAATTACACGCTCAGTTGGAGCGTCGACCACCCCCGGATCGCTTGACACGACTGTGCGTGTGTGGGTGAAGCCGTGGCCTGATTCAAGTTCATGACGGCAGCCAGCAGAGGCGTGAATAAAAATGGAAGCTGGCTTCCAGCCGGATTTTTCCGCCAACCCGGCCCATCCTCCCTCGCCTGCCGCCCGTCGAGCTGTATTATTTTTCAATTCCGCTTTATGGGGCCGCGTGGGGCCAGAGGGGAATCAATCAATTCCCCGCACGTAGCAGATAAAATTTGTGATGAGCGAGTCCTGGAGACGGCTCGTAAAGCATTATGATCTCGCCGGGCCGAGGGGCGGGCGGGGCGCTTCAATGGATTGGAAAAACTGCGGAGCCACGGACTAGTCGACGAAGGGCCGAGGGACGGGCGGGAGGGCGCTAGAAATAGTGATGACTTGATGATGGCGCGGCCGGGGCCACGGCATCTGCTGAGTCGCCGCTGAGTTTGTGAGGAACTCGCCCGGCGAAGGCTCTCCTCCTCCTCTCCTCTGCCCTCTGACGCCCCGCCCGAGGGCAGCAGCTCCTTTCATCTTCCTCTCCCCACTATCTCCCCACTCTCCCTCCCCCCGCACGGTGGCCTGGCTCCTCCTGAGACCTTCGTTATCCCCAATTAAGACGCAATCATTGCCGTCAATCCTCTCAATTGTCCGAGGACAAAGCTTATTATCCTCGCTGCGGCTCCTGCAATGATTGCCCCCCACCTTCTCCGACAATCCTTTCCTGCTCCGTCGTCGAGCTCGTCCTCGTCCTCGTCTTCTCCTTTCTGGGCCCCTCTCGCAAATCAATTAAAAAACCCATCATCGGTCCGTCCACTTTCTCCAGCGTCCCTCGCTCTCGCGTCCCTGCCTTGTCGTGACCGATCTCAGCATTTCGACACGCCCGCAGCCGGCGTCCCCTCCATGTCCAAATAAATGTTATCGCATCAACGAGACCATTTTGTGTCGTCATCCCTTCCTCCAGAGGTCACAGAGATTGCATCGCATGTCCTGCTGGTCCCCCACTCCTCTTCGGGCCTCCGTTCGCTGGCGCTGCAACAACACCAATCATAATTTGAATATTTTCCCCGAGCTGCCGGGCGACGTCGATGCTCTTCGATGGTCTTGGATGGTCTTTGGTCGGTCGGGAGCAGTTGGCGGGGACGTCAAAGACTGCAGTCGGACGTCGGAGAGCAGCAGCTCCACCAACAACCACCAACAACAATCACCAGCAGTGCTTGACTGACAAAAGTCGCCGAGCCAAGCGGCTCCCTATCGGCTCTGACACTGGACACAGAGAAGTCTGGGCTGCCAAGGAAACGGCTGCGAGGCAGAGACGACTCAGGGCGTTGTTGTTGCGTTCGGAAGGATCTGTCCGGCTTCTGCGGACGGACTCTGGTGGCCGTCGGGCCAACATCGAGTCCTTTGACATGACACGGACGCGTCCGGCGCAAGTGCGGAGTGGGGCCTGTTCGCCTGGTGCTTGGAAATCGAATTAAAGTCGCGGCGGTCGCAGTGACGGGCGACATCTGGGGCGCAATTAAAGTCACTCCCACGACCCGAGAGGGTCGCCTGCAGAACGTTCGAGACCGAAAATATTGCAATTCATATCATATTCACTAGAAGGACCTTCGGCACTGCGGTCGTCCCAGCGTCAGTGAGTCCTCTCGCACTGGACGCGCGTGTGTGTGCGAGTCCGGCTGGGGACAGAGGACGTGGCCAGCCGTCGTTGCCGACGATGCATTTTTTAAAGAGGCCCGGGAGCCGAGATGGGCCAGGACGGCCGGCAGTTATTGAATGTCGGCCGAGCGCACGGGCGGCGGGCTCGGGGCGTCTGCAATGTGCGGACACGACCTTGTGCAACGGACGGGCCCGGGCGACACCGGGCTGTCAAGGCGACAAGTGGTCCTTGCCAGCGCCCGCCCAACCCACCGGGGGAACGGGCAGCGGGCGTCCACAGAAATTTACGGCATCGAAGACGCAGGCAGGGTCAGTACTCCGGTCGACCTCCGCAGGCTGGACTCGCGGCAGGCTCCCGATTCCGCACTTCGAACCACGGCCCGTCCGGCCGCAGCGCCGCAGAGGCCTCTGAGATTTATGTGTGCGCACGTGTCCTGGCGGCGCACAGTGGTGCGAGCAGCAAGGAATTGCGATTCCATTTCTGAGGTCCGGTTGGCTTTTAGTTCTAGCAGTTGTTCAGTCGCGCCTACTACGCGCAGAAATCGCGGGCCTTCGATGGCCTCTCCCTGGGCTGAAGAGTGTGTGTGCGTTCGAACCACTGTGCGGCGGGCCGCGTCCGAGGACAACGCAGGACATCGGCCCGCTGCCGTGTGAACAGCGTGGTTTTATGTCCTCCGCGGAATCTAATCCTTTGTCGCGATTTATGGCGCAGGACATCAGCGCCCACATCAGCGGCCGTCGTCGCAGCGCGGCACCCGCCCGAACTAATGAACTGCCTCCCTTGGACTCCTCCGGCACTCCCGTGTGGCTCCAGCGCCGCTCGTCAGACCGTAAGGACGGCTCATTAGGGGCTGCTTAGGCCCGCCCCCCTCCGCCCTCAACGCAAACACTAATAAACATTTCACGACTTCGGGTCGGCGACACTAGCGCGCGGTCTGCGGGCGTAGGGTGCGGACGACGGTCTTGGGGGCGTGGCTCGGTGCGCCCATGAAGGGAAGCGAAGAGTTCGCTCCGAGCAAGCGGGAAATCGACCGAATTCCGATCCTGCGATCCTTTGGCTCGGGTCGACCTGACGGCGGCCGGCGCACGGAGATTCCACGGGCGCCCGAGTCAACCTACATGTGCAGCAGGCACACAGCTATGCAGGGCGCACACAGACACACGGGGACGCACCTGCGCAGCAAGAAAATTAATTTTTATCGCAACTTTCATTTTAGCATCGCCACCCTTGAGCCCCCGCCGCCACCGACGGCACGTCCTTTCGTTCTTTCTCTGGGCTCTTTTTTGCTCGCCGCCCCCCGCGTCGAAGGGAAACAATTTTTAATGAAATTTTATGCGCACTATCTGAGCACGTAATTCACTGCGCGCCTGCCTCCGCCCCTCCGTCCCTCGCCTCTCCGGCCACCGGGTGCCCGGGAGTGTGTGCAGAGGTGAGCGCGTGTGTTTGTCGACTCGCGCCATGGATTGGGGGGAAATTATTGCAGCAGCAGCACTCAATGCACGTAAATGCGATAATTCAAAAAGGGTTTAACACACACATTGACACTCTCTCCGTCACACAGCCACACACACGCTCACGCACACGCACACAGACACGTCCCACATGCAGGCAGGCGACGGCCCCGGGCGCTCTCAAAGGGCTGGAGACGACGGGTCTCGTGCGGCGGACAAGGGACGGCGGTTGGGCGGGAAGGAGGGGAGCTGGCTGCAGGTCGGATGGGTGCCTGGGGCCGGGGATGAAAAAGGACACCGATGCGATAACGGAAACAGGCGAGTGGAGCTTTTTACGCGCTGCAGTGATTCTAAATGCGTTGTGGCCCCTGTTGTTGGCCGCCACCTCGCAGCCTTCGCCCCTCGACAGGTGGTTGACGCCTGCCTGCTGCCGGCTCGCTCGAGTGTGTGCGTGCGTGCGGCGTGTGGAGAGCGATACATTAGAGCTCGTTAATGCGATGGCGATATGCAGGCGCGCGGCGAGGACGAGGCGGCGACGCGCGATGGCCGCGGGATAAGCGGCGGCCGACGGAAGCGACCACGGGACCCTCGAGGGAGCTCCGGCCACCCAGCAGGTGAAGAGGGCGATGGAAGCGGGACGAAGCGAGGCCCATTCATATTAAATGGACGGTGATCGATCGCCCCTTCCACCTGGCAGCCAGCACCCGCGGCCGAATCAAACAATGGGCGATCCTCGGTCCGTGGAGGGTCGTTGGCAGGAGCCGCTCGAGCGAACGCGTGGAATTCAATTTTCCGTGAAGATCCTATCGACGCACATTCAATTAACGACCGCCCGCACCGCCCTGCCTCCGCCGCGGCCCAACCACAAACACAGGACGGCACGCCGACAGAAGTCGGCGGCCCAGCCGGACAGCCGGGCGGATGGACGGAGCTAATTAAATCGCGCTAATTGCATAATACGGCGTCGCGCCGACCAATAATAACGCCGAAAGAGGGGCGACCTTGGGCCGCCTTTGCCCCACGGAGGGGGCAACTTCGTTATTAAAGAAGTTCGGGTCGTAAATGAGAAAACTTTGATTTGTCGGCGCTGGGACCCTGGACCCGCCGCACACACGCACACACCCACACGCCAGTCTCCCACGTACGGCTGAGCAATTAGAAGGACAAGAGCCAAACACTCCAAGGGAGGACAGACGTACTCGCGTCTAAGTCTCGAACTAATGAGTTCGCACTTTCGAGCCCCATTGTTCGCCGTCCATCCGACCGTCCGGCCGTCCGTCGGAGCGCTGCACCCTGGGGCGAAAGTCAGAAGGTTAGAAAAGAACGTTTCAATAAATACCGACTTCTGCTTAGTTGATTCTTCTAGTTGATTCGAATAGGAATCGTTGCAGCTTAGGTTCTGTTGATTTTCATACTATTTTGTTGATTTTATCATTACTTTATGCAATGACTTTGACTTTGATAGAGCCCTTGATTTCGCGACTGGAGCGTTTCGGACTCCGGCCCCACTGTGCGATGGTTTGTCTGTGGACGAGTGCGGTCGGGTGTGCGCGTCGGTCTGAACATGATTATTACAGTCGCTCGAGCCGTCGAAGCCGGGGCCGGAGCCGCAGCCGCAGCCAAACCGAGCACGAGGCCGCAGTCGTCGTTTGTCATCCGCAGCCGCAGGCAAATCGCCGCGCAGAGGCGAAAGGACGAGCCAAGGAGGCGAGCGACGGCCTCGGCGGGGACGAGGACCTCGAAACAAGGTGTTGGACAACACTTCGATTCCACGTGCATGCGCTTGTGTGCGAGTGCGTGTGCGTGTGCGAGTGAGAGGCGTACGTGTTGGCGCCCGTGTTTGAAGGACTCAAATTATCCTGCCACGCAAGTGACTGCCGCGTACGTGTGTGCGTGTGCGGTACGTGATTAGATTAGCAAATCGGTGACAATCGACCTCGTAGGAGGCCGGGGCGCCAACATCGCCGAACCCTGCCGATCCGACGGTCTACCAATCGATCGGCCGACCGCCTTCCCCCGGGACCTGGGAGCCGTAATTGCCGCCGAAGCCACCGGGACCATCCCTGAGACGCCCCGGGCGTTGGGCGGCGTTCTTGTGAAGTCCTCGTCCAGGGCGCCCCTGTCGTCACTGACTTTATTCCAGCTGATTCTGCCGTCCGGCCGACCAGGAGCAACAGCAACAGACGCAGCCGGACTCGCCGTCGGAGTCGACGATTCAATCTTCATAAATAAACCGCTTCGCAGCAGCTGCTCGAGCGCTCGGAATTCAAATCGGCGTCTGACCGTCGGTTTAGGGATGGAGGGTCGCGGGGTGCGCGGGCCACCGCAGCACGAACTAAACGCACCGCTGGCCATCAATCTTCGTTACAGCAACCCCAGCAGGGCCCCGAAGGAAGAAGCGGCGAAGAAGCAGCGCAGGCGAAGAAAGTAAAGGATTTCCGTCTTCTGTGGGATGATTTCGAAATTCGCTTTAAGGCGCCCAGCCCTGCCCAGCTCTGCCCATCCCCGCGAACGACACGGGAGAGGCCTCGGAGGTCGCCGGATATGACACTCGGTAGCGGCGAGGACATGTGCGTGAGGGCGGAGGGGAGCGGCGGGCGCCCTTTGTGTCCGTGTGATTAATGGTCGCCGTGCCAATGGAGTGCCAAATGGGCACTGACCACGCGAGGGCGAGGCCGACGCCGATGGCGATGGCGAGGGAGGACGAGGTGCGGATCGGCGCGTGCACGAAAACAAGTGCGGACGAAGGCACTGCAGGACTGGAGGACCGTGTTCGCAGGACCCGAGGCCCGAGGATTCGGAAGACTCGGAGGATTCGCCGGAGCCGTATAAATCCAGGCCAGCGCCGAGGACTCGTGCTGCGCGGCGCGACGTTGCACCCGCCCAGCACAGGACCAGGTCGGCCGACAAGTGTCCTACACCCGGCGCCGTCTGCATATAATTCAGCCCGGACATTAAGCACAGCTGCTGCTGTCGGCCGAGGCCCGGACTCCTTCCGTGCGTCCGTTCGCCGCGTGTCCAGGACCCGGGCCCTGGGACCCAGGGCCGCGGCCGGGCGCCGGCGGGGGCGCAGATTAATTTATTTTCGTTACTCGGTGCTATGCTAAGTGAGCGAGAGGGGAAATGAAATGGCGAGTCGGGCTTCTGCGAAGGATGAGCCGGGCATAACAGATGCAGGACGAGTCTTGCGGACACGGAGCGGACGCCGGGACTGCGCCGATTCCGGAGGCGAAACCCTTTCGGCGGACACAGGCGGGGTCAGACTGAGGGTCGGGCCGCTCCGGGATCGACGAGGGTGGAGGGCAGCGGGCAGCGGGTGATGGCGATAAATTACGCCGGGCCGATTCGGCAGCGAACTGTCTTCTTGCCTCAGGGAAGGGCCACGCTTAGGACGAGCAGCGCCAGGGAGAGCTGCAGCGAAGATAAATGATTTTGTTTACCGGATCCTAATTTAAATTAACCGACCGCGGGCCAATGCGACTGCCGGAGCCGGCGGAGGTGGTCGACAGACGACGGGTCCTAGAAGCGCTTCAGTGGCTGCAGGGAGCGAGGGCAGGCGGGACGAACTTGCCCAAGTTCCCAAGACCTTTGCCCCAGTCGCCTCTGGGCAGGCGAGGAAGAACATCGGCTCTGTCCTCTCTGTCTCTCTCCGGGATTTTCGTTTCTGACGGCCACCGACGAGTGCCTGCCGTGGTCGTGGCGTCAGCACCCCATCCGTCTCCCCCGTACCCAGGCGCTCAATCACTGCGATTTCATATTCAGCCCGAATCAATTCATCCGTCCGCTGCTTGACATCTGACGGATTAACGGGTCGCCCACAGCACACGCCCGGGGCCGGGCTTGACACTTGCCAAAAATTAATCCCAAATCAATGAGCCCCCGAAATTGATTACCGCCAACCCGCACACGCACACACACACGCCTACTCGCTCACTCGCCCTGCACTCACGCACTCAGTCAACTGCGCACACACTCACGCGCCACGACTTCAAGACGCTCGACGCCGACCTCCCGGCTCAGCGAGGCGGATGTGTGGGTGTTGGTGTTGGTGGCGACGGCCACGGTGGCTGCAGCTGGTGGCGAGGCGTGTGGGGCGGTCTATAAATTCCAGGCACCGGCACAATCAACCCCGCATTGACATTTAATTACACGACCTGGCGGTCCGTCGGGACCTCGCCCAACCACGCCCTGCGCCGCACACACGCCACACGCTGTTCACACCGACCCGGCGTGGAGCGAGACTGATGACCGCCGACTCTCGTCGCAAGATGCCTCGAATTCGGCTCCCGTGCGAGGAGGCGGTGGGGGCCGAGAAGTCTCGGCCTGACAGTGGACCGCCGCCGAACAAGACGCTGCTCATCATGTCGAACCGAACCCGCCGTGGGTTCCCATCCTCTGCCGTGGACTTTTTCACTCAATTCAATTTAAGAAAGGCGAAAGCGCCCACGACGCCCTTCCTGGCCCACGCCGTGGGCGGACGCACCGGAACGGATCCGAATGGAACGGAACGGAACTGGGCGATTAGGGACGAAATACGGCTTCCGGTTGTTGTTGTGGCTGCCGTTGCCGAAGAACTTGAGAGCAAGAACAGGGAGAAAAGTCAGGAAACGAGCCAGCGGCAGGGAGATGGAGATGGAGAAGAGGAGAGGGAGTGGCCAGGAATCGATCGAAAGTCGAAGACAATTCCAGGGCCGGTTGGCGGGGGTGGGATGCAAAGCATCTGGAGGGGCGAGCGCGTGGGCCGGGGCGGGGCGAGTTCTGAAGAAATTCGAGAAATGCTAGAACCGCTGCTCGAAGAATGGAAAATAAATAGAGGGAACTTGAAAGTTTGCCGCGCTCGTGTCCCCTCCGTCCCTCTCTCCACACAGTCCTTCTCAGGCCCAGAGCTCAGGACTCGCAGGACTCGCTGCGAAACTTATCGCAGACCGAAAAAATTCACTTAACTTTAATTGAATCGCTGTTGGCTGCCCCTGCTCGGTAATTGTTGTTGTTGTTGTTATTGTTGTCCTGATTGTTATTGCCGCGTTGTTGTAGTTGTCTAATCGTGAACGCTCAATAAATCCTTGCAACTTAATAAACGCCCGCCAGAGCGCAACGAAGTGCGTCCGAGCCGAGGAGGTTGCGCGCTTCCGACCGCCCGTCCGCCCGACCGTCCGTCGGGCATCCGTCTGGAGTCCGGCGGTGTTCGCCAGCCACGGAGGGCCGAGGGGTCACTGGCTTCCAGCTGGCGTCCGACGGAGCGTGAAATTCTGCTCCCGCTTTGGCTGGCTTCCGTCGCAGCCGAGCTGCTGCAAAGGCGCGGCCCGGCGGGGTCGACACCGGACGCCCGACGACTACAGCAATAGCAACAGCAACAGCAACAGCATCACGAACATCCCTCGAGGGACACCAACAAGTTCGGCCGAGTGGATGGTAGAGGACTGACGACTCCTGACTGCTCGGACGCAAATCAGAGGCGAACGGATTCATCTGTTCGCCGAAGGAGGCTCTCGGCCTCACCCTGGCCCAGAGCGGAGAGGCGCGGGCGATGTTCTGAGGACGGCTTCTGTTGAGGGCCGAGCGCCATTTTCTCCTGCTCGGCGCTCCTTCCACACGTGGGCGCAACTCGTCCACGGCGAGCGCCGCAACAACAGCAATTTCGAACAACAAGCAGACAGGCGAGGGAGCCGAACCGTGACCAACTCGAAGGAGGAAGCAAGCGAGGGGCGGACGGGCCGAGAAGTCGCAAAGAAAGCTGGTTCCCGAAACCGGTTCCGGCGGGCTGCAGCGCTCCTGGCGCAGGAGCCACTCGAGGGGTGAACGGCCGACGCTCACCCGAGGCGGGCAACCCGGCGCTGTGCTCGCAGTGTCGGTGTGTGTGTCTGCGGGGGGCGGGTGCGGGTGCGGCTGCGGCGGTGGGTCCGTGTGTCGGAATGTGCTCGACGTGCCCGGCCCTCGGAAATCAGTTTTAGCGTTGTTAGCGCAAATATTGCATGCAAAGCGAACACGAGTGGCGAGTGGCGTCGTGGAACGGCCGCGTGGCGACAGGGCGCGGGTTGGGGAGTCGGTGGGTGGCGGGTAGGCGCCTGCCAGTGTGTTAGTGTGTCTCCAGGACACCTGCACCGCCGCCGTCGCTCCGGAAACGAGCGCATCCGCGACGGGCTCGTTCGATGGTTCGTCCATGTTCGCATTTTCACCACCCGCCTGTTCAGGAAAACTGTTTTCACTATTGCATCTTTAACATTTTAAATTTGTCTAAATATGTCAGTTTTTTCGAAATTCCAAAAGTAGTAAAATAGAATAAATTGTTTTCGCTCCCGTGCCACCTGCATTACTTGGCGACTCCTTAATGCCTTCGATTGCACGGCCACGGGGGCAGAATCGTAAGTTCGGGTTCCCAGGGTGCGGTCACTTCTGGAATCGACGGGGTCGGGCGTCCTTCGGTGGAATTCTCACCAGACAATGGCTCGTTGCTCGACTCCCGGAAGTGGGGCCGTGGGATCCGTGGCCAAGTCCTTAATGTTCCCCAATCGAGGATTCGCCGACATTAAACGGGCCGTAAATGGATTGATTGGGCTGCGGGGCGGTTGACGGAGGACGGATGGCGGATGACGGGGCGGGGTGAGTAGGGCGACGTCGTAAAATGCGGAAATCGTAAAGGAAACCAAATCAATAGCAACCACAGCAGTAACAACAACGGAAGCAGGAACAACAAAAATCACTTCAGCACCCACACCCACGAGGCCAATCGAGTGCGGCGAGGACGCTCGGCTGTGGCCTGGTTGAGCCAGGGCGGACGAAATCAATATTTGCTCCAAATCCGTCGCGACAGCCGCAGTCACAGCCACAACCACAGGAAGAGCTTCACACACTTCGGCACGAGTCCTTGGCGGCAGGATGCGCACCAGGGCACGAGAAGAGTGGCGAGAGGGAGACCCTTGCAGTCATAAACAGTTTTAATTCTCGATTTTATTTTATTCGAAATGAAATGAAATGCATTGAAATGAAATGAGCAGAGCGAGCGGGTGGCAGTGGGTGAAGGGCAGAGGTGGAGGCGTGCAACGGTGCCGTGAAGCGGCGAGAGGCGGAACTGGAAGCGGATGTGGCCTCTCGCTCTCGCCCTTGCACTCGCCCTCGCAGCATACACTCACACAATCACGCACTCGGACACACAGCCCGAAGCCATTGTTTGCCGGACGAGGCCGCCCTGCCTCCCTCCCGCAGCCCGCAACCCCCGCCCTCCGGTAACCGACCCCGCCACGGCGAATGAAGTGCAAAACCGCAACCATTCGAGGGCGGGCTTTAAAGGTCCCAGCGCCGGGAGCCAGAGGCGGGCAGTTTAAATATTGGTTACCGACGCCGCGCGCCCTCTGGAGGTGGGCGGCGTTGGGTCGGGTCGGGTCGGAGGGTCGAGGCGGCCTAATCGGACCTTGAAAAATGGAGATCAAATTAAAGGCAATAAATTATGGGCCAACTACTCGAGGGCCCTGTGTGTGCGAGTGTGTGGCGCAGACACACGCACAGTCGCAGCGACCCGAGGAGACAAAGTCGGCAGCACAAAGGCGAGCGATAACGCGAGGACGAATAACTCAGCCCAGGGCTGCGGAAGGGCGCGGCTGGACGCGCTGCGTAACAAATCGACGGCGATAAATCAATGGAGGCGGGCAAGGCGCGGGCAAGGCGAAGGCATCGCGCCCCGGGCCGAAGAAGGCGCCACAAGACGCAGGACGAGCCGCTGCAGTTGGCGCAGGCCGGGGGCGTGGTAGATGGGGCCGTAAAAAATGTTATTCAATTTATTTGGTTAAAGTTGAGATTTGCGAGATTTATGCGGCCGACGAGGGCGCCGCGGCCGAGTGGGCCTCGAGAGACAGAAAGGGTGAAATGAATTGAGTGAACTCCGTCCCGGCAGCGGCCAGCGCTCGGCTTGCGGCGAGGAGGGTGGAGGCAGGCGCGAAGACATGAATTAAAGATCAACAAGTTCCAGGGGCACCCGAGGGGACGCTAATTTATGCCACGCACGCCCGGCCGCCAGTTGGAGACGCCACTGACCTGTCTCTCTCTCACTCTCTCTATCTCTATCTCTATCTATTTCTGTACATTTTCCCTGTCCCGGCGACGGCCGCAACAAGTCCTTTGCCCGCCGCCAGAGGTCGAGCTGGATGGCTGCTCCTTCTTCGGCTTCGAGGATTCGGTGGTTCGGGCTGGTCCTGCCCCTGTTCTGTGCTGCTGTCCCTGGCCCTCGTCATGGGCCGTGGGCCGTGCGACGATGTTGCTTTTGAGGACTTCCCTGAAATTATGCGCCAACTTTTCTCAATCAACAAAGCGACCACCGCACGGCTGGAGGGTCCATTAAAATATTATTAATGGCTGGAACTTTCCGCTGGATGATGTTCGGCCGGAACCAGGCCCCCTTCCACCGTCGGTTGCTTTAATGTGATGGAATTACTATCGATGGCACTTCAAACTTCCCTCCCAACGCTGTCCCCTGTCCGCTGACCGCTGTCCGCTGTCAGCTTTTAAGATCCGTGCGCGACCCCTGTTTTTTAGTAATTATTTAAATTAATTGCGCGAATTCGCGCTCAATTAGAGCTCAACTCGGATGGAACTCGGACCGACACGTGGTCTTGATGTCCTCCGATGGGAATCTCATCGATCCTCTGCAAACGACTTCGACCCCGGAGGTTGCCGCTGAATGCTGTCATTTATATAAAAAAAGACCTTAAAGCTAATCCAATTCAATTTTGCACTCGGATCCGGTCACGTACAATGAACTGGTTGGAACTGTTGAATTTAATAAATGTTCATCAATACCTACATACAGTTTCTTCATGGGTTCAATGTTCTCAGTAGCTGAGACTGCAATGCTTATATCTCACTAAATACGGCTCGTAGAGCTATGAAATTTGACACTTGGTACATTTTTAAATTTTCTACTTAGGACCGCAGAAAATGCATGCGACAAATTTTATCTTGATTATGATTTTTCTTTGTTTAAAATCTCACTTTGATGCCACATTTTTATTTTGGAAATTCTGACGACAGTCTGCACTATGGTGGTTCAGTACTTTAATTATTAGAAGTCAATAAAGTAGTCGTTACTACGCTTTCTGAAAACCTGGCTCTCCTGCATATGCCTCATTATACTCGGAGAACATGCGTGAGAAATACATATAAACTCCGTATAAACAAATTTCTCTCTCTCTTGTTCCGTGAGCTAGGACGAACATCGCATCACGACCTTTAAAACACGCCCATACGAGTTTCACTTCAAATCGACAGCGTTTTTTGTCATTGGAATATGAAAGGAATCGAAGCCTTCATATTCATCTGATTACTCAATCCCATATTCATTCATTATCCAATTAAATTACTAGGATGTAATTTCACATCATTCATCTTATTCCAAAGTCAATATAAAAATATTGAGCAAACAAGTTGTTCAAGCCTGCAAAAGATCGGCCAAACCCAAATGCAAATGGTATCGTAAAAGAGACCAAATTTCGATGAAAATGATGGAGTCGAGAACCGGGCGCTTCCGACGTCAGCAACGAGGCCATCCAGGCCTGCGCTTCCGGAAAAGCGGAAATTTAAGTAGAAGCCGAATTTCGTCCTTATTGAAAGTCCGGCTCCTCCGCCTCTGCACTGCTGCTGTCATTGTTCGCCTGCTGCCGGGTCCTCGATGCGTCCGTCGGAGGCGTCGTTGGCGTGTTTTTAAAGTCTCAACTCGAGTGAATTCGATTTCCGCTTTTTGAACGGCATTGTGGAATGGGGTCGTCCCAGGTTGCGGAGGGCGGAGCGGGGGGTTTCGTTGAGGCCGGCAGTCGCAGCGGCCGCCAGTAGGGGACACGGCCAACTTCTCTGTTTATTTCGTTTGTTTCTCCCTTGAATTGAATTCGCAACTTTAAAATGGTCGCCGCACGCTTCCGGCGCTAAGCACGGGCGAAATCCCACTTAACGAACCATGCGATTTTTTCCCTCGTCCCGCGTCCCGCGTCCTCCGCCCTTCGTTCTCCCCTCCACCGCAGCCCCTTCTGAATAAATCTAGCTCGACTCTCCGTCCCTCTCGCCACGGCCACCAGCTCGCTTCCGCCGCCGCCGTCGTCGCTGTCGCCCAAGTGTTGAGCCAGCATTTGTGGCCAAAAATGCTGAAAATGCGCGCTTGCCGGACCGAGCCGGGGACCGGGACGGGCCTGGGGCGACGCTCGGTTGCGCCCAGTGCTTCATTTTATTCTTTCCCTGCTGCCCTCCGCCTCGCTGTCGGTCGCTTTTTTCGCGAGTGCAGCTCGTGGCTGTTGCTGGCGCGGCCCGCAGCTGGCAGGACGAGAGGACGAAGCCGCGACCACCGAGTGACACGCGGCAGCAGCCGGCATCCAGCGGCCGTGGCGTGGAATCTCGACCGCGTGCGAGGGGGTGGCCAGGGAGAGAGAGAGAGAGAGGCCGAAAGTGAAACCGCCACGCGCGACGGGTTGCGGGTCGTCGCAGGGCCCGCTGCGAGTCGGTCCTTTGGGAATTTGTGTCCGTCTCGAACGCGCTAGGGAAGGCGAGGCACAGCGAGTGAGGAAGTGAAGACGGCCAAGAAGACGAAGAAGCCGAGGGTCCTTAAATTTGCCAAAACGGCATCCGCTGGCGGCGCTCGGCGGAGGACGGGCGACGTGCAGGCGTCCGCACTCGAGAATGCGTTGCTCGCTAATTGTGAACGACCGGCCGAGACGCGACGGCGCCACTGCGACGAAGGGGCCGCTCCTGCGACGCATCCCGGAGTCGCCGCCAACCACGGATTAGCCGTCGTGAGCTGCAACTGCTCGCACCCCACCCACTTTGACCACTTTGACTTTGGCTGGCTTCGCTTCCGTCCGGTCGGAATGCAAAGCGACCGCGTGCGGACGGGGCCGAAGGAACGAGCGGCGTCGTGACTCACGGCACGTCCCGAGTTGAGGAGAATTCGATGAAAAATGTATTCGATGGCGGACCGGACGTGGACGTCGGGGGACGGGGGACGGTCGACCGTTTCAGTTTATAGCCTGCTCTTAGCCGGCCATCATTATCTGCCCGACCACGTGTGGGTCTGTGTTCGTGAGTTACGAAGGCCTTCGGAGCTCGTGTCTTCGCTCGCCCTCGTTTCGGCTCCGTTTTATGCACCCGCGGGGAGTGCCAGCGGGAGCCTCCGCGAAGGCTTGCAGTTGTGGCATCCGGCAATTTTTATCGTCCTCCGGCAAGGAATTTGTTCGCCGCCAATTGAATCGCCTTCCGTCGACCCCGGCACCGCTCTCAGGTGGTCGTGTTAATTTACGACGCTCGAGATACGTTCGGAGGTCCTGCTAAAAAGCAACAACACAGGCAACACCGAGAGTAGGAACATCGTGGCCAACGATAGCGACAGCAATAACAACAAATGCACGGAGCAGGGGACGGACCAGCGGAGTCCTGTAAAATCGTAAAACGTCGAAATAAGGAGCATGTGGTCAGGAAGCGGAGGCGCCGCGCTCGGATGGGCCGGGTGGCGGGCACAGAGCGTAAATGATTGGGCCGTCGCGTGGTCGATTCAATTATTTTGCGCGCTCTCGTGCCGTTAATCGCCCTCAATGCTTCCGTGTGCGCCGCTCGCCACTTCCGCTCCCTTCGCCCGGCACGTCCGGCCTGTTCTTGTGCTCCTACCTACCGTGCGATTTGTCGGAATTCGGGGCCGGATCGCGCAGGAGGCCGGACGAGGTCGTTGGGCTCAACCCACGCTCCCGCTTTCCTCATCCTCCACCGCCTGCCTCCAGCCCTCGCTCCTCCGAAAGACTTCCGCAGCGGCAGAGGAACTTTCGGTACCGAAACCAAGCCGTCGCCAACTTCGAGTGCTCAAAGTTCGAGCTCGGGGTACGTCGCCGCCCTCCCCGGCCCCTTCGGACCCACCCGAGCAAATTCGCAAATTCTATTAATTAGCCATAAAACGCATAAACGCAAAATGATTACTACGCTGTCCCCACCCTCGCCCACACGTGGTGGCTTCGCGGGCGTGGGTCGCCGCCAGCGCCGCACAGTGGCCCGATCGCGCTCAAGAGTGGAGCACAAGTAGGGGAGCTCAGCACAGGGGCTGCCTTGGGTGCTTCGGGGATATTGATAGGAAATTGTATTTGCTTCTCCCCGGTCCACTGTGCGCCGGCGTCCTGAAGTGACTCTCCGGCCAAGTCCCTCCGCCCCTCCGCCCCGCGGCACGTCTCGCCAGCCGTAGTCGACTGCTAAAGGGATACAATTAGTGCCGATGCGATGCGTTGTTTTTGTCCGGAACATGTACGTATGGATGGAATTGTTTATCATCATAATTTATCGTAATAGGCTTCGTAAGTGTTCCGGCCCCTCCGTCCCCACCGGGCCCTCGCTTTGAGACTCCTGTGGCGTTCATTAGGGGTTTCGCTGCCCCTTCTGCTCGCCACGCAGGATGATTTCAGGCCTCCTGGCACCCACCCCCACTCGGAAACCCCGACACACACGCCCGTTCATTTACTCACACACACACTCCCGGGCTCGCGACGCCGCTCACGTCCTAATTGCGCCGGCTCTACTGCTGCTACCGCTGCTCCTTTTGCTCATTCTTTTCCTTGCCGTCGTCATCGTCGCCTCCTCCTGCCTTCGTGCTTTTCATGTGTTACTTGTTACTGTTGTGCAGCGACGGCGTCCGTCTCCGTTGTTGTATTCTATTTATTAGCGCCACTCGCCAGTTGTTGCTTTTTAAACGAGACATAAAAGGCTCGCACATTGTAATTTGTCGCGGGGAGCCGAGGGGAGCTCGGGGCGCCCGGCGGTCAGCCTCGAATCCTCGCTGATTAGCAAGGATTCTCCATGAGTGCCGTGTTCGTGCTCGTGCTCGGGCTCGTGCCGTGTGTGTGTGGGTCAGTCAGCAAGTCCCGGCGGCAGCTCCCAGTCCCTCGGCCACCCGTCCACCCGTCCATCCGCTGACACGCTCGCTCGCTCCGCCGGCCGGTCGACGAGAGGTCCTCCTACAACGGCTACAGCTGTCCATGTTGTGTGGCTGCGCTGGCGTTGTTTGGCCTCGGCCATTTGCGCTCATGGCTGGTTGTCAGGCCAGCTCCTCGACCCGCCCTTCGCCCGGACTCATTAGGCGAATGTCTTCGAATTAATATTAATTAATTCCTCCCGGGGTCGGCGGGGCAGAGGTGGGGCCGGTGGGCGGTGGTCGGGGCGGGTGGGTGCGAAAATAAAGATCAAAATTAATGAAAACGAGGAGGGGCGACGGACCCACTCGGGCGGCACCCCCGCCCACGCCCACGCCCTCGCCCGCCGGCACCGCAAGTCGAAACGTCACAGGACGTCGTCGCCCAGGGCGCTGGAAACTTTGCGCCAGGCCACGACTTCCTCGCCAGCAGCAGCTCCGCATAATGGAGGTCTCGGCCTGTGCCGGCGACCGGCATTAAATTCGCATCCTCGCCGGCCGTAATTTACGGCGTGAGCACCCAGCGACAGCACCCAGGGCCAGGGACAAGGGTTCGGAGCCGGGTCGCCTCGAGGGCTGCTGATGCGAAAAAGATGGGCGCCGGGAATTAGGCGACGGAATCAAACGACACCAACAGCAGCCGCCGGCCAGACGGGCTGGGGGAGGAAGGGAAGCCGATCGCTCGCCAGCTGCTGTTGCCTCGACCGCATGGTCGGAGGAGGGAGCGCGAAGGAAGGCGTGACGAGGAGCCGGCGGAGCGCGTCGAGTGTCGCAGGCGCAGAAAGGACTACGGAAAATCGATGCCGAATCAATCGGCCCGCCTCAGTGGGTGGTCCGCCGGTGGTCCGGGCCGAGGCCGGACGTGGGTGCCGTCCGGGCCGAGTCAATTGCCCAGTTTATGGCCGGACTCGTGCGGCAGGGCCTGGGCTCGTTGGGAGGCCCAGGACCGACTCGGCGGCCGTAAAGATTGCAACAAACTGGCGACCCGGCGCGCACATCCGGAGCAGTTAGTTCCCCCGCTCACACACACACACACACGCAGATGTGGCCGGGCTGTGCGCCCGTGTGTGCAAACAAACGGTCGCGGTTACAGCAACAGCAGCGAGGCCTTTGGCGGCTAACTGGAGCAGCAGCAACAACAACGTCCATCAATAACAAGAACAGGAACAAGAACAAGAACAACAACAGGAACAACAACAGCGGCCCGCCACAAATCATTGATTTCCATTTGGGCAAAAACGGACTCCACACTGCGTCACCAGTTGCCACTGGTCACTCCCGCCACTAGCGGGAGAGGGCGGGTAGCAGGACGAGGAGGCAGAGGAGGAGGAGGGGAGGAGGAAGGAAGATCATGCAAATAATTTAACCATTTTGCGGTCGCTCCGAGGGGAGGGGAATGCGTCGCAGAACCGCGGTCCGCCGACCGGCAGCCCAATAAATTCTGCACACAGCAGACCAGGCACGGGCTGCGCTCGCACAAGGACGCGGACACTTGACTCGAGCACCGCGCGAAGGCCGCGCAGCCACCTGCGAGCTGCGGATAACGCCGGCGACCGCAGCGACCGCCGGGCGTTGTTGTTGCTGGGGTCGGCGCCAGGAGCTGCCCGCACACCCACACGCCCTCCAACCGACGCCGCCCCACGCTCTGACACGCACACACATGGGAACTGCTGGACTGAAACGACGACGCGCCGCGGGTCGGCCGGCGGCTGTCGGCAGGGCTCCGCGGCATATGCAGCCGGAGCTGGTGCCGGAGCCTCGCCCCGGCGCGGATCACGGGAACAACGCAGGGCCAACTACAGGGTGCAACGAGGCCGCGTGGACACGGCGAGGCAAATCATACGCCGCGACCTGCACAGCAAATCAGGGAAGGATTTATGCGCGCGCGTCCGTCCGGCCGGCCGGCCATCTGATGGGACAGCCTGTGTGTGTGTGAGTGGGGCACACAGGCGGCCAAATGTCCTGCCGAGACTTTATGGCCAGGAAATTGAAAACGGCGAGCGCACGGCCGGGGTCCCTCGCCGCAGCCGCGGAAGACGGAGAGCGCGTGAGCGACGCGGGAAGCGCGCTGCAGCCGTTTTAATTGGAGCGCAATAAACCGTTGAGCTGCCCCTCTAATGAAGCGCGGGCCACCCTGCCACGCCCTCCTCGCCCCGCCCCTCGTCGACCTAGTTCGCGACGCGGAGTGGCCCGGGCGGGCGGATGCGATGAGTGGGTTTAATTTAATGAAGGGCGGGCGCGCAAATGGCTCGATGATGCGTGCGAGTGGCATAAATAATTCCGCCGCCCCTGGGCCGCCCGCGCCGCCCTGCCCGCCACCGTCGACACGCCTCGTCATCGCCGGCATCATCGTCAGCCAAGTTGTCACATCCTCGCAGCATCCGTCGAGCATCCTTGCGAATGGGGCCGCGGCCCGGCGAAGTTCCTTAAAGTGTCGCCGTCAACTTTGTCATTCGCATAAACAATTTGGCTAAAAACTTTCCCTCCCTCCCGCGTCTCCTCCCTCGCCCACTCCTCCCACTGCGGCTCTCGCTCGCACGTCCTTCGCCCCGAATGCAGCCAACTCTGGTCCACTGCACACCCCGGCCGTCGTCCGCGCTCAGCTTCTGCCTGCAGTCGGTGGCAGCCGGCAGCAGCGCGCAAGAGCAGCTCCCAAACTTCTGCCCCTCCCGCTCGCTCGGCCTGTGTCTCAGCCGGCCCTCGGTGGGGTTGCGAGTTTAGTCCAACGTACGGGGCGAGGCGAGGCGAGGCACTCAAAACGGAAACTTCTGAAAAGATTCCTTTCTGCGCTTCAAGGTCCTTGGCTGCGGTTCGTCGAGGGCCGCGAGTCCTTTGGCCGCCGGGAGCGGGTACGGGTGCGAGACAAATCGCAGGATAATTTCGAGCTCAGACCCGTGGACATGGCGAGTGCTTAAGCGGCGATTACGAGCAGTAAATAACGGCGCTTCCTGCGCCCACTCGCGGCCCCCTCGTGTCCACGTCGAGTGAAAACGAGCTCGCGATTCACTTCACGAGCAGCGAGAGTCCTTTCAAGGACACGATGGCCCGGAAGGCGACCACCGACCGGCGACTGGCGACCGACCGACCGCCCGCCCGACCGAGCGGCGAGGAGTTTGGGTAACTTTTTAATTGCGCCGCCAAAAGTCAGGACAATGGCAGGCCACCCTCGCCCCCTCGGCGCAGACTGGGCCGGCGCCGTCTTCGTGCGGCTTCCTGCGGGACCTCGGCGGCATTAGACGCGTTCCGAAGGGAGGACTCCGCGCCCCTCCCTGCCTCCCCCGCTGGCCCCGCTGGCAGGTCGTCCGCCGAGTCTGACAAAAGTTGGAAACTTCGCAACAGAAACGAAAAATTATAAATATTTAATTTTCGAACGAAGAGAGCGCTGAAGAGGACAGCTGCAGGAGCAGGAGGAGCCGGGGGAGGGGACGGGGAAATCCGCTTTGCACGTCGCTCCGCCTCGCTTGTCCCGAGCGTCGCCGCCCCGACGAAAGGCTCCGGCTCGCACAAAGGCCTCGACTGCAGACTCTGGACTCCGGGTCCCGACCAGCACCTGAAGGTGCGGGTGCCGGGAGGGCGAGGGAGCTGAAGCCCGATTTCGAAGAAAGCCCTTGACGTATTTTGACAACAAACTCAACACACATCCGGGCGAGGCAGGGCGGGCGCAACTGACGAGCAGAACACATGCTCGGGCGGTCAGCTCGCATGAGCGCCTCGCAAAGGGGCCGGGGTCGGGGTCGGGGAGGCTGCGGAACTCGTTGCAAGTTTCGGCAACAATTTCGGCGCCACTCGAGCTGCTGCGACCCGGAGAAGCGCAGCAGAAAAAGGCCACGGGGGCAGAGGGCAGAGGGCGGATGCGAGGGCGCTGCGAGGTTCAAGTGGGATCGGGACGAGCAGGAGGAACGGGGTTGTGGGGCCACTCGAGTGCGAAGTAATTGCAAGGGCCGTGGAGCGCAGAGCAGCAGGCGCAGCAGCTGGAGCTGAAGCAGAAGCTGTGGCGCTGCAGTGGGCGCGTGCTAGAAAAAGTAGTGGCAGAAGAACTCACCGGAGGACGGGGGCAGCGATGAAAGGGCGCTCAAATGGGGCTCGAAATGAACCCAAATTAACGGCATTACAGAGCGACGCCTCCGCACGGCATTTCTGAACAACTTCCACACACCACCAGCACTGGCAACAATTATCAGCAGCAGCAGCGGCAGTGGCAGTGGCAGCGCAGCGGCAGCAGCAACAGCGGGGAACGAGTCGGCACTACAACAAATTAGGAGCTCGCGGAACGACGTGCAAATAAAAGGGCGCGATTCGCTCGAAAAGAGGGGTGAACGGCAACAACACTTGTGACAACAATAACTACAGCGATTCACTCCGCCCACTCCCTCTCCGCGGCACAGGGGGCTGGCGCGACGGCGGCGGCAGCGGGGGAGGTGAGAAAATTATTATTTTTACCGCGCGATTATTTTTTGAGGACTTCATTCGAGAGTCGTGGGCCCGGAGCGAGGGGCGGGAGCGCACGCCACTTGTTGTTGTAGTAGTTGCTGCTGTTTCTGTTGCCGTGGCAGTTGTTTATTTTTGTAATTGGCGCTCTTTGTCGGGGGCGTGTGGAGCTGGAGGGCAAAGGCCGGGGAGTGCGACCGGCTGAATTCGGCGTCGGGGCGTGGCCGTAATTTTCCGCGGCACGCTTTCGGACGCAATTACCCGCGCCCTGGCCACGGTTCGCGCTGGGAACTCGACTCGGAAAATTGGCCGCCATCGAGAAGGGCTGCCGGTGTATTTACAGTGATTCAATCGAGCGGCGCGGATTCAAAGGATTCCTGAAGGGGGACGGGGAAGGACAGTTGGGACGGACTCCGAGCAGGGAGGAATCAGGTTGGAAAAGGGCCAACAGCCGGCGGATCAGCGCGCAGGGAGCGGATGCGAGGATGAGAGGGGCCGAGACTGGGCAGAAGAAACGTGGGGCAGGTGGAGGAACGAGGGGAAACACGGCCGGGCACGCGAAGTAAACACGGATAACGCGGATAAGAATCAATAACCAAATGGGCCGGCTAATTGAGGGGAGTCGGTCGCCGGGACCTCGCGGTGGCAACGCCCGCGCCCCTCTCTCGGCAACCCTCCGGTGCTTGTTTTTAATCCTCTTCCGGCCACAAAGGCCGCTAGTATTTCGACAGATCACAGGGAGCTCCTCAGCCACCCAGCCGCAGACCAGTGGCAGCAACGACGAGGCGCACAAAAAGGACGACAACAACAGCAGCACTGACAATGACAACGACAACATTGACACGAAAGCATCCTCGACAAAAGCTGAGCAGCTGAAACTTGGCAGCCCTGACTTCTGATGCCCACGTAGCGAAGGCAGCTCCACCTGGGCTGAGCGAGGATGCGCCGCGAGAGGGGGGCAAACAGAGAGGGGTGGGAAGGTGGGGGGAGAGAGCGAGAGGGAGCTTAGGGGAATAACAACAATCGCAAAGACACAGCACCGACAACAACAGAAACAAGCCATTAACGCAAGGATAGCAATAATAGGACCAGCAGCAGCAGCAAGAACAACAACATCGAACTCGAGCTCCTCAACTCCACGGCCGAGCAGGCGAAGGAGCAACGCAACAACAACAACCTTTGTTCCCGGTAGGATCCCGGAGACGCCGGAAGATTCTGAGAAAACAGAGGAAGCCGCCAGACCGCCCTCCAACCCCGCCGGTGGGGTCAGCGTCGGATGCCGCAGGAGCGAAGCCACGGCGCTGCTCGGGAGGCGGCGCCGAAGAACGAGCGGACAGAGGGAGGATGAGGTGAGAGGTGGGGCGGAGAAGGACGAGGAGATGGGGAGGTGAGCGGAGCAAATGTAATAATGTAAGTGAATTGGTCAAAAATGAGAAGGAAAATCCCGGATACGCTCACTAAGTGCAGGCAAGGCCCGAGGCGGGGGCGGCGTCGCCGGAGGACGGACGGACGGAGTCGGGTCGAAGGGTGGCTGGGCGAGGACCATCGAGTGGCGCGCTGAAGGTCCAGGAATCACTGGCAACAATAAAATGTGTCGACTAAAGACAGGATTAAGTGACGCCTAGGAAGGGGCCGGGCCGGGCAGGGCAGGGCGTTGTGTTCGGGAGGGGCGCAGCAGCTGCCGAGGCATTAATGAGTCCCGAATGTGGTCTCTGTGGTGTGGTGTGGTGAGGCGGGAGGCGGGTTGAGCAGGGCTGAGGAAAGCGTAACTTTTATGAGAGTCCAACAAATGAAAATAAATTAGCTCCGAGAGAGGTGGGGCCGGTGTGGGCCCGGGGGTTTTGTGAGTGTGGCGAGTCATGTTCGACCCCAGCACGAGATGTCGGCGGGCGCAGGGCCCGGCACTGAGACGAGTGGGGTGGACTCCAAGAGTCGAGTCTCGCCGAGCACGAGGGAGAGGAGCAGACGGTGCGTGGCGCGTGAGGACGAGGCGCGCTCCGGACTTCGAGTGCCAGAGGATGCGGGAATTTGGAGAGGATCTCGGGAAGGGTGGAAGGGCGAGAGGCAGGCCGGCGAGGTTTCGCGGCGAGCCGCGGCCGCTTCAATCAGCGAAACGGAGGGGAAAATCGAGGACTCGCCACGGTCTCTGCGCGATTTCACTAAACCCACAACTACAGCAAAAAACAGCACGAGAATGCAGGGACGAGGGAAGGTGGTGATGGACGAAAGAGGGTGGGAGGTGGGGGTGCGCCAGGGCGTAACGTTACAAGCGCAATTTTCGAAAGTTTCGCAAGTGTCCTCATTAATTCTTGGAGCATGAATGGAGCCTCCGGAAAGAAGAGGAGCGCAAGTTCACCGGAAGTTGAGACCCGAAATAAACAACAACGCCCCGGCAGCAACAGCGCACGAACAGCGCGAAGGAGCAGCAGCAGACGAAGAAGAAGAAGCCCGAGGACGGCGGCGGTCCTTGGCGAAGTGAAAGTTGCCGCGGTGCCAGCGGGGCCGGCGGAGCCGCCGACTCGGGCTGAGGGCCGAGGGGAGCGGCGCAAGTTGAACGTAATTTGCTCGCAAAATTGGCGCAGGAAAAAATACGCTTTATTTAATATCCCGCGCTGCGAGGATTAATGCCGGCCAACTTGGCGAGGTCAACAGCTTCCACTTGGCTCTGCAACCCCTCCGAGCCCGAGTCCGAGTCCGACCTGCCTCCGCTCCGTTCCGCCTGCCTCGCCTTCTCAATTGGATTGCATTTTGGAAAGTTTCGCACGCAACGAAATTACTCAGCAGCGGAGGAAGGGCGGGGAGGAGGATGGAGGTGGCGCTGGGCGGAGGATGAGCCGGTCAGCGGAGGATCCCGCCATTCATTAGTGGACTCCTTCCGGCGCCCGTGGGCCGGCGGCGAGATTTATCGGAGCCTCTGAGAAATGAATGCTGGACACGCGGGCGGCGGGCAGCGGGCACCGGGAGCGGCTGCGCGAGCGAGTGGGCGATGAATAATTCAGAGCTCGTCCTGCAGGACGGGGGCGGCCGAGGTGCCGAGACTCTTCAACTCGGGCTGCCGAGGCGACTGCGATTGCCGCGAGAAGAAGCCCCGAGGATCTGAAGAGCGCTGCCTGCTGGGGTCGGCGGCCCTCGGGTCCAGCTGCGGGCTGCAGCCGGCGACGCCTCGCGATGGCGTCGTCGAGACAAAGCCAAGCAGCCAACGAGGGACAGCAGCAACAGCGACAGCTGGTGTGCCGGGCCAACAGGACAGCAGCGGCCAGATTACAATTGCAAAACCCGCAAACAGTGGCAGCAACACGAACAACAACGAACAACATCAATAAAAACAAACCCGCAGCCAGCCCCGTCGACCGGCCACGCCGAAGTTTTTATGCAAAACTATTATGAGAGTGTGTTCGTCGGCAATAAAAGCGCCGCACACGCCCTCGGGACACCAACACACACACACCCAGACAGGCCCGCCGACAGGTCGTTGGAGAGCGCAGAAGGTCGTCCGACGCCGCTCTGTGCGCGATCGAGTGGCTTCGGTGAACGAGTGAGTGAGTGCGGAGTGTGTGTGTGTGTGAGAGTGTGGCGGAGGGACGGGGGGAGAGGGGCCGGAGGCTGGGGTGCCGTATTGGAGGTTAATTAACTTTTAACCCCCTTAAGACACACGGAATTTATGCAGTCGTTCGTGATGTTGTTGGTGTCGCTGTGCTTGCCATTTGTGCTATTTTGTTGTGTTTGCGCCGTTATTACGCTCTGTTGTTGTTGTTGTTATTGTCGTCGTCGTTGTTGTCCTTGTTGTCGTTATTGTTGTAATTATTGCTGTAAGCCCCTCTCACTAAACGCTGGATGTCGTGTCGTGGCGTGTTGTTTGGCCTTTTGCGCTGCTTCGTGTGTCACTGCGACAACGGCACCAACCGTGGCCTAGTCCTGGTCTGCAACAACAACAACAACAACAACAACAGCAACAGCAACACCAACAAGAAGAGACCCCCCGCAGGAGACACAGGGAGCCAGCGGCACGCACTCGTCGTCGTCGCCGCCGTCGCCAGCGAATCGCAGCGAGTCCTGGCCGCGACGGGCCCGGCGCCACTTCGCAAATGACTGGCCATTGTTGCCGTCGGAGCTGGCTTGCAGCAGACGGCATTAAAATGTCGAGCGGCCACGGCCCGCACGTGCGTCGCCACGTGGCGGACCCGCCCCGAGCCGGCCGAAGGAGGTGTCCAAGGACGCGACGTGGACGTGGATGTGGATCAAGGAACCGCGCGCCAATCACACGTCAGTTTGTTTGTTTTGACACATGGCCGCCCCTCGTCCTCGCCCCCGTGGCCGCGATCCGCCGCAAAATGTCTGCCCGAGTGTGTTCTTGCAATTGATATCTGTCCGTCCCGGGACCCGTCGCCCTCCCACGAGCTTCCTGCGTGTGGAGGGCGCCTTGATTGAAATCGGCTCCCGGACCTTCGACGGCCTGAGAGGGAGGGGCGGTTGATCCGCGTGCACTCTGGATAAATGCATAATGCGCTGGAGAATGTTGGCGGCGTGGCCGCAGCTGTTGGGCCTACACGTCGACAGCCCGACCCGCCGGTGCGGAGCCCGGAAGCAGGCGGCACTTTTCGCACGCCCCTGGTTTCCCAGTTATTTGCATTTGCACCCGCCCGCTCCTCCCATATTTGCACAACGCCCAACGGTAGTTTCCGCATTCCGTCCTAATTTCATCAGCGGCGCAGACCGAGGTCGATCACATGCCTCGGCCGGCGGTTGCGTCCGCCACTGCGCCTCGTCTCCACAGTGGAATGCGAAGGACTAGAATTGGAATCAGACATTTCATTACATTTGTAAGAACAGCGTGCAAATTTAGTGGTGACCAAAATAACGCAAAAGACAAAATTCAAATAAATAGGGAAAGCGGCTTAGCCGGAAACGGTTTAAACGAAATTGAAAGCGAGGTGCCGAGGAGGGACCAGGAGCGGGACGAGCAATGAAAAGCCAGTGCGCTGCGGCAACCCTTTTCGCCCCTCCGGTCGGTCGTGGAGGCGGCGACTCTGGCCGGTGAGTTGCGCGGGAGTGGGCGGGAGAGAGAGCAGGACCAGAGAGAGAGAGAGAGGGAGGGAGGGGGCGGGCCGGTGTCGCCATGTGCGGGGACTTTAAATAAGCATAAAAGTGCTGCCGAATGCCCGCAATTTTATGGGGCGCGCAAAGGGCACAAAAGCTCGCATCGTGTTCTGCTCATTATCTGCAGCAGCAGCAGCAGCAGCAACAACAACGACGGAGCCACCAACACGTTTGACAACGGCCGTTGCGCAAACACCGAGCATCAACAATAAACACAGCAACAACAAATGCCGAGCACGGGCTTCATAAAACATGCATTAGGAAATTAAAAACGCACGCTGGGGGCGACCCGGGGCGGGCGCGGAGGTTGGCGCGAGGGTGCTGAGCCAGAGAACGGGCGGCGGGAAGGGTTGAGGGCTCCGTGTTCCGGGTTCCGGGGCTCGGGCTCCACCTCGGGCCAACTTCCGTCGCCGCGACTGTGGGCACTTGAGTAGCTTCACGTGTTGTTGACTTTTATGGGGCGCGCGGAGGCGGAGCCGAGTCGCAGCCTGGTTGGCGATGGCACGCATGAGGGCGACTCGGGGCTGGAGACGCCTCGGGAGAGGTGGCCTTCAATTAGACAGCGGGCCGCGGGGCAGCAGGAGCGACAGGCGACAAGCGAGGACGGGACAGAGCTTGGGAAGGATAATAAAAATTAAGGGGGATGAAGGGCGCAGGCGGTGGCGGTGGCAGGGGCGAGAAGGAGTTGGTTGTGTATGGGACGAGCGACATAAACATGCTGTCGCAACAGCACCAGCAACAACGACAACAACCCATAACCCGATGCGGAAGATGAAGGGGTCGGGAAGAACAAGCACAACAGCAGCAACAAATCACATTCAGAGCGGCGGCGGCGGCGGTGGCGGCGTCACAAGAAACCGCAATAAAACGAACGCGAATCGTTTCGCCGACCCCGGCACCCCCGGCACCCCCGGCCCCTCGCTTGACAAATCGCCGCAGCCGACGGTGCGGGAAACGAGCGACGGAGGCGACCCGACATCGGTGGCTGCTGCGCGTCCCGGGCAATTGTTTGCAGCCACAACAACAACAATAAGAACTGAACTGAAGGACAACAACAACAAACGGCAGCAGCAGCCAAACAATGCAATGGAAAATAAACAAAAAGAAGAGCCACAGAAGGCGACCAGAAGCAGAAGAAGAAGAAGAAGAAGAAGGAGAAGGTCGCCGGCGAGCATGAGGAGAGCGGGGCGGGGGCGGGAGCGGGAGGAGGGGGAAGAAACGAGAAAAGTTGGCCAAACCACGAAACTATGACAATAACAAAGCAACAACAATGGCAATAGCAATAACAATAACACTGCGAGTGCACTGCGGCAACAACAAAAGTAACAACAGCGGCCCCAACAGCGGGCGGCGACAATGGACGAGCGAACGGACGGGGTCGGGAGGGGGGGTTGGAGGGCGAGGCTTACAGGACTGCTGCAGGAAAGAAACGACACGCACGGGAAACATTACACGCCGCCATTTTGCATGTCCTCGCGGATCCCAAACACTCGCCGCATGGATCCCGGGGGCCCGCGGCCGGAGGCGGGCGGGAGGCGGCGCGGCCAGCCGGGCGTGGGTGTGGACGTGTGCGTTGGGGGTCGGGGACGTGCGGATTGCGAGCGTGGAAAGTTTTCCGAGGCGCCGCCGTCGCCGCCGCAGCCGCCGAATCGCTTTTGCGCTCGTTTCGCGGGCTTTTCCGCGGAGAAAGTTTCCTCCTTAAGCCGCGAATGGTCGCGAATCCCTTGATCCACCCGCTCCCGACGCTCCCGACCCGCGCCATACGTGGTCGGTTGGCGACGTCATCCATAGGAATCGGCCCCGGACTCGCTGCATCCTGCCGCCGACCGGCTCCAGCAAATGCGATTTCGACCGGGCCCGACTCCGGGGCAGGGATCGGGCCGAGTCACGTGCGTGCGTGTGGGTGCCCGGCGCCTAATGGCGGTTTTAGTCGGGTGAGCGTCTCGTCGCGTTGTGGCTGGCGCAACTGCGGCCGCTCTCGCTGGGCCATCGACAGGGGCCACATTCGCGATTGTTAATTGCACACTTGCCGCGCCACCGCAATTGGCAGCCCGGGCCGATCGACGTCCGCCGACCCTCGCCGGCGAAAGGGACAGCGAAAGGAGCGGAATGAAAAATGGACGGCGGATGGGGCGAGCGGGAATTCTCATCGACCGGCGGCCCCGTTGAAAGCATGCTTTGAGCGGTCGACCCTCGCCATCCGCCATCCGCCCTCCGCCCCGCCGCAGCTCCCGCATTACTTCCAGCTCGCGTGCTCTTTTGACGGAATCCCGGCGCCCGCAAACCGCTTAATTGGGCCTCCGACAGGCCGGCACTTGAGCGGCCCCTGCGCGACCCCTGAGCCCTGCACTCTTGAGGACTCGGAGGACGCCCGGCCCCGTCAGTGTGTCGCGGCTCAAGAGCCAGATCCATCTCGGCCCTGTCGCCGGCCCCAACGCCCCTGGCCAGACCCGTCGGCGCAGCAACAACCGCGGCAACAAAGCAGCGGAATCAACGACGACAACAACCCGGAGCCGCCGCCGACCGTTGAACCGAAAATCCTCGCAGACCCGGCGGCATCCGGTCGGGGTCTGACGGGCGCCGCCCAAATTAAAATATCGTTTTTAACGAATTTTCGTTTTAATTAATTCTCAGATTCGCAGTTGCTGCTCCTGTTGCTGCTGCTGTCGCTATTGCTGTTGTTGTTGTTGTCGCTGCAGTTTTTGCCTCGACCTCGCCGCGACTCGTTTTTGCGGCGAGTGCGGCCGGCGCAGGGCGTCCGCGATCCGCCGTCAACACGGCCGACAATTGCGAAAGAGGCCCGCGGGAGCCGACGGCGTTGCCGGACCCGGCCCGACTCCGCCCTCGTCGCCCACCCGCCGGCCGTTGCAGCCAGAAGCGCGCGCGCCTTTGTCGACGGCGCACTCGGAATTTTAAAAATCCTCTTTAATTTCATTCCGCCACTCGGCGGCCACCTGAGAGGGGCCAGAGCGGTAGTGGGAGGGGGAGGGGCGAACGGCGAAAGGCAGGGCGGCCAGGTCCAACAAGTACCGTCGAATTATGTTAATGTCGCCGAGTAACGGCGCGCCCGCCCCTAACGGCACCAGTTGGAATGGCATCGGCCGGTCGAGTGGACGGCGGCTGGCAACTCTGTTATTTGCGGTTGCGGTCGGCGCGTTTCGCGATTCGCCCATTCGCAAGGAGCGTCCGCCGCCCGCCAGCGCACCGCCATCTGCATGTCCTTCGGCCGCCGCAAGTCCGGTGTCCGGCCTGTGTGTGTGTGTGTGTGTGTGTGTGTGACAATTATGCGCCAGTGAGTGTAATTGAATTAATCGAAAATTCGATTACAATTTAATGAAATGCCGCACTCGTCCGAGCCGATAGGAGCGGGTCCTCCTGCCGTCGCCCTCCGCACTGTTTTGCGTCGGACGTGCGGCTGCGAAGCGAGTCCGGTGGCCCCGCCCCGGCCGCCGGCGCTGGCTAAGAAGGCATTCGTCCATCCGGCCGTCCTGCCCGACTTCCTGTCGCTCGTCCGTCCGCCTGACATGTGCCAAAATTTGTTGCTTCCGCCGGCCGAGCAGAGCCGACGACCGACCGAGCGACGCGGCCCGGCCCGCCCCCTACAGGCCAGAGGGCGATGCATCGGGACCTCATGCCCGCCCCAGAGGGCGTGCGTGCGCGTGGGGCGGCGTGGGGAAGGTCCGGGCAGCGACCAGGCCCAGGTGGACGCGTGTCCTTTGGTGCCTTTGTCGTTGGGTCGACTTAAATTGCGACAGGTCAGGCCGAGCGCGCCGAATGCGGCGGCGGGCGGAGGGCGGCGCGGCCGAGTGTTGGCCTAGGCGTGCAGCCGAATTGTTGAGAGGCGGCCGGAGCGCGAGAGAGCGCGGCGACTGCTGGAACGGGAGAGCGTCTTATCCGGAGAGCGAGTGGAGCGAGAGAGGACGAGCGCCCGCCGGGTCGGGAGGCAGACCGGGCGGGTGGCTGCGCGGCCGTCTGCACGGGCGCTGAATCCGCAAACGACCGAATTTGGCGGGCTGCCCCGGCCACCCCGGTTCGGCCGGCCTCAGGGCGCAACATTTCGGAGTCGCGCGCCGGCCTCATGTCGCTGGCGGCATTCGGAGCGCGACGTGTTGCGCTGGAGGCGATGAGGGATGTTGCGCGATTTCGCCTGGCAACCAGTTGGCCGGCATCCTGTTGCCAACGGCTCAGGCAACATGTTGCCCCAAAAGAACAAAAAGTATTAAACTATAACCAAGCATTTTCCCACTGTGCTTCCTCGCAGACGTCAGCGAACCTCGACTTCTGTCGTCGATTCAACCAGAACGAGGGTGGGGAGGGCGCGTTCACAAGGCGAAGGACTTCAAAGCAGCCGCAGCAACAACGGCGACGACGACAACATCAAGCATGCAACAACAACATCCCGCCTACACGAACAACAACCACACCAATGGCCGTCGTACACAAACTGCTGACAAAAGTCGTGCAATTAAAAAGAAGCAGCTGCGAGTGACGACGACCGAAGGAGCCGTGGAAGGTGCAGAGGAGGAGGGGAGCGGAGGGGAGGTGAGGCGAGGCGAGGCTGCACGGAATCGAACGTGTGGCTGCGATCCACAGTTATTTCGGATTCATTACGGCGAAAATTACTTCCGCTCAATGAAGTCCAGCGCCGACAGTGGGGCGGGCGAGGGCGAGGGCGGCTCCTGAAGGGCGACGGAGGACGAATCACGAGTGGCGCAATTATTATTAAAGCATTGGCAACACCGGCGACCTCACACACTCCAGCGGGAACACATGGCGCCTGGTCGGAGGCAGAGGAGGCCGCGTGGGGAGGGAAGTCGAGGCGACGCTAATTGACGACAGCGTCAGCGGGCGCGCAGTCAATGTCGCGATTACAGCAACAACGACGCGGACACATCGCCGACGGCATCCAGGGGCAGCAGCAGGCGACGGTGACGGCGACGAGCAGCAAGAATTACGATAATAATTTCCATTTCTAATTTCCTCGCCTAAGCACGGGAAGAGCAACAACAAGACAACAGCAGCTACAACAAGAGGACAGCAGCAGCACCGACATCGTGTGCACCAACAACGCAAAGGCCACACACACAGCCACAGCCAGCGAGCGGAGGAGCAGGAAGCCTGAAAATGCAAATGCAATCGCGAGGAAAACACGATACGAAACGAGACAAGGCGAGCGTCGAGAAGCGAGGAAGGGCAGCGGGCAGGCCGTCGAACGGGGTGCAGGCCGCGGCCAAGAGTGGGTGAGTAACGAGGACACGACCAGGAGCGGAGGGAGGTGGAACTGGAGCTGGAGCAACAACAGCCACCGGAGGAAACTCATTTGAAATTCATGAAATGTTAAAGAAGCGGGAAACACGGACGGACGGACGGATGGACGGACGGAGAGACAGACGGCGAAGACAGACCCACAGACGGGGAGGGGCCTGGACGGGTGGGCGGAATCTAGGCAAGTGGGTTACGTCGACGGAAATAGAAACCGAGTCGGCGACCGGCGCGAGGCTCGTGGCTGCGGGGCACGGAGCGCGGAGGTGCGAAGGTGGGCGACATTGCGCTGCCGCCCAGTGCTGCCGGCGGTGTGTGTGTCGGTGGCATGGAGGGGAGGGGCGTGGGAGTGGCAGACGCCTAAAATAATCAACACGACAGCTGCAGTCCAAACTTCTTAGCGACAATAACAACAGCCCGACACCGAGCACAAACAGACTTTCCCCTTTCTCTTTTCCCTTTTCCCTTTCTAGGCGTGTTCGGGCTGTGAGTTTGTTCCCCGCCCCCTCCCTGGGAGTCAATGGCCTTCGAAAGGCCGAACGTTACTCATGAAATTCACGTTGAGAACAATCCGCGATTGAAACTCTGCAGTTAGTAGTTTTGTCATCTGAGCACTTCAAAATTTGGCGCCTTCGCTGGCCAGGGCGCCTCGAGCAGCAACGGCTTCTGCTCGTTCCACAAGGGCTTGCGACTCGTGTCCAGGCTCTCACGGAAACGGCGTGCTCTCGCCTCGCGATTTAAGAGAATCCTCCTTCCCGGGCCTGCGCACGAGCTCTCGGGGCTCTCGCGGACGACCGCGCTCTCTGCAGACTCTATCCGGCTGTGGCTACTGGGCGAAATCTTTGAATTTGAATTCGAATTTGAATAGGCGGGCGCTGGCGGGCTCGAGTCCGCCTTCCATCAGGGCTGCAGGTGGCCAGGCGACGGCCTTGAATCCTCCCATCCCGTGAAGCCGGGACTCCCTGCTACGTCAACCCGCAAAGCATTAGGAAATTCTTTCTAATTTTTTAATGGCATTTCATGCTCTAAATTTTTATAAAATGCAATCATTTAAGCTTTTGCAACAGTCTATAATTATGAGCTAGAAGTTAATCACATTAAAAATAATTTTTTTTACACAATTTTATGCCGTATTTTGAAATTTGTATTTTTCGTTTTTTTATTTTTTTTCGAAAAATATTTATAATTATTAACGGGAGAAATTTGAAATTTAAATATTCATAAATTTAATTTTAATTTGAACATAAGGCGAAACTTGTATGAGTTAAAACACTTAATTAAGGATTTCTTTACGTTCTTCGTGTTCCACACGTGGTGCAAAGGCATTCAAAGGACATTTTTATGGATATTTATATTTGATTCCGAATCGAATCGCAAGGATATCGCAGGGATATCGGCTGCGTATCATATGAACATCCTACGATTTACGTCCGACTTACTCATGTCGGTCGGACCGCCAACGATATCAATAATTTCGGATAAATTGTATTATGGATGTTGTCAGGGCGAAGCCCGAGGTAGACTGGATTATGGCATTATGGCGTTCTTTAGAGTTTCGAAACCAAAATTAAAAACTAAAGCAACTCCGAATTCTTGGAACGTATTTACATAGGTATAAGTCCCAGGAACACATTGAAATATGGTTGGTGTCCTGTAGAGTTTTAGAACAAAAAATTTAAATCTCATCAGATGGCGGCACCGACATTGTGAAGAATAGGATATTGGTTGGAGTCCTGGACAGTTTTAGTACAATTTTTGAAAACCTCAACAGATGGCGCCAGTAATACTAAAGATTTTCTGTAAAAATTTACATAGGTGGAAATCCTGGAAGGAGTCAGGATTACGGTTGGAGTCCTGGAGCATTTTAGAACAAAAATTAAAAACCTCAACAGATGGCAGCACAGGAATATTGGAAAACCTGGAAGGACACAAGATTACGGTTGGAGTCCTGGAGCATCTTAGACCACCAATTAAAAACCTCAACAGATGGCAGCACATTAATTACAATGTAGAATTACGTATAGGGCCCGCTATCTTTATATGTGTGGTGGAATCGGTGGAGGGCTCGACAATGGTATTCTCATTTCAACAAATGTATGCTGTCGGTGAACCTCGTCGGTTAACGGAGCTCGAAGCCAGGATCTATTGAGCAGATGCATAGTGAAATACTTAAAGGATACACTGGAGTTAATTTCGAAAGAAAAACCTGCGAGCGTTTTTTAAATAATTTATTTATATATAAGGTTTTGCCTCAGGTTCTCTGGTTCAAGTCAACACAGTAATTATCGGTTTAACATTTTATTTGAGACTTGGGATACACCAGACAAACCTTCGTTCGTTTCCTCTTCTCTTCAAAACCAGTCATTCCTTGCTAGAATTGCTCGCCAGTAGATCCCCCTCAGCCAGCGGATCCCGTCGACCCTTCGACGACCGCCGCCCAGGCCCTTAAGTCTAGTCAAGAGTTATTGTTTCTTTGAGTATTTAATGCGATAAATATATATGGTAGTACATGTGTAATGTGTATATTGTATCGTTAAAAGTCTGTTGGAATATCGATATACCTGGCTATATCTCAGTTTCGGACGCAGTCGCAGCCCGCCCGAGGTCCCGGGGCACCCACGGGTCCCCGCTGGAGCCGCGGCTGGCGCCGACACGGCTCATTCGGCCAGGGAGTCACGCTGAGCGCTCGGAGTAGAGTATGAGTGGATTCTAGTGGAGAAGGGTAGGGCGGGCCGCCTTCTGTCGATCCGGTCTGTGCCTATATACAAAAAGGGTGTTACACGCTAGATATGGGTTATGGGTTAGAGGTTAAAGTATTGCAGTTGAAGTCATACGGAGTTGGAAATGTTTGCGGTTATTTGTCTTAATTGGCTCTTCCTAGAAGTAATACATGTACATATATATTGTTAAGATAATGAGCGCCGAGCTCCGCCCGCCCCGCCGAGAGCCTTCGAGGAGGGCGGGAGCAGCGACGCGTTCCTATGCGTGTAAAGCACACAATACACTCGAAAAACAACGATTAGCGTTACCATCACAACAACACAAAACACGGAGTGAACCGGGCTCGGTTAAGAATTCTCTACAATTGATATAGTTTCCTCTATGTACATGGTGTGGGCAGGCGCGGCGCCCGTCCCAGGCAACAGGCACCAAGCACCAGGGACAGGGCCCCGGTGCCTCCTCAACTAGCCGCGTGTTAAAAAAATATGTCCCCGTCTCCCATCCGCCCGCACCACAGTCTGCTTGCGCGTACGTATCGCGTAACTATAAAATTCACTAAGGTCTGCAGCGACCCGATATCAAAAGCCACCACCTGCCCGTGTCCGGCTCCTTAGATCTGGCGCAGCAGCTCGCTGGGCGTCTGGGGGTCCGTGGTGCTCGAGAGCAGGCCGCCCTCGCTGCTGGCCTCGCCCGCCGCCACCGCCACTGCCGACACCGCGGTCGAGAGCAGCGCGCCGACCGCCTCCGGGACCGTGGCCACGGAGGCGGCGATGGTCGTCAGCAGCGAGGCGGCGGCCGACGCCGTGGTCGTGGCCAGGGTGGCCGTCGCGGGCAGCGCCGTCGTCGTCGTGGAGGCCACCGCCGTCGCCACCGAGGCGGCGGTCGTCGCGGAGACGGAGGCGGTGCTCGAGGGCAGCAGCGTGGCCAGGGTCGTGGCCAGCAGGGTCGTCGAGGAGTTGGCCGCGGAGGTCGTGGTCACCGGGTGGTGGTAGCTGGAGGGGTCCAGGATGGAGGCCGGCACGTAGGGGTACGTGGGGCAGGGGTCCGTCAGCTGGGCGCCGAGCATCTTCTCGAACACGTAGCCGATGAGGGAGCCCGCGGTGAGGCCGACGTTGTAGGAGAGCGTCATCATGTTGCCGGTGACCTCCTTGAGGGTGCCCGGCACCTTGGCCGGGGCCAGCATCATGGGCAGGCTGCCCGCGAGTCCGTTGCTGACGCCGAGAGCGATGGTGAAGATGAAGGCGGCCGTCTCGCCCGAGATGACGGGCTGGTGGCGCGGGGCGCAGCAGAGCAGCAGCAGCGGCACCAGGATGATCCGCAGCCCCGACATCAGGATCAGCTGGCGGCGCGACCAGGGGTAGGGCACGGCGGCCAGGATCTTGCCGACCACGTCCGCGGTGTTGAAGGTGAACATCAGGAGCACGGGCAGCCAGGTGCCCAGGCTGCAGGAGATGATCTCGGACTCGATGCCGGGGTACAGCGAGAGCGTCACGCAGTAGGCGAGGGCGATGCAGACCATGTACGGGTAGATGGCCTGGGCGACGCGCCAGCGCGAGGCGAACCCGTCCCGCAGGTCACACAGCTTGCCGGGCGTGCACTGGCCGGGCGTGAGGACGTGCTCCACCTTGAACGCGACCGTGGGCGTGGCGGGCTCCTGGGGCGTGGTCGTGGTCGGCACCTCCGGCAGGCTGTTCAGGCTGTTCAGGCCCTCGATGACGCTCTCGCCGCCGGTGGGGTTCGAGAGCTCGTACACGGGGTTGCTGAAGCTGAGCGCGGGCGCCGCCTTCCCGGGCGCACCCTCCTTGGGGCTACTGGGCTCCAGCGTGAGGACGCCGTACTTGGCTCGGGCGGGGCCGCCGTCGACGATGTCGTTCTGGCGAGAGAGGAGCGTGTGGCGGGCATGAGATCGGGTAGTGTGGGTGAGGTCGGGAGGGGTGGGCGTCGTTACTCACCAGGCGGTCCTCGTCGGGGCGCAGCACGATCTTGGCACAGGCCTTCATGTGGTAGCGCACGAAGGGCGAGTGGATGGTGGCCAGGTGCAGCAGGTAGCTGAACAGGATGTACATGGTCGAGGTCAGGAAGAAGATGACCGTTGAGACGCGGTCGTTCTGGATCAGCAGCTTGGTCACCACGCGGTTGGAAGACACCAGGAACCCGGCGAGGCTCTCGCCGGCCATCACCGCCTGCGTGTACTGCTTGGGCAGCATGCTGGCGAACCCGTAGAAGCTGGACTGTTGCACTGCAAGGGGGCGAGACCGGGTGAGTGGACGGGGGTGGGAGGCAAGGCCTAGGGCAAGGGCACTCACCTGTGCAGCCGATGGCCACCAGCGAGACGGCGGCCAGGTTCACCGAGTAGGCCGTGTTGGCCGCGAACATGTGCCAGGCCACCTCGCAGACGGCCACGAAGATGAGGGTGGTGAAGGAGATCACGTAGCCGAAGAGGACGCGCACGCGGAAGGGCGCCAGCGTGAGGAACACGTTGTTCAGCAGCACCGTGCCGAAGGCGACGATGATGTACGTCATGGACATGTCCAGGGCCACCGAGCGGCCGGGGAAGCGGGCCTGCCAGTAGTCGGCGGCGATGATGAAGCTGCAAGGAAAGGGAGACGGTGAGTGGCGGCCCGCAGAAGGAGCCCATGCGTCTCGGACTCTGGGGAGTCGCGTGCTCGGCGCCCATGTTCGGAAACGTCAGCGAGGGCGACGAAGCCAGAATGGACGTGATTACGGAGACGTCGTTGCCAAAAGCGGAGCGAACCCATCAGCGAATCTTTGGCATTCGCGCTGCCTCGCCCGAGGCCCCTCCGTGGTTCAAGGATACCTGCACGTGGGGCCCGAGCCTGTATCGACCGCTGGCTCCGAGGGTTCCGCTCTCGCTGCCGACTGCGCCCCCTGCGCCCCGAGGACGCACCCCTTGCGGTCGAAGGACCGGAGGCGCTGGGCCTTGTTTACCTATTGTAGGGCAGAACGAATCCGATGCCCGCGGCGAGCAGGGCCAGGTACACGGCGTGCTTGCGGTCCTTCGGGGGCCCCGTGTCCACCTCGGGGCTGTCCATGGGGTCGGCGCGGTGGCCGCCGCCTCGGCCTTCCAGAGGCTCGTACGTGGTCGCCTGGGTCGATTCCATGGCGGTCGTCGGTGTCCTGCTTGTGTAGTTGTGGTTGTGGTTGTGCTTGTGGCTGCTTTCGTCGCTGTTATCGCGTGTTCGTCGTGTTGTTGTGCTGTTTGGCGTTGCGTCAAATGCAAATCCACACCCAGGTGGCAGCACCGGAGCCGCGCGTGGGTGCCGGAAGTGAAGGCCTCCTGCCTGCGCCTGCCGCGACCGGGTCCCCGCGTCCTGCGAGCGTCGTCACGGGCGGGGTGGCGGGCCCTGGCACTGGAGGGGCCTCGAGTGTCGGGAACGAGAGTCGGATGGGCGCGACTGGTCTACGCGTCGCTCATTTCACAACACGACCGGAGCTCCGTCGCCCTTGGGGCGTTCCGCTTGCTTCGATCCGCGCACTGGTCCCGACTACTGTTCGTCCCGTTCAGGACGCATCCCTCGCGAGTCGCACGGGACTTGGAACCTCGGCGATCGGACAGCGGACGGCTTCTTGGGGCGATCTGTGGATTTTCGGCGATTCTGCACTCTGCCACGACTCCTTTTCGCTTTTCACTCTTCGCGCTCGCCTCGGTTTCCGTCGCTCGCCCTGCGAAAACTGAGCACGAATTTTCCTGGCGGTCGCCTCGCCTCGGCGCATGTTTCTAAAAATTGATTTTTTCTGCGCCCAAGTGTCAGATGCCGCCCGCTCGCCCCCGGAACGTCCGTCCCCCGTCGCTTCACATCGCCGTACTGCTGGTGGTGGATTTGCCGTTCTTCTGTTTACATCAATCGACTCGAGGACCTCCTTCCTTCCACTTGTGGCACACCGTCGGGAACAATCGCGCTCCACCCCTCCCAAAGGTGTCCTGCCAAAACAAAATATAAATAAGAGCCCAAGAAGGCCATATCTTGAGTAATCGAACCCCGACTTCTACGTGGCGCTCACAGCAGGTCTGTGCGAGGAGGAGGGCATGGGGTCAATCGGCATGGTGAGAATCAGGGGCTTTCGAAAATGGACCTCAAATCAATAAATGTTATGGAGTTGCAATTAAAGGCAAATAAACGGCTAACCACTGTGTTATTAGTAAATTTAAATATATTGTTCAAAAATATATTTATATCCTTCTTTGTTTTTTTATTATGTTTATCATATCCATCACGTGTGATACATTAATTTTAATGTTATGTTGAAGGTATCGAAACCATGAGATACACACAAAATATTAAAAATTATTAATTGTTTAATTCACATAATCCAAAAAACAAGTCACAAGTCTAGAATTTTGTAAAATGCAGATTTGTTGGCTATTTAATATCCCTTTGCCCTCTGATCGATCAACACATATATCATTTTTATTGTTTTCATAATACCTACAATTTAACATTTATCTTGAACTATCTTGAACGATTGAATAATCGTGCACAAACAATCTACAAATATATAAGTACATATATAAAACTTAACGCTATGCCAAAAGGGCTTCGCTCCCCAGTCCAACACGCATATTTGTCTGAACTTGAGGACGATCTACGAACTTTTCCCCGACAGTGTGGGTTCACCGCTCGCTCTCTCTCTCGCACGTGGGTTCCTCGGGCAGGTCTCCACTCCGGCGGCGCAGCGGCAGCAGGTAGCGGTACCTGCCTCAGTGGAGACGCCTCTCAGTCGCCGAGCGATCGCTCATTTTGTGATCTGGGTCGTCCACGAAGCGTCGTTTCCGTGATTTTTCGTTCTGTTATTTGTATCATCGCGATTTATATTTCTTTGTTTCGATTTTGTCCGCAATTATTTCTCCGCTTTGGATTTCCGTGATTCTTGTCTTCCCAACCGTTCGACGCGTTTCAGTGGGTTTCATCGTGCCTTCGTGCGACCCCGTTTACTTTGTTGCCCGGCCGGCCCTGAGGATACCACGCCCGCCCAGCCATGAGCATCCAGGACGAGAGCTTCCCGAACGACGAGTTCCTGGACGAGCTGGACTTCTCGCCACAGACTGGACTGCGGTTCCAGTTCCCGCCCCACCAGCGGCAGCGGGGCGAGACAAAGGCGCCCGCCAGCGTCTCTGCGTCAGCGTCCACCTCGACGTCGACGACCACGACCAACACCTCCTCCTCGTCCGCGTCCACCGACCAGAACCTGTCGACGGAGTCGGTCGGCGGCCGCCCCTCGTCCTGCATGAGCAGCAAGACGACGGCCAGCGACCCCGATGGTGGGTTCCGTCCCGGCCACCAACTGTTTCCCTCTCTATATCTGCCCTATCTCTCCCCTGCAGATCACAGCACCAAGAAGGTCGACTTCGCGGGCGGACGCCAGGCCAAAGCCGTCTCCTACCAGGACATTCACTCGGAGTACACGAAGCGCCGCTTCAAGCACGTCGAGAGCAAGGTCGGCCAATACATCGCGAGCATGAAGGCCGAGGACCAGAAGCGGCGCGAGGCCCGCTTCCAGCGCCACCGCTCCATGCCGGAGACCCTCGGCGGCTCCGGGCCAGACCAGGGCTCAGGGCTGCGACTCAGCGCCGGCGAGCTGCACCGCATGTTCGAGAGCTGCAGCGACGTCGACGGAGACGCCGAGGTCGAGGCGGACTCCTCGAAGTGCACCACGGCCACCACGAGCAGCTGCTCTTCCTCGGGTCCGCGGCCGGGGTCCGCACGAGTTGCAGGAGGAGGCGGCTTCGGGCCGGGCGGCCGTCCAACAGCGGTCGACGAGCCCTCGGCCGCCGGCCAGTTCGAGTTCATCGACAAACAACTGTACGCGCAGATCGTCGACGAGAAGGAGCGCATCCAGTCGTACAGCGAGTACCTGCAGACGAAGCTGGACGAGAAGCTCAGCGAGAACATGCGGCTGAAGCGCAACGTCGAGTTCATGCGCATCGAGCTGACCAACTGCAAGGACAAGCTCAAGCAGAAGCAGACCCTGCAGGTGGCGCCGCTGGGCGGCCGGCTGCCACTCCAGTCGCTGCTCTACTGCCAGGCGAAAACCTCGCGGGCCACGCAGACTGACTTGAAGACGCCGCCGCAGCTGGCCCGCGAACTCTACATCATGCCGGACACCCCGGACGCCAACAACAACACCCACTTCGAGAGCGGCCCCAACGCCGGCAAGACGGTGGCCACCATCCAGCCCCTGTCGCTGAACTTCAGCCACATGGTGGAACAGGACCCCGAGAACGGTGAGTATCGGCGTCCACAGGACCCGCCCGCCTCCACTGACGCTTCTCTTGCCCCAGGCGTCCTGCGACAACGCTCCAACTCGAACACCGCCCAGCACAAGCCCCACCCCTGCGATGCCAACAACAACAAGAGCAGCAACAACTCGCGCAGCAGCTGCCCCAGCAGCAGCGACTCGGCCATCGACATCGAGGCTGTCGAACTGCCCTCGCCTAAGGCGGCGCTGCTCCTCAAGCACGACCTCGCCCACGCCCACTCCACGCGGTCGCTTCGGCGCGAGGAGTTCATCTACTACGACAAGAGGAGCGGGCGCTACGCCACCTTGCAGGCCCTCAACGTGGGCAGCGCCGAGCGTGAGCACGACGAGAACGCCCAGGCGGCCCGGGGCGAGACGACCAGCCGCAAGAACAAGAAGCACCTCTCGCTGCGGCGCCGCTGGATGCGCATCTTCGGGCCCTGCACGCGCTGCAACGACCAGAGCCACGCGCTGGACAACAGCGCCCTGCAGCAGACCTACACGCAGATTCCGCTTTTGGAGAAAAGCTTTGAGAATCACTGCCGAAACATTCGCTGAAAATGGCCAGGGCTGGAGGCGATGGGTGTTGGCAATTTTTATTGATGAAAAATTAACCAACTAACCCTACATAATGCTTTTCTCCGACGTAGGCGTGGTTGCTGGTGTAGAATTAAGAAGTATTATTATTCCATTTTTTATTATTTTTATATGCAAGTTTATTAGAACATATCTCAGTTTATTTCATACACCTTCCACTTCGAAGAATCTTTAACAATAAATGCTAAAGCAGGCTTTAAGCTAATCAATATAACGGTGAACTTCCTATGGACTGGGACCCAGAGAATGGGTATTGCACAAATACTTCATATGGGGAGACTAGCTCTAGTTTATTAATGGTTAATAACAATAATATAAAACATGCAAATATATTCAACGACGATAATTTCTAACAATCATTAAAGTGCATGTTTAGATTAAAGAAACATGTAATTTACCCTGATCCAAACACAAAACTCCTACGCATTAATAAATACATCTAGAAGACGCGCCGGCGGATAATAAGAATATGATAAAATATTAGTTCACTGCAGACTTGGTGCAAGGCGCCAAAAGTCAATTCCTGTTTAAGCAAAGTCCAAGGAATACTTGGAATGATTAAAGGGCACGGTGGATTTTATTGGTTTTTTCTATTCCATTCGTTGTAGCTAGGAGGCAAATCCTATAAGAGACAAAATAAGATCATGCATCATTCAGGGGAAATGAGAGGATCACTCACATTGTATGAAGGGGGCATGTCGCTGGGGCCGGGGCCATTGTTGCCACCTCGTCGGTTATACGCCGTGTTGTTGGCGCTCGCCAGGGCCTCCGCTTCTTTGGAATCTGTGAAGAGAAAATTCAATTTAGAGTCAATGCGAGGACCCAATAGACCAAACATAAATCGAATTAAAGCCAGCCATCGAACAAAATCTTACAGTAACTCTTAAAGAAAGATTGCAGGAATTGGTATAAAATGATAGGTCGTATACATTGGGTACGAATAATAGTAATATTGAGTGTTGCTGTTACCTGTAACAAAAACAACAAGTATGTACAAGGTCTGCTTGACTAAAAATACGTGAGGAACCTTCTCGGCAATTGAAAGGCAAGTGTGAAGCAATATTTGAAAAACTCACTTAAAATACTGAATAAAGAACTGGAAATGTACCTTTACCTCTTGCTTGTATTCTTGAAACTTGCTTACGGGATTAACTTTAAAAGGCTGTGGAGGGAAAATTGATAAAGTTTTATAAACGACCACCAATTCACAGGAAATAAAAAAGTATAAAAACAAAGTTGTTAAAATCGTAAGAAATCATACTTCTTGGAATGATGTTAAATATGAGACGACTGTTGGGAGCAAATATCTACTTATATTTTGAAGGCATAATCGTGTATAGGGGATAGAAGCCACTTTGGAAATGTCGTATTAATGTTTAAGTATTTAGGTATTAATATTCAATATTATGCAATTTTGGAATGTATGAGTGATCAATGTAAGTTTGTTGATTTTCAAAAACCCATATACCCTTTTCAGCCACTTGTCATATAATCTTCACTTACTTGGGGGCGGGGCACCGAAGCCCATTGCACCAGCAGCGGCGCCACCAGCGGCTCCGCCAGGAGGATACGGATAAGCTCCTTGTGGTAGCGGTGGACAACCACCTTGGTAGCCAGGGTATCCTGGGTAGCCGGGGTTGCCCTGGTAACCGGGATATCCTGGATAGCCAGGATAATAACCCGGGGCCGGCTGGGCTCCCGGCGGTCCATAGCCTCCTGCGCCGAATGGTGGAGGTTGATAGCCACCCCATTGCTGCTGTTGGGGCGGCAGCGACTGTTGCTGTTGTTGTGACTGCTGCTGGGGCTGCTGTTGTCGCTGCTGACTTGGCTCATCGGGTGGCAAGCTAAAGCCATTCCAGCTGGGTGGTTCCTCTGGTTCATCCTGCGGAGCAGTTTGTGGAGTGCTCTGGGGAGCACTTTGTGGAGTGTTCTGGGGAGCACTTTGTGGAGCTGCCTGATGATTGGCCCACGGTTGATGCGGAGGTCCCGATGGAGGAGCATTCCAGCCAGGATTTCCGTTAGGTTGGGGCTGATAGCCGGGATACTGCTGCGGTTGAGCGGGTGCAGAATAGGCAGGTGCTAGCAAAAAAATTGGGGGTTGCTTTAGATCTAGCCGAAATTTCGAGGCCGCAGGTGTTGAACCCTTTACAGCGGCACCCAATATCGAATTTAACGGAGTACGTGCAAACAGACAATACAAAAGCCGAGAAGGATATGAAACTATTCTAATACTTACGTCCTCCGATTCCTGGGTAGGGCGGTGGATTGTCGCTTATAAATACAGTGTTTGGAGCCGGTCCACTGAAGGCATCATGAGTCGGTAGCCAACCGTAGTAGCCCGGTGGGGGCTGATAGGCTGGTGGAGGAGCCTCGTGCCATGCACCGGACGGTGTGTACGGCGGAGGATCATCGCTGAAGCCACCGTGACGCATGTTGCTTTGCGCGGTGGTGGCTGCACGCAGCAGAGCCGAACCATACTCGATGGCACCACCCGCCTTGAAGTACAGCTTGAACTTGACCTCGCCCACAAAGTTCCCATTGGGTTGGGCGCGTACCTTGCCCTTGATGTAGTTAGCGCCAAACACCGGCTGCTCCAGCTCAACCTGGCGATCGTATGATGGAGAATCAAATAGCATTTCCTTTTAAACATGAGTAAGAAGTAATCTTACATTGGACATGGCTATGAAGGGTGCGCTGAACGACTGCATCGCATCATCGCTCTTCTTGTTATTGAAGATCATGCGGTGCGAGGTGAGATAGATGCGACCCTGCTTGGAGCCCTTGAAAGCAGGGTTGTCCTGGCCGGAGAAGTCCATGGACACGCTATCGCTGTGCAGCAGAATGCTGGAAAAAAATAGTGTCGTTTACAAAACATATCACTCGGCTGTATCTTATCGTGCAACAACAACAGCGCCAACAAATCTAAGATAAGCAAGGCTACTCCGTTGATATTGCTACGCGAGTCTGCCGGAGAACCCGCAGTTTCCGGAACTCATGAATATTTGCAGGCGGTCTTCAATTTCACCATGATCTCATTTTCCGGAGTGCCCCCTCCGTTGCCTACACGAGTCAAAAAACACAGTCAACAATAAGCAGTGAAAACGACAAATGCATTTGCGACGCAATTCAAAACATTCCGCGAATTCCTGCAATTAAGATGATTTAATTGTAACTTACTACTCGCCCGAATGGATCAGAACGCCGTTGCTGGCGTGTGCCGTGTTCAGAGACATTTTCCTCGATTTTCCACAACTTTCCTACGCTCTGTTAAGAAATTTCGCGTTCCGTTCGAAAGGAGGTTGAAAATTCATCTGAAAGTATTTTCTTCTGGAAACGTCAAAACTTTGCCAAATGATTCATTGCTCGTGAGCTGCCACCTGTTCCTATGTTTCTGGATATTGCTAAACTGTCAGTGGTTATCCGAGACACAACCCAACCAACTCTAAGACAGCTCAAACAACACAACATGTACTGACTGGCAACTCCTCGATTATTATTGCATTTTTACGTTCTGGGTGGTGACGAGATGTTCAAAGTGTTTAGTGGAACGAAAAACCGATTATAAGTGATATTTTTATGGACGACAGGGCATAAAAGACACCAAAAGGAGCTGTTAATCCTGCAAGTGTTCTCTATAGAGCAACTTCGAACCAAATGTCGTTCAACTATGGAGGTCTGGGCAACCAGGCTCTCCAGAACATACGTAAGTGAAGCGGAGTCACTTCGAACAGACGCAGGCACCATATATAATCTATTTATCTATGGAAGCCACTGTGTTGTGCGAATATAATATATTTTTAAATCATCGATCTATAAAAATAAAAATTCCTCTGCACGACGCCATTTTGTTCGACCACTTTGAGTCCGATTCGGAACTCATCGCTCTCCGCCCTTATCGCGAGCTTCATCTGTTTTCTTTTCTCACCTCATTCTGATTTAGAATCAGCTGCTTTTTATTTTGGTGCTTATTATCTTTCTCCGCCTTCGTAAATATTTTCGGTTGCAGTTTGTTATATATTTAGTTAATTATACCAAGAAAACTGTTCACAAAAATGTTTTCTTCGTTTTTTCAGTTCCACTCTTCGGAAACATGGCCAATTCTACTGCCGCAAATCAGCCGAATTTTATGTCGCAACTGGTGGCGGCAATGTCCACCGTAGGCGGAAACCCCTCGGGCGCCTCCCTCAATAGCCAGGCGCAGACAAGTGCACCTTCCACATCATCCGCCTCCACGGTCTACCCGTACAGCCGCAATAGACGCGCATCTACTCCAGAAGCGCCGCCCGCCCCTCGGCTTTCCGAAAACCCGGACGACCATAAGGCAAAAATGAAACCGAACCAGGGCGCCTTGCCGATGGATCTTGATTATGACGCGGAGCCTGAGGCAGCAGCCATAACCAACGTGGATGCACAATCGAGCTCTAGTTCGAAGGCCGGACAGCAAATGTTGAAGGTGTCCGATTCTATGCTTCTCAATGGACTCATGTCTGGAGGAATGAATGCCGCCGCAAGTTATATGTTCTTCCCAACCACAAGCGGATCCATGCTCATGGATCACACATCTATGATGGCGGCCGCTATGCAACAAATGCAGGGCTACGGCGGGTACATGCCGGGGCCAACGGATAGTACTCCCACGGTGGAAGGGGCAACAGAGCAAGCAGGTATGCTCCCTGAATTGATACTATATGAAATACTAATTGAAATTAACTAACAATCGTTTAAATTGTCTTTTAGTTAACTACCCTCAGTCCATGAAGGAGGTGGTCAAGACTAAAAACTGCATACTCTTCCCGCCCAATCCGAACGCGCCTCCTCCTACAATTCGTGAGCGCCCGCCAGGCTGTCGCACAGTTTTCGTTGGTGGCCTCCCAGAGAATGCCACCGAGGACATTATACGGGAGATTTTCGAATCTTGCGGGGAGATCACTACTTTGCGCATGTCTAAGAAAAACTTCTGCCACATACGGTACCGCCATGAAGCTTCAATCGACCGCGCCATCTACCTCTCTGGTTACCGCGTGCGCATCTCCACTATGAACGATCCGTCGAATTTTGGACGCCTACACGTCGACTACGCACAGGCACGAGACGACCAGTACGACTACGAGTGCAAACAACGACAGCTACAACGGGAGCAGCGGCACCGTGACAGGGTAGCACTTGACCGAATTCGCTCGCAGTCGCCACCACCCATTCCGCACTACACAGACCACGAGGCGTCACTAGTATCAGAGAACTTGCGCAGCAATGAATCCTTCCTGAAGGCCGTACAAACCATCAGTGTCTGGTTGGAGCGCGGAGACTGCACCAAGCGAAACGCAAACATGTTCTACTCCATGATACAGAGCACGCACGCTCACGTTAGACGGCTGCATACGGACAAGCAGCAACTGGAGGAGGATCTGAAGAAGGCTCGCGAGAGTTATCGAAAGCAGATGCTGGTTATGTCTAAGCAATGTAAGTAAAATATCACATCTTTATTGTAAACGAAGTAGTAGCAATGCGATTTAATCTTTGACGCGATCCTCCTGAGCTAGATGTTTAAAGGGTTCGGAAATTCGGAAAATAATTGAATCACTTCTCAGTGACTCAAACGTTTCATTTACTGTATATCTCGCACTATCCTCCAGTTGACTTTCGTAGGGTGCGAAGCACACGTTTATAAACTTTCCTACCGCTATCATTAGATCTTTCTTGGAATACTCGGTTTTTTGAATGCTCTGGAGAGGCAAAGCTCTTAGTAATTTAGACCAGGATGCTTTGCTCATGCTTCGGTGACGAAGGTAAACGTCAAGTTTCGTCCAAAGTAAGGCACAAGGTTTGTAAAAGGTCGACGATGTAAAGGAAAGACTTCCTAAGTATGCATAGTCTCAGTCCAGCCGCCACACCGAAGGGTTCCGCTGGAACGCCCCTTAGCACTGCACTTACGTATGCATAGGTAATGAGTCTAAAACGAATCGAAGATTGCAAAGATAGCGGTAATGGAATTAGTTATAAGTGCTGCTGTTCTTTAAATGTATTTCTATTTAAGTTAAGTCTAATCAAGAACGTTAAACGCCAACAAACCAAACAACTACCCTCTCCCCTTATTCAGTCACTCAGATTGAAAAAGTGTTCAATGCCGCTAGTCACAAGAAGGTTTGGGACCATTTCTCCAAAGCTCAGAGAAAAAACATCGATCAGTGGAAGAAGCTGGCCACGGTACGTACAAAGCGCAGCAGTGCAGCCTTTTCTCAGTCTATCAGTTTAATAGCTCCACATCCCATCCACCACTACTTCCACCTATACCGTAATCTCAACATGCATCCATATTTTGTTCTGCACTCCTGTCCTTAGTCATAGCTGCACATGCATCATTTATTTGTAACTCCTCGGTTTGCAGTTTATTTTCGTTAGCCATCTGTGGTGCTTGCATGCAATTTTTGTAGTTCCTAATTAACCACCTTGTGATTGACCACCCACCACACATTCTACATCAGACACTTGTCGCAACATTTAACTAACAATCTCACTGGGGGCAGCTAACGACGATTGAGTTTACATAAATTATATTCAAGATATACTCAGTTGATCTATTCCATAAATGTTATGTGTAGCTATATTGCTTGTAGTTCGATGTGGGGTTGTGGTTTCAGTAATTCTGCTTGCACTTGTTGGTATATATTTTCTTCCCCCCATCTCCACGATATTCCACTTTAAATTAAGTTCCATCCACAACTATCGACCCTTTTGTGTGTAAACCATCAATACTCACAAAGCTTCTTTGAAAATACGAAGACGAGAGTCGTTCATTTTTACTGGGATTGGCGATTGTTGTTTTAGTGAACTTTTCAAAATTGGTCGAAACCGAATCAAAGGTTTCCTGGAAAAGAATTTCGTTTCGAATTCGATGATTAGAAATCGACGAGGTAAGTACCGAAGCATCAGCAACCCTTGGAAACCTCTTGCAAATGTAACTTAACTCTTGAATTGAGTCCAACCAATAAAACACGAAATCAATCAATTCCTAGTTAAGACAGACCCGAATCCCTTACCTGAACGTCTGACTTAATAATTATGTGCATTTATTATCTGATTCCCCACCTCGCACCATCAGGAACTGCGCTCGGTGCAGATCGAGGACGATGAGATGGAGATGTCGGACGAGGATCGCGAACACCATGGCAGCAGTGCCAAGCGATCGCGCTACGACAGCGAACATTTGAAGGTAATGGTGTCCTGACCTCAGCCGTAGCTCATCGGGCTAAGACGTGTCCCTCATAACGTTACAGGACGAGAACGACTCGCTTCGATGTCAACTGGAAGCCATGCGAAACGAAATATCACTGGAGCGCACGGACTCCAAATACGACAACGACTTCCGCGAGAAGCAAATGAAAGTGTTGCAGGAGACCATCAGGAATCTGCAAACTCAACTGCTCCAGATCAAAACCAAGGAGCAGAAGGATTCCAAGACCATCGAGCATCTGGAGCGCAAGCTGAAGGAGTCTGGCGTGAAGCAGTTGCTGCTGAAAACCAAGATCCGCGAAACCACGGAGAAACTCAAAGAACGCGAAAACTCGTCGCGGAACTCGGAGGCAAGCGATCAACTACTGGTCGAAGAATCAGAACTGGAAGAGGGTGATGCAGATGCGCAGACCAAGCAGGCCAGCAACTCACGGCAGGAGACTGAGAAGAAGGACGTGGCTACCGCTGGGGACACTCAACCGGCAAAACATGAAGCTCCGCAGGAACAAGGACAGGAAACGGTTATTGATGTCGATGAAATCCACAACGATGCCCTTCCAAACGAAGTCGTTGAAATCAAAGACGACGAACCTGCATCAGAGCAAAATAAAATTGAGTCTGAACCTATTTCGGATAAGAACCTCACCAGTGCACTTACCGGCAGCGACGAAACAAATGACTTAGATAAGGAAGATGATGAGGTAAGTCGTCCGACTTGATAATGATTTCACCAACAGCGAAATTCCTATTTTAGAAACCGCATTTGGATCTCACTGAGGCGCGCGTAATTGTACTTGTCGCCGCTTACCTGGTAGTGCATCCTCTGGGCGTTAGCAGCGCCCATATCTGCGATTATCTGCGTAGCATCATCAAGCCCTGTGAACTGGAGACCGACGGTCTGACCCTAATTCTCAAGAAGTACACGAATCTTTTCGAGTCAACGGCCCCGAGTGAACAGACCAATGAATCAAGGACTGAATGGAAGTTCTGCGGCTTTGCGGCCAGCGCTCCCAGTTCGAAGGAACAGTAGCCACGAGCACCAAGCTTTCTTCTTTAATTTAAGATTAGTTGGCCAAAGTTGCCAAAGACACAATTGCTTACACAGACACAGAAATTGATTACAGAACCAAGAAATGTGGGACGAATTTGTAAAAATACTCTTTAAAACTGCATCCAATAAACTCACAACGAATTGTGCGAACTATGCTCACGATCCTTTTTTCTTCGAATTTCCTATTTCGGATTAATTAGTTCGAGGAAACCTAATATAGATGGAATGCTCTCTGCCACAGGCAGAACGGATTTGAGAAGTTTGAGGTTTACGACATTTTTAAATAACAATTTATCGCTTTGATAAAAGTTTGGAACTCGCCGGACACACTAACGAAATCTAATCGGACTCTCGGCCAAATCTGAATGAAAGCAGATCCCTATCGTAAATCAGTTGGAAATCGCAGAAAAGCTCTTATCGCGAGAGAAAATCTTCTCGGTCGGTACCTATTTAAGACCTTCGTCCAAATTTTAAGAGTTAATTGTGGCACTGAAACCGAGAATGAAGGCGACTCTATTGTTGACTCTGGGACTGAGTCTCCTGCTCACGGAAGCGATTGGCTTTAAGTGGGGCGGGTTTTGGCCTCCTACAACAAAACGCCCTCCAGTCCCAACTACAACCACAACGAAACGCCCACCGGTCTTTACTACAACCAGGCGCCCCCCGCCCCAAAGACCAGAGAAGGATCCCGGAGTCGTCGTCAAAGGAGGTCAGTGGTCAGCACAAACGAAAGAGTTGTTTCCTCTCAACACTGGGTACATCTCTTCCAGACTGCTCCTTCAAAGTGAATGGCGACCTCGTCGACCCAGCCCCTCTCTTCACCCCCCACGGCCAGTACGACTGGATTGTGCCGAACCCCCAGGGCGTGGTGGAGCTCAGAAACGGCGAGAAGATCGATATGTACTGCAGTGAGTCGTTCGTGGCGCCTTTCGAGAACGCGACCCGGGTAACGGCCCAGTGTCTGCAGAATCAGTATTTCTTAGTGGACGGCACCATCATCCCGTTCGCAAACTTCAGCTGCACCGATTGGCCCACCTACACGGCGCGCCGCACCGGGCGTCCCTGCAACGGGGGCACCGACCTGCTGGAGGTTGGGTTTGAGGTTTTGGGCGGCTTCCTGCAGGTCATGGACATCTGCCACGACGAGGTGAACGAGGCCACGCGCTACGTGCACCACGTGCTGAACCCCTCAAGCGCTGCGTACCAGACCTCAGTGGCCAGGCCGCGCTTCATCGAGGGCGACTTCTACGCGGGCAAGAACGTGGACAACATCTACACGCAGGTGCAGCAGAACATCACCATCAGCGAGATCTTGGGCATGGACGCCACTCCGTACTTCAACAGCTCGATCAGCGTGTACCTGGCCCGCGGCCACATGGCGGCCAAGGTGGACTTCATCTTCGGCGCGGCCCAGAAGGCCACCTTCTTCTTCGTGAACGTGGCGCCCCAGTGGCAGGCCTTCAACGGCGGCAACTGGGAGCGCGTCGAGGACGGCGTTCGCAAGTTCGTGGCCAACAACAACTTGACCACCGACTGCTACACCGGTGTCTGGGGCGTCTCGACGCTGCCCGACGTCAATGGCGTGCACCAGGAGTTGTACCTGGCCTTCGACGAGAACAACAACGGCCTGATTCCCGTGCCCATGATCTACTTCCGCGTGGTCATCGACCGTGAGACCCGCAAGGGCATCGTTCTGGTGGGCGTGAACAACCCGCACGCATCCGTCGAAGAGATCCTGCGGGACTACGTGATCTGCGAGGACATCGGCGACCGCATCGACTGGATAAGCTGGAGCAAGGAGGACCTCCTGAAGGGATACTCCTACGCCTGCTCAGTGCCTGATTTCATCGAGGTCGTCAAGGACCTGCCGCTGGAAGCACTCAACACCACCGGCATACTGGGAGTCGACGACGAGCCCGCGGCAGACACAACCACCTGGGCACCAGAGACGACTGTAGGGACTGAGTGGACCGAGGGCACTGAGTGGACTGAGGGCACTGAGTGGACTGAGGACACCAAGAGCCCCGAGCTCCCGCCTGAAGTATACGTTTAGGGCTCGCCGGTAGATTAAGTTGTACATATGAATGCTCTTTAATTGAATAAAAAACACACACAACTGATATTCGACGGAGGGCCAATCCATTCACGAGTCGTGCCCAGGTCGATAAGGCAGCCCTTATCGGCACTATTTGAGGAAAGAGCGCGGCCTTGCGGCAGACGCCGCTCACGTGCTCCGATATCTCCCCATGTACTCTCGTGCAGGCGGCTGATAAAGCCCCAATTGAACCGCGAAGGGACGGGACCACCACCAGGTGGCTGTCGAGCTTTAATCTAGTAATCGGCACTCGGACACCTATTGGGGTCCAATGAGCTATTTTAAGAACCCCTGCCCGGTTTATCGCATGTCGCAAATCTCAGGCCGTCAAGTGGAAACCCAAGCACACCACTCGCATCTAATGTACTCAGGCCCTACTCTCGAGAGCCAGTCCTCGTCGTCTTCCGCTCTAGTTCCACTCTCTTGAAATGTGTTAACAGGGGTGGACGGCAGTGGGGAAAACAACATTAGATCGGTGATAAAGCATTAATCTAGTGACGGACGCAAATTCCCGATATTGGCATGCGCACGACTGGGACTTCAGCGATAGACATCAGCGCGAACCAGTTCGTAGGATGGCCAACGCCGTGCCAGATAACGGAGGGCCAATCGGGCTTCCACCAAATCGGCAGAAGCCTTTCCAAAGCCCCTCGAAGTATCTTATCTCGCCTCCGTGCTCGTCCAATTTACGTCTTATGGTCGGCAAAGCCCACTCGAACAATAACAATTAGACACCAATGTCCGGCCGGGGACCGAGGCTATTTAAGAACGGCCGCCGCCCCGTCACGGACAAAAGTTAGCACAACTATGAAGCTGAATACCTCTCTGCTGTTGCTCCTGGGCGGTCTCTGCCTCCTCGGCAGTTGCTCCGCCAGGGTGGAGAGCATCCCCCTGGATCTGATGGAGCAATTCAAGTTGTCCCGCGCCGACGACGTCGAGATGCCCCTCGAACCCCCCGTGGAGGACGAGATCCACCAGCGCGTGGCCGTCGTCAACCCGATTCCAGAGACGCGTGACAATGGTGAGTCGAGTCTCGCAGCCGCGTCCCTGCCAGCGGAGAAACTAAAAGCACTCGCCGGTGCATCCTCCATTGCAGAGTGCAGCGTCACCATCCGCGGCGGCCTGGTGAACCCGCAGCCCGTGTTCCTGAAGACCGACTCCTCGGAGTTCTACCCCTACAACGAGGTCGGCGTGATGCAGTTCGACTCCGGCAGCACGATGCAAATGTGGTGCCCCAGCCAGTTCACCGCGTTCTCCGCCGAGCTCCTGACCGCCACCTGCGTGAGCGGCACCACCTTCAAGGTCGACGGCAGCACCTACGACTTCAAGGAGTTCGTCTGCAAGTCCTGGCCCAGCTTCACCGCCGAGAAGACCGGCGCGACCTGCAACGGCGGCATCCTGGTGCGCGTCGGCTTCGAGATCTCCTCCACGCGCTTCGCAGAGCAGATGCAGATCTGCTTCAACGAGGAGGAGGAGGTCACGCGCTACGTGCGCCACCAGATGACTCCCGCCAACGACTACTACCAGACGGGCGTGGACCGCCTCACCTTCCAGACGGCCGGCTTCTTCGACGGCAAGAACGTGGACAAGCTCTACACGCAGGCCACGCAGCAGGAGACGATCAGCGCCGAGCTCGGCACGGACGTATCGCAGTACTTCGACACGTCGAGCGTGTACCTGGCCCGCGGCCACTTGGGCGCCAAGGCGGACTTCGTGTACGGCACCCAGCAGCGCGCGACCTTCCTGTTCCTGAACACGGCGCCCCAGTGGCAGTCGTTCAACGCCGGCAACTGGGCCCGCGTGGAGGACGGGCTGCGCTCGTGGGTGTCCAAGAACAACATGTACGTGAACTGCTACACCGGCGTCTGGGGCGTCACCACCCTGCCGAACAAGAGCGGCGTGGAGACCCCGCTCTACCTGGCCTACGACGAGAACAACAACGGCCTGATCCCGGTGCCCAAGATCTACTTCCGCGTGGTGATCGAGCCCTCGACCCACCGCGGCATCGTCTTCGTGGGCGTGAACAACCCCCACCTGACCCTGGAACAGATCGAGAAGGACTACATCCTGTGCAACGACGTGAGCGACCAGGTGACCTATATCAGCTGGAAGCCGACGGACATCAAGACCGGCTACTCGTACGCCTGCGAGGTCGAGGAGTTCCTGCAGAAGGTCCCCAACCTGCCGTACCTCACCGCCAAGGGGGGTCTGCTGGTCTAGGCCGGTACCTGGGAATCACTAGAGAAAAAGAGCAATAAATTCGACCGGTTTCGTTGACACGTAGCTTTTCACGTAGTTTCGCACTAGATGGGCGGGGCGGGCGTGGCGGAGTCGGGCGTAGAATAATGAATGAATTGGAGTGAATGATAAGATGGTGAAATAATCGGTCTGAAGACGGGTTTATCGCGGTTGGTCTTATCTGGGTATTTATAGTTCGCTAGCGATGCGAATGGATTCTTTATTTATGCGAAAATACTAAAAAAATAAATTTTATTGTCCACAGCGTGGGCTGCGCAATTCCTGCAAGGGCTCTCAGTACAGGAGTCCGCTCACCGCGAAGGTGGGCAGGTGGGCGACCTTCTTCCGGAACTCCCCGACCTCGCAGGCGTACGAGTAGCCAGCGGCGATGTCAGCCTTCTTCCAGCCCAGCCACGTGATCTGGTCGCTCACGTCCGGGCAGAGGACGTAGTCCTTCTCGATCTGGGCCAGGGTCAGGTGCGGGTTGTTCACGCCGACCAGGACGACGCCCCTCCCGGTGGCGGGCTCGACCACGACCCGGAAGTACAGCATGGGCACGGGGATGAGCCCGTTGCCGTTCTGGTCGTAGGCCAGGTAGAGCGGGGTCTCCACGCCGCTCTTGTTCGGCAGGGTGGTCACGCCGTACACCCCGGTCCAGCACTCGACGCTCATCCCGCGCTGCGAGACCCAGGCGCGCAGCCCGTCCTCCACCTTCTGCCAGTTGCCCGCGTTGAAGACCTGCCACTGGGGCGCCGTGTTCAGGAACAGGAAGGTCGCGCGCTGCTGCGTGCCGTAGACGAAGTCGGCCTTGGCGCCCATGTGCCCGCGCGACAGGAAGACGTTCTTCTTCGCGTCGAAGTACTGCGCCGCGGCCCCCTCGAGCGCCCGGTCGATCGTCTCCAGCTGGGTGGCCTGCGAGTAGAGCTTGTCCACGTTCTTGCCGCCGAAGAAGCCGGCCGTGGCGAACGTGAGGCGGTCGACGCCGGTCTGGTAGAAGTTGCTGCCGGGCTCCAGGGCGTGGTGCACGTAGCGCGTGACCTCCTCGTCCTCGTCGAAGCAGACGCGGTACTGCGTCAGGAAGCGCGCCGCGTCCAGCTGGAAGCCGACGTCGACCAGGGTCGTGCCGCCGTTGCACGTCGCGCCCGACTTCCTGGCGGCGAAGGCGGGCCAGGAGCTGCACACGATCGAGGCCACGGGCAGCTGGACGTCGCCGACCGCGAAGGTGGTGCCGCCCACGCAGGTGGCGACGGCGGAGGGGCCCGACAGAGGGGCGGCGAGGCTGCTGGAGCAGTGCAGCTCGACGGCCTGGCCACTGGCGACTTCGATGGTGCCTGTGGCGGAGACGGGGTAGAACTCGGAGGTGCCCGGGCTGACGAACAGCGGCTGGGGGTCCTTGAGGCCGCCCTTGATGGGGACGGAGCAGCCGGCCGACTGCAGTGCGCTCCGGGGCTCCTCGGTGATCACGGCGGGTGTGTCCGGTGGCTGCGTCAGGATCCTGGCTTGACAGCAGCTGAGGACGAAGCTGCCGACGAGCAGCAGCAGAATGGTTGAGAACTTCATGACGGGCTGGGAATAGACTGAGCCAGAGTTGGGCAGCCGGCCCTTAAATACTCTGGGCCTGTTTCCGCCGATAAGAACTCGCAGATATCGCGGAGTCAATGTAGCATCGAGTCCCAATCGTCGGTTCCTGAGAGGCGCCGCGGCTCAAGTAGAGCCCTCGTCGATCCTATCGCTGCAAGACAAGACTTAACAAGACACACGATTGGCTCATTAAACTTATCAGGCCCTTCACTCGATTTCGGATGCTCACGTTCGAACCGACCCGAGTGTCGTCCCTAAAGCACACAAGCAGCGAGTACCGATTACTCGACTCTGTGCAAAATCGCCCACGACGATCGTTACTTTCCTTTTGCAGATCCTTGAAGAAAGCCAGAGAATTAAATCGTCCTCATCTCAAATACGTGAAATGTTTTTAAATTTAATGTTTGTGAGCATGAGAATCACGAAGGTTTGCCGGAGTGGAAGATCGTCGATTTCGGGGGATGTTGCTCCAACCCGGTGCTGCCATGTCTGTCCATAGGATCGGCTGCACCGGGTACCCAACCCGGAGGGCAGAACCCACATCCCTATAAGAGTCTTCCTTCGCTCAACCCGCACGTCTTCTTCCAGGCGCCGTGGAACTACGTGCCGTGGCCATGGTTGGTATCTAGACCTGTAGACCTGCAGAGATAAGTCTGCGCACTCGGCCTTCGACACGTGAACATGACTCTCTGGTTCCCGCACTTGAACTCGCGGTCGGGTCCTCCGCCCCTCTGTAAACACCGTACGAGTCCCAGATAAGCCCGACCGCGGACACCTGCGAGGGACCTGCACAGGGAGAAGCAACGACAACAGGTATTTATTGCACATATGTATTTATTAGTGTAAGAAAAATCCGGTCTACGCGCCCTCCAGGGTCTCCAGCACGCCGGCCAGCGCCGGCGGCAGGCTGGTGACGACCCGCAGGAAGTCCGGCAGCCGGCACGCGTACAGGAAGCCCTTCCGGGAGTTCTCGTTCCTGGTCCGCATCCACCGCAGCCAGGCGACGTCCGCGCTGATGTCCTCGCAGACGACGTGCTCCGCGCGGACCTCGGCCTGCGAGGCGTGCGGGTCGTTCACGCCCACCATGGCGATGCCCCGCCGGGGCTGGGGGTGGGCGCGGTCCACCAGCACGCGGTAGAAGAGCTGGGGCACGGGCAGCAGCCCGTTGTTGTTGGCGTCGCGGCCCAGGAAGAAGGGCCGTCGCTCGCCGGAGGGCAGCGCCAAGCGCAGGGTGCCCCACGTGCCCGTGTAGCAGTCGATGTCCAGGCCCGCGCGCGCCGCGAACCGCCGCACCTCGTCCTCCAGCCGGGCCCACTGACCGCCGTTGAAGCCCTGCCACTGCGGGGCCGCGTTCAGGAACGTGAAGGTCGAGCGCTGCAGGGCGCCGTAGACGAGGTCCGACTTGGCGGCCAGGTGGCCGCGCGTCAGGAACAGGGTGCGGTTGTCGAGTAGGTGCCCGGCGGGTCCCTCGAGCAGCGCCTCGGCCGCCCGGCGCTGGTTGGCCTGCGAGTAGAGGCCGTTCAGGTTGTGCTCCCGCAGGAGGCCGCCCTGGCTGAAGGCCACGCGCCGCACGGACCGCTGGAAGTGGATGCTCTCCGGCTGCAGGCGGTGCTGCGTATACAGCGAGCGCAGTGCGACGTCGTCGTGGCAGAGGGCCAGTGTCTGGACGAAGCGGCCCTGGGTGGCCTCGAAGCCCACCCGGTAGAGCGCCGCGCGCCCGCTCGCACACGCTGTCCCCATGCGCTCCACCCGGAAGTGTGGCGGCCGCGCGCAGCTGAACTGCGCGAACTCGAACTTGGCGCCCCGCCAGAGGAAGGTGCGGCCCTCGAGGCAGGCGGGCCGCAGGCTCCGCGTGTCCTTCGGGATCGGGGGGTAGGTGCTGTTGGCGAAGGCGCTGCTGCAGAAGAGCTCGATGCTGGCGCCGCGCGGCACCTCCAGGAAGCCCCTGGCGCTCGGCAGCCAGACGCGGTCGCTGTCGGGAACGAGATACAGCGGCTGGTGGGCGTCACGCTTCGGCAGGTCCGCCTGGACGTCCAGCGAGCACGGCGGGCCTGTGGAAGAAAGCGGATTAAGGGCGGGTGAAGCTGGGCCGTCTTCGGGTCACACTCTTACCTTCGACGGCCGCCTCCACAGCCCCCGGCAGTGGCTCCGGGCCGGCCCCGATGTCGGGCGCAGGTCTGGGGGCCTCCCGAGCAGCCACGAGGAGCAGCGCGCACGCGGCCAGCACCAACGCCAGAGCGAGAAGCACCTTCATGTTGCCCGTCTTGGACTCGACTGGTCGACGGTCCCACGGCCAACCGCCCAGCACAACAGGCTGCTTTCTCCGGACCCTGGCGAGGCCGCGGTCCACGAACTGGGGCACGTGAAATTTCTCTTTCTCTATCAGGGGCTCAGTGGGTGCCGCCGACTCTCGACGGCCTTTGTTCGGCGCGGCTGCCGTGTTGCTGCCGGCGACTCGAGGCTTCGCGATATCAGCACGCGCCCAGCTGCTCTTGGGTGGAGCCGCGAACTACAGACGTAGTAGAAGCCGAAGTCAGTGGACGTCGCCGTGGCCACAGCGCAATTCTACATACGTGCAAATCGAAGTGAGTGCACCAAAACTCGTTGAAGTCCAGCGTTGAAATCAGCACCTCAGCCTCCTAGCGCGGAACTTGTCGACTGCCGTCGGCGGAGAGACGGCACTGGTTCGCTGGTGACCTCCGGCTCTCTCTCCATGTAAACAGAACGCCTTCCGCTCCTCGGCCCTGCGTCATCGGCGCTTGGCTGCATCGCTTATCTTTCGAGGTCGTCAGTCGCCGTCGCCGAGCTGTCGCTCACGCTCTCCCGCGAGTGTCGACGCCTCACGTGCGTAGAGTACGAGATCCCAAGCCGGTCACCAGCGGGCGATGAGTCAACAGGTGTCGGAGGCGAACCCCGGTCCGTTCACAGCTGTGGGCAGAGGAACTGTCAGCATCGAATAAATTTGTGAAACTAATTCATTTCACGCTCCATCATTTTGTCTAGTTATACTATTTTTCTTGGTCGGTCGGCTGGCATCGACCGAACAGTCGAGATCGCAAGATGTATGTGATAAATTTTGTTTACACTACTCAGATACAAACTTCTACGACGACTACTTTGAGCGACTGCGAATGTTCGAATGGAAATTTAGAGCTGATCATTGGAACAAAAGACTGAACTGGAAACGTTGGCACTTCGACTCCTTCGAACGAGCTGCTTCCTTGTCCGCAGCCGTACGGGTGACTCGAGTCCACCTTCCGGACGCTCGTCAGACCCCCGGGCGCCGTGTGTTGCCCCCGGCGCGGTCTTTTGTGTGCGCGCGGCACCCTGTGCGTCGCGGAAGCGCTGCGAGTGCACACTTTGTCGCCGGAGCGCGGCGACAGCGCGGCGAGAGCGGCGGCCACGACAAAGGCGACGGACACAAAGGGAGCTGCCAATAAATACAAGTGGCCGGCGGCGGATCGGGCCGAGTCGACGGCGATCAGAATCGCAATCAGAAGCAGAACCAGAGCCCGATCGCGGATCGAGTGCGGCGAGGGTTCGCCGAAGACGCAAGACTTTGCCAGTTGTCGCATCGAGCGCTGGGTGCATCGCGCGGATGCGACGTATCGGCGGCGAGTAGAATTAGTTCGCCGTGGCCTGCCGTGTCGTCCGATCGGACTGTCGTTCTCTTGATTGAGTTCTCTCGTGGTCGCCGTAGACGCTGCGCCTTCCATCCACGGGACCGGGGTCCATCGCGATCGGCCGCCGAGCGCTCACCACGCAGCGGCGGAGCACGTCAGTCGCCGCTGACGTCAGCGCGCTCGCCGAGCTGTCGAAGTCGCCTCCGCCGTCCACGGTCCGCAGCGAGAGACTCAGGTGAATTCGAGGCCCCCGACGGTACGCGCGACGAGTTCCCGCCTCGAACCGACGGTCCGGGCGAACCGCGATTGATAGACAAATAGCCAAAAGACATACAAAGGTGCAGAGGTGAAGGCAGTGATCGACAGGGACGAAAGTGCTCCGGAAGCTGACGGGCGCGCCATGGACTACTTCTTCGGGCGCCCCGCCGCCGGGTCCCCCGGGCCGGAGAAGGACTCGGACACCGAGGACGACAGCGGCATCGCCGAGGAGTTCAGCTCGGGCCCCAACTCGGCGGCCTCCAGCACGACGACCATGAAGCGCGTCACCTTCGACGAGGAGTCGCTGAGGCAGCAGAAGCGCCTCCTGCAGCAGGAGCGCCTCGGCGACGATGACGACGGCGACGGAGACGGGGAGGAACCGAGGGATGGCGTCAACGAGTTCTTCGACTACTGGTGAGTGCTCTGCAGGACCGGGGCTGCCCAAGGTCAGGACGGGCGTGTGGCCGGGGCGATCTCCATCGATCATCGCGCAGATGGACGGGCGGCGATCGAGGCGTCAAGATTTTATGGCCGTAAACGCTGCCAACAGAGGGGGCGCGGGTGTGGGGAATGAGACAGCAGCCAATATAAGACGAACGCGCCAACGCTGCGAATGGATCTGCAACAGGTGAACGCGACGCGACTCGGAAGCCAGGCGACGTCCGACTTTGTTTGGGCCATGTTAAAACCGCCGAACATGACGAGGCGAGTGGCCCGATCGAGGAGCCAGGGGCCGATGGAACCAAGCGGTCTCGGAGCCCACGCCTGGCCGCTGTGTACGGCCACGGCCGCGCTGGCGGACGTCGCGCGGAATGACAAATTAGGATCGAAACAGCCGACAGCAAGCCGAGCCGGGGCGTCAGTGACGAGGGGGTGAAGTCGCGTCATTTATTATTGATGGCTTATTTCGCGAACGTGTGCGGCTGCATTTGCGCTGCAATTAAGTCGAAGCAACGGCCACACAATGGTCCATTGTTGCTGCGAATGTATGCGGCAAACTATAAACGACTCGGGTTCTGGCGAGCGGCCAGGAAAACCGCGAGAAATGCGCTGTATTTTTAGGGATTCGTCTTCCGCGCCCCGATCGATTATCGGATCGTAATCGATGGCTGGCGATCGGCACGCGACGTCGAGTCGGCCCCGCCTGGCGAAAGGGAATCTCCGCCGAATGGGACGACCCAAGGTCCTCGGCACCGGACCAGTTGATCCCTCTGTTCGTCCCTTCCTGCCTCTCTCTTCTCTCTCTCTCTCTCTCTCTCTCTCTCTCTCTGGCCACCACTCGCCGGCGCGCGATCGCGAATCGAAACCGTGTCGCGGCCTTTGCGAACATTCTATATTTCAGTTATTGCGAAAGCGGGCCACGACCTCGATCTCTGGGAAATTTCGCCACAAATCCGCATCTAAATCCGCGCTAATGCTAGCGAAAGTTATCGTCAGTCGAGCGACGGTTTCACCTCAGCAATTGCATTTAATTAGTCTCTAACGATGGCAGTAACCGCGGGACCGACATTGAATTATCGGGCAGCTGCGCGTCATGGACGCCGCAGGAGCTGCACCCGCATGGCGGCGGAGACCTCGTGGTCGAAGGCGGGCCACCGGCCGGGCGAGGGGTTGCGCGGCCGTCAAAGAGCCGGCCGTGAAGGTCCGTCGGCCGAGGTCTTCGGCCCACCTCTGCCGCACCGACGCAGCAGCCGAGTCTTTGTTTACTTCTGACCGTTGGAGCTGCTCGCGTTGTGTCCCCGAACGCTTGAATGCACGAGCGATGAGTGACGGGCGAGGTGCGCCAGTCTATTTCGGGGACCCCGGACAGGAGCGCATGGGCTTCTCCAGGAGCTCCCACAATTGACTCCGGCGGCCCAGGCGCACTCACCTGTTCCTGGGAATTAATCGTTACTGCGCTGCAACCCGAAGTCCCCGAAGCCGACGCGGGCGACTTGTCGAGCTGCGGCGTCGGCAACAACAACCACGCAACCGACGGGGCACCCTATGGAGCCAACACGGACCAAATTGGACGAGACAACGCAAGCCCGGAGCAGGCGTTTCTCGGATCAGCGTCAGAATAATTACTCAGCCCCGACCGCGGAACGGCGACCCGGCCCTCGTGCCGACGGGGGTCTCGCGACGTCGCGCGTCTCCGCCATCTCGGCGTCAGATTCGGATGCTGTTGCCCTGGGATGTTGTTGTCGTCGTGTCTCTTGTTGTCGTCGTGTGTCTTGTTGTCGCCTCGTGTTGTCTGCTGCTGTTCCAGTGCATTTATTGTGCAATATTTTTAGCCGCGCGGCGATTAGCCGTTTATTTATAAGACCGCGGACTCGACTTGTCCGCGGAACGTTTCCTTATTTCGCTATACTCGGGGCGCGCAGGACCTGCGCCCCTCGGACCCTCGGGCCCAGCGATCTATTTCTGCGCCGACCGCGCTCTTGACTGTGAATCAGGCGACGCCGGCGGACGCTAAATAAGGAAGCGCACGTCGGACTCCGAGCAGCCCATGATCGAACGTCGCAACCCGCGAGGTCGACCCAGGCCACGCAGCACGCAGTTCATGTGGACCGATTCATCTCGCAATATTCACTTGGCCATGATAGGGAATTATTATCAAAGATGAAATGCCTGGGATGTGCTCGCGTGGGGTCTTCGAGCAAGGACTTAGAGAGGGAAGAGTTGTTTCGCTTGGGAAGCGAACGACTTGGGCAAGCGCAGTTCTTCTTCAGAAAAGTGTGTTTGATGGTTATTTATATTGACATTTTGTACTCCTCTTAGTACAAAATGGACCCTTCTCAGTCAGATCTGTGAACCTTGGAACCCCCAAATCAAGTCCGCCGTCTGCGATTTCTGATCTGCTGAGCTCCAGGCCCGCTCCCAAAACAAATAAACTGCGGAGCACTCGCAGATTTTTGGCGAATAGATCGGAACATCTGCACTGAACGGTAAACAAACAGATAATAAATATATTCGCAAATGAATAGAATAGGCATAGAGAACGGAGTGAGTCTGGTGTTTACGTTGGGAGGAACAACAAAGAAAATTCGCGTTAATTCAGTACGGGAGCGCCAAGCAGCCAACTGCAAGAGGGGCCCAGGCGGAAAACGGACAAATGCAGGCGGCGAGAGGAGCGGATCTAAGCAGAAAATGGAACAGCGGGGCGAGGGCGGGAGGGAAAAATTGGTTAATTGTTTTTCAAGAGCCTCGCAGCGATCAACTTACTTGTGTATTTTGTTTTTCCAATTTGCCAAACCAAAATTTCCGACATTTTCTATAAATATGTCTCGCGCGTCGCGATCGCCCTCTCGTTCTGTCTCTCCGGTTCTCTTCTCTCTCTTTCTCTCTCCCGGGCCCATGGCTTTTCCCACCGTCGCCGCCCGGCTGCACCGGCGACGCAGACTCTCGGCGCTGCTCGTCGTCGGACTGCCGCCGAAGTCCGAGCGGCTCGGTTTTCGCATTCGCCTTCGTGCTCGTACTCGCGTTCGTCGTATTTTCAGGTGCTTCGTGTGCGACCGACCCGTTGCTTCGTCGCCTGGCGACAATCACCACCATTTTTAATTCCCTTTATTTCGATTGTTTCTCTGATTTTGTTTTTTGTAATTTCACGATTCCGGACAACGTAATTTTGTTGTGACGTTTTGTTGTTGTTACGGGACATCTCGTAATTTTCACTCGCGAAAATCGCTTGCAAGTGTCGTCCGTCGCTCTGTGTGTGTTTGTGTGACGTGTTCTACTCATATCCATGTAGACATATTTTTTACGAAATGTCAACACAGAGTTTGTTGACTCGACTTTAGTGCCAGAAATATTCATTGAAGCCTCGCCTTTCACACCGCCGCAAAACGACAACGTCGACGCAGAGTTCACGCTGCACTTAACGGCATTTCGGACATTCAGGATCCAGCGCTTATTCGCAAAAAGCAGGTAATTTCTCAGTTTTCCACGCGGTCCCAGCCGAACTTCGTTGCAAGCTCTGAAAACGGACTCGTGCCGACCCAAGGATGCGGGGCAGGGAGGGATGAATGAGAAATCAGGAAATTGAAATTTAATTTGTAGGAATCCCCAGCCTCTCGGCGCTCGTAAATTTCATGAATCATTGCCCAACACCAACTAATGGAAATTAATTCGAGAGCAGCCGCGCAGTCCCGCGCAGAATGTCAAAGTTTCGGGAAAGAAGGCGGCGCCTCCCGCACCCCACCCGGGGCCTCCTGGTTCGGTCGACAAAGTTTATATTTACACAACGATCGGCAACAACAAGAGAAAATTGAAAATCCCATAAAATTGTTACTTGAAAACTAAGGAGGAACATAAACACGCATGGAAACATTTCAAGAGACAAGAGCACGGAGTTATTACGAAGGAACGGCCAAGATCCATAAAAACATTAACCCACGCACACACACACACACATACTCGGCGGCGTGCGGAGGGACCGCAGCAACATCAGTCAATGTCAGTTGGGAGCATGCCAAGACCGAGAGTGTGGGAGAGCGCGTTGTGAACGGGAGGGGATGGTTGGGGGAGAGGGAGAGGGCGACGCCGAGCGCCCGCAGCACTCGGGCTCCTCGGCGCATCCGCTCGTCGTCCGCTCCAGCCGCGTGGCCCGGATTTCGCGCCGATGCCGCCGCCGCCACCGGAGCTGCGAATTTCGTCCCGGGGCGGCGAAAACAATCGGTCGCGAAAATAAATGACGCCATTCTAAATGCGTTTTCAATGGAAAAGTTCAAAGATTTCGACGATAGCGGACCCAAACGATCCCCAAGTGATTTCGTGAGCGATCTCAGCTGTTTTCCCAGAACGACGCCGGCGCCACGTCGACCACCAACTACCGATTACCGGGCGCGAGGAGAATCGGTTCAGCCTTCGGCGATTCGACTTCGGCGTTGACGGACACATATTATTGGCTCCGTGGAATGGTCACATGCGGCATCGTGTTAGGCATTTATTCGTCGTAAATATTTCCACCGAATTTCCCGGGCCTCTCGAAGACGTTGTCGACGTCGACCCAGGAACGCGTCATGAGTCTGCCGTGACCCATGCGACGCCTCTCGTGGGCCCAGCATTGACATAGATTTGGGCCATCATAAAACTGGTCGCATAAAACAACTTCGGACATTAATTGATGTCTTTCTCGGCCGAAATCTGTTTTTGTTGGAAGTAAAACCAACGCGCAGACTTCGCGAGGTTTCATGATTCAGGAGATCTTCGCAGATGGATGTTTGAAAACTTCGTGCAAAAACAAACTGCCTTTGGGCGCTCGTTCTTGTTTACATTCTGGCCTGATCTGCTTTCACGACGCGATTTACGTGATTTACGAGTGCTCGGTAATTGGGGCTCTTCCTCCTCCCTCCGCATCGATCAGTTTTGACGCTGTCTGTCTGAGTCGCCTCCCGCTCAACCACCCTGTTCAACGACTTCCACTCGAGCTTTCGCGACTCCCCGTGGTCGGTGTCTTCGCTCGTCCGGCCGGCGTTCCGCGGACAAGAACCCCCCAGAGGCCGAAAGCTCTCCAGCTCCTCTCATCGGCTCACCGCTATTTATAGAACGCTTCTTCTCACCCAATGCGATGGAGAACTCCCCAGGCGGTGCAGGGGGTGCCCGTGTCTGTGACATTGAACACAACTCGAGGAACGGCATCATTTGAACTTGAAAATTGGGATGAAATAAATCCCAAAAAGACGGCCCTGATCCGTCCCCATTTCGGTCCGCATCCCTTCGTCCCCGTGCCCTTGGCAGTCGGGGCCACCGGAAGGCGTTGCCATGCACGAACACAGCCGTGCGGCTGACGTCAATGGCCGCGTTCGATTCGATTTCTCTCGAATTGCGCTTCGATTTTGGATCTTGTTTGCTGCTTGTAAGCGGTCGTCGCGATCTCGATCGCCTCGGTCTGCTGGGAATCCCGTCACTGCGAGTCGAGGGGATTCTTTTTATAGTCTCTATGGCCGTGAAGAGCTACTCGGAGCACTCCGCGGCCCTTCGACTGGGGATCCGATGACTCCGTGCCCACCAGACAAAGACCGAGTTTTTTTTGTATGAACTCTTATTGAAAGCATCGATCAGAATCCGCTCCGCAGCTGGTGCTGGTGCTGGTGCCGGAGCGCCCTAGGCCTTCCAGTTGGACCAGGTCTGGATCTCGTTCCACAGGTTGGTGCCGGGGCACTCGGTGCTGCCCACCTGGCGATGGCCGTACAGGGTGTAGCTGGAGGCGAGCTGGCCGCGGGATACGGCCTCGGCGAGCAGGCTCTTGGCGGCCGAGATCTGGGCGGTGGTGGGCTTGTCACCTGCGGGGAGGAATGGGGTGAGGCAGGGCGACGGGTCGACGATCGAGTACTCACTGTTGTAGTTGCCCATGAAGGAGATGCCGATGCTCTTCGAGTTCCAGCTGGTGGCGTGCGCGCCCATCACGTTCCAGCCGCGGCCCTCGTACACGTTGCCGTCGCCGCCGATCAGGAAGTTGTAGCCGATGTCGGCCCAGCCAAGGGTCAGCTGGTGGTAGTCCTGGATGTTCTTCATCTGCTGGATGCAGGCCGACTTGGTGCTGCAGTAGGAGCCGGCGGTGTGGTGGATCACGGCGTAGGCGAGCCCGCTGGCCAGCGAGGTCGTGCTGGTGGCGGCGCGGCCGCCCCACTCCGACCGCGAGACGACGGTCACGCCGAGGACGGCCGGGGCGCAGACGAGCAGTGCCGCCACCCAGAGGAGGACCTTCGGAGCCATGGCTGTTGCTGTTGGAATGTGTTGGTGCTGGTGCTGGAGTGTCTAGGGGAAGGTGTCGCAGTGCAACTGAGGAGCGTCGCGCGCTGCCGATCAATTTATACGGCTCTTCCGCGGCAGATAAAGCGTCCCGCGCCGGTATCTTATCGAAGATCGTGGCGGTGTCCGCCGAAATCCGTCCGGTTCTAATGAAAATATTGCAAGTATGCGTCCATAAATCACGGCCACGTTGCCGGCCGATCCGCAATCGGTCGTAAATCGCCCCATTTACGCAGGTCGATCTGGAGTGGACGGAGCGCGTCCCCTCGAGCTGGACTCGCATCGGGACTCGCGGCCGGTGCACCCAGAACGGCGACCCATTCAGGCGACAATCGCCGCACAATCTGTCCCTGCACTCGAGTCTTCGCCACTTGTCTTCGCCTATCGGCGCATCGGGCGATCTGATACGGCTCGAATGACTCTTATTGGGTCTGGCCCGGCCCGGGAAGTCGTCGGCGGTCGGGGCCGCGCGACTGCCAGCGTCAAGGCCGGCTGCGAGTCTGGCGACACTGCGATGACAAAGAGCCCTGACAGCGGCCGAAAAGTGACGGACGTGCGGGTGGTCGCGTTGTTTGTTTCCTGCTTTCAAACAGCCGGACTCTTTGATGCCCGCGCCCTGGGCCGGGGGCGGCGGGTCCGCCGCGGACGCACATCTGTCCAACAAATCCGTTCAGAGCTTGCAGCGACTTTCGTCCACTGGGCGACAATTAAAGTTATTTCTCGAAAACATTCCACAGGTAGAAACTGAATAAACCAAAAATAAACGAAACGACGTCTCCGAGTGGAAATCTCAGCAGCATTCGGAGCAGACCTCGGCGAGCCGAGAGCGCGGAGAGCGAGAGACGGCCCGGCGGGAATGGTCTCGTAGGACGGACGCGGCCAGACAGAGCGAGGAGAGGGTGAGCGGAGACAAACGGCGCCAGAGAGAGCGCGAGCGAGAGCGAGAGAGGGGCGACTTCGGAGCGATGTTCAGCATATTCCGCCGCTCCAAGAACAAGAGCAAAGGCAAGACCAGCCGCCCCAACGATGACGGATCGGGCCCTCTGGCTGCCGAGACGTACCGGCCGCTCGGCGAGGACGAGCGCAAGGGCGAGCGGGCTGCGGCGACGACAGCCACGGCGGCGGACAGAGGGCGCGCGGCCGCCAGAGCATCCATCGAGGAATTGGAAGATCTGCACGACTTGGAGGCGGCGCCGGGGGCGAGCGGAAGGGCCCGCGGACACGGACGCGGAGAGCCGATCTATTTCGATGGCGAAGTAAATATAGCCAGCTCTGCGCCCAACTTCACGGCTAATAGAGCGGCGTCCGGCCGCGGAGAGCGGGGCGACGAGTGGCGGCGGCGAGAGGCGGCGGCGAATTCAGCCACGGGCGGCCGCGGGCTGGCGCTAGAATTTGGCAAAATAAACGCGATCGCGGCGGCCACTTGGGCCGGCGGCAGTCGAAACGAATTAGCTGAGCGGCAGGGACGCGTTTCCGCGGGCCACAGAAACCACGGCACCAGCAACCACAGCCACAACAACAGCAGCGACCACAGCCACAGCGACAACTGCAAGAGCGGCGCCAGCACCCACCTCAAGGGTCACTTCGAGACAGCCTCGCGCGCTGCCCCGAGCCAGAGCCAGAGGCCGAGCCAGGACTCGCTCGCAGCCAAAGAGAATGTAGAGCCGGCCGCCGCGAAGAGGAACACGCAGACGAGGCCGAGCACTACGGCAACGAAGACATCGACATCGACAGCGACAACGACGAGATCGCCCAGAGCGGAATCGACCCCGGCGCCATCTTCGAGCGAGGTGAAGTACCGGCACCCCGGCAGGGCAACAGCGGGCAAGAGCGCGGAGACCAAGCGGCAGTCGTGGTTGGGCCTGACGCTGGTCAACGGCCGGGGCAGGGGCCACGCCGACGAGTGCGAGGAGCCGCCCAAGAAGAAGCCCGAGGCGGGAGCGCGGAAGTCCTTCTTCCTCAGCAAGTCCAGGAGCGTCGAGGGCGAGAGCGAGCGCGAGCGTCCGCGCCCCGACGGACGGAGCGACCGGCCCAACTCGAGCCTGTTCTTCCACGAGGCCGAGGCGGCGCTCGACGGCGGCAAGTGCGAGCCCGGCGAGGAGCGCCGGCGGCTGAGACCCCTTGAGCGGAGCCGGGACTTCCTCAGCGAGATCCTGATGGCGCGCGGCCGCAACCACAACCGCAGCCGCCAGCAGCAGCAGCGGCCGAACAAAGGGAAGCCGAGCGCGTCACCCCCAGGCCCCCCTCACCCCAGCAACAACAACGCCAGCAACGCCCACCACAATAGCAATAGCAATCGCGATAACAATAAGGGCAGCGGTGGGACCCACAACGGGTTCGATCCGCCGCCAGCAAATGTCACGCCCGGCCCCGCCGACCCGCCGCCGCCGCCGTCGACCCACCTTGAGACGATCCACGACCCCTCGCGCGGATCCACAAATAGTTATCAAATGACGGCGTCTAAATTTAGCGCCGAGAGCGCGGCCGGCCGAGCGCGCGAGCGAGTCAGCGATTCAGCGGAGAGCCAGGAGTCGCAGCGTGCGGCCGAGGAGCCGCGAGAGCCGGGGGAGCGCGAGAGACTCGCCGACGGCGACGACGGACGAGACCGCGATCGCGATCGTGAACGGTTGCGGCCGAGCAGCCGCGCGGACGAGTCGCGAGTCGAAAACGCGCCGAGCATCGAGCGGAACGCATTTTTCACGGAACCACAGCCGGCGAGCAGAGCGCGAGAGGACGAGGACCCATCGGAGCACCCCGGAGCCAACGCCAAGGCGACCTGCCACCGCGAACCCAACAACGTCGACATCAACCACGACAAGAACAACGAGAGAAGTGCGCCCAGTGATCGCGAGTCTTCGACGGAATCGAAGGGGGCGAGTGAGTCGAGTGAATCGAGTGCGTCGAGTGTGTCGAGTGCGTCCAGTGCGTGCGCGAAGAGTCGGCTGGAGGAGCTGACGGAATGCGACCGTGACCGGGTGCTGCACCGCGCCAACGGAGACGTCGCGCCGTCAGAGATGGGACAGACGAACGGCAAGCCGGAGCCGCCCAGCCGCGGCAGGCGCGCCAGCACGCCGCGCGAATTCCGCGAGTCGGTGGTGCGCGAGGAGCCGCCGACGCCGCCGGACTCGCAGCCGGACGCGAAAGTGACCAACCCGCGGGTCGAGCTGCCCACCATCACCGTGGTCGACTACAGCGACGGCTCCTCGGGCGACGGCAGCCCGGTGGAGCAGGACGTTTTCTACGACTTCGAGAGCGGGCCGCGCGCCCTCGGCCCGACGGCGCGCGCGAGTGGTGAGGGCGAGGGCGTGTCGATCAGCGCCGTGGAGGAAGAGGAGGAGGCTGCGGACGACTGCGTGTTTCACGAGCCCGACGCCAGCCGGTGGCAGTTCGTGAACGCGCACTCGCGACTGGGCCATGCGACCCTCGCCGACGTGCCCGAGCAGGAGGAGGAGGAGGAGGAAGAGGAAGAAGACGACGACGGTGAGGAGGAAGAGGACGAGGATGAGGAGCAGGAGGAGGAGGCAGAGCACGAGGAGGGTGACAAGCGCGAGTCCGCCCGTGGCGGCGGCGCCCGGTCGCCCCTGAAGAGCACGAACACCAGCGACTCCAACCTGAGCAGCAGCTGCCCTGACTCTGGCCTCGGCGACTCGGTCGGCGGCCGCTCGCACGCGGACTCGCCGGCCCGCGTCCTGCTGCTCGACAGCTGCAACCTGCAGGACGAGCGCCACACAGGCGCCCCCAAGTCGACACCCGCGGCATCTGCCGCGCCCACTTCGCGGTCGCCCAGCCACGGGCTGCCCTTCGTGCGCGACGGCAACTCCACGGACTGCGACGAGACGCTGCTGCCGTGCGACGACTTCGACTTCGTGGCCGACGCCGCGGAGGCGGATACGGAGCACGAGCGCCTCGTGTGCATCGAGAGCATCAGCCTGCCGGACGTCGTGGTCGAGTCCACCGCCTGCTCGGCCGCCCACGGATCGGCGTCGTCGCCCTCGCCCTCGGCGGCCTCCCCGTCGGCCGGCGGCGAGCACATCGTGAACATCAACGGCGCCACCGGCAACAGCATCGGCAACGTCCACTTCATCCCGATCCATGTCGAGGGCGACGGCGGCGGCCAGAAGCGGCGCAGCCTGGACGACAGCGTGATCGGCAGCGGCGGCAAGCGGTCGTTCGCCGGCCTCGGCGGGCGCCACGCGCGGACCACCGTCGAGATCACCGCCGAGGAGGACGAACACGAGGCCGCGGCCGAGGCCGAGCAGGAGGGCCGGGGCAGGAGCAAGGGCCTGTTCGAGGACAGCATCGCCGATAAGCTGAAGTAAAGTATTTCTCTAGGGGAGGAAACTCCCGACACGGGCGCAGCCGGGGCCTTCTGGGCAGGGACAAATCCGAGAAAACCCGCCATCCGGCAAATGATGCCCGCCAGTGATCGTGAAATCATCAGAGTAAAAGCGGAATTCCGAAAGCAACTCGAAAGAGCCGAGCCAAAAACATGTGCATCCCACGAAAACATTTCGGATATTGTTTAAATTCCGTTGTTTTCGCGAAAGAATCGGGAATGAGCCAATCGCATACGAGAGCGTTGATTCACAGATTTTTATGGACGCGATCCAGATCCAGTTCCCAGGACCGGGTCCTTCGAAATCCGCCCGTTCGGAGCTGCGAGCGATCGAAATGAGTGGAGAGGCGCGATGCCGGCAATGCCGAGCGTTTAGAGATATACGAAATACTTTCGCCCTGCGGAAATCGCTTCGATTGGCAGCGCTCGCTTTAGAATGTCGGAGGGGCGCGATCGGAATTCGGTTTTTGCGTTCGTTTATTTTTTATTTGATGGATGAACTTGTTGTTTGCTTTCGCGACTCTGTTTACGCTCGGATGACTTCGCCGTGTGACTGACGGCGACCATTTTTCGATGTCGGGCCTCGGCTTCCCGAAGTGGAATTCGGGGAGGGGTCGCTGATTGTTGGGTTTGCGCCTGGAAGAGGTGAAATCGGTGGCCGGACTCCGGAGGTCTGCCATCGGACGCACGTGGCCCCCGAAATAGACGTTCCCAAGTCCAGCCGCGCTCCGTCCGCCCGGGTCCCGTCCGTCCGAGCGATTTGTTGATCTCTCGTGTTCACCTGCTCGCGGCGGGCGCGAGCGCCAATAAATCCCGGCCCGCAGACGGAGGTGCGGATGGACGCAAACTGTGGCGAGCACCGCCCTCGGCCGCCCCCGCTCGACGAGTGCACTTCAAAGAGGACCGGGGCCCACTGGAGGGTCGGGGGCGCCCGAGGCACGGGAGCCTCTGACTCTTCGCGGAAGCGGGCGGGCGAGAATTCAATTGAATTGAATTGAACGCAGATTCCGGGCCGCAAGCACCGCGCGCAGTGACGTCATTCGGCGGATCTTTAATTGCGAGGCGCGTCCAAAATTAAATTCCTCCTCGCCGTCCGCAGCCGGTTCCCCTTCATGCCCGTGTTCGCGAAAGGAAGCTTTCGCAGTCGCGTCGGGAGCACATTCTGACTGTTCTACGCCTCCGCACATCTGCCCACGGGCCGCGGTCCACGGGCCATATGCCGTACATCTCTTTCTCCCCGCATCGCCCCGCCCCGCCCCTCGCCGCACGCAGCGCATCGACATCGGACTCGGACTCGGCGGACATGCCAAATTTCTCGCGCTTGTTGGGATGCACCGCAGTCGCCTCCGCCGGCGGCTGCTCCAATTTTCCGCATTTCGGCCACATTTTCGAGCGTATTTTGTTGTGAAATTTCGCCCTGTCCTCGCCCACCCCCGGGGTGCCTTCGCCGAGGGCGGAGACCCAACATCTGCACGGCGCCTGCCAGCTGCTAATGGGCTTCTCCGCCGATCTCCAGACGCCCGACCTCGGCATCATTTCGCGGCGATCGATTCGAGTCAGTCCGTGTGCGATCGACCGACTCCAGGCGCGACCCCGATTGGATCTGGCCACTCCGCGGTCCACAGGAGGCCAAGTGCCGTCTCCCGGGATGCGCCCTGCAGGGCTCCGCCGCCTCGGCGGGCACCGAAGCGTTTGCGAAACTCGCTTTCACCACTCCGAGAGTCTCCCGCAGCCGCACCGGTTTCGAAACCGATCGGTGTCCGACCGACGTCGGAGCTCCGAATATAAATCAACCGATTCCCCGCTACTCGCGCACAGGCCGGTTGTTTACATAGTCGGAAAAGGTCATTGCGGACGAGGAACGAGGAACGAAGACCGAACGCGAAGAGCGGCGCGAGGAATCCGACCAGCGAGTGGGAATGGGGCGCAGGGACCGCGATCGAGCCGAGGGAAATAAATAGACGTGAACTTGAGCGGCGCGCGCCCTCGACGACGGGAGGCGTTCGCCAAACAATGAGGACCGAAATAGTCCGCACTTAAATCGGAGTCCAACGCATATTGGCGCAGGTTCGCATCCTCGTCCGGGGCCTCCCTCGCCTTGGGCCGCGAGGGAGACGACAGCATTTAGCGCTTCCCTGGGGCTGGCGGTCGCCGGCCAAGAGACGACGGACGGCTTCGAGTTGTTGACCCGCCGCGGCCGGGAGCAGGGTCTGGCGGACCACGGGTCGTCGAACCCGGACTCGGCCGCGTTCCTTCCGAGGCACATCCGAGCCGTCGCCGCCGGTCCCGTGGCCGAGGGGGGCGACTGCATCTGGTTGAGTGGCCCAGTTCGCGTGACGGGAATTCCATCAAGACCGCATCATGTTCGCAATTATGCGTGCGAGATGGGTGAACATAAACAAATTTCCTCGCCGAGCAAAAGACAACGGACGCGAGCGCTCTGGCGAAGTCTGGCAACGTCCGCCGGCCGTCCCGCACACATTCATCACGCGGCCGGACCGAGAATATTTATTTTCATAAACCCCACGGCGCGAAACCGAAGCCGAGGCCGAGCGGACAACGCAAAAATAAGTGACTCATGTCTCGTCCGCCGCGTATTTTGGCCGTCGCGTATTTTGCGAGGCGGCGTCTGTGCGCCGCCAACCAGGGCCGGGCGGGGTGGTGGCGGGTGGGTGCGATCGTGTCGTGATTGTTGTTGCTAATCCGCTCGCCGTCTGTCTTCCACAGGCGCGACTTGGTCAACCAGGAATCGCGCTTCAGCGCGCAGCTCGACGACGCCCAGAAGAACGCCCAGCTCCTGCAGGCCAAGGTCGGCGAGCTGCAGGCGCGCATCGACGGCCTGGAGAAGGACCTGGCCATCAAGACGTGGAACGTGGAGAGTAAGCAGAGCATTCGGCGTAGCCGTCTCGGCCGCTCCTAACCAAACTCTTTGTCTCTTTCGCGCCGCAGGACTCCAGGGCGAGCTGAGCGCGGCGCACAAGGACGACGAGTACGTGCGGAAGCGGCTGAAACTGCTGGAGGACGAGCAGACGCACCTGCGCCACAAGTACTGCGACAACGAGGAGGAGCTCAAGCGACGCTATGGTGAGTGGGTCGGGTGGGGTCTGGCGCTTCGACGAGCCGTTTCTAACCGCAGCCGCCCGCAGAGGACCTCGAGCAGCAGTACCAGGAGCTGGAGCAGCGCTTCCAGCAGACGCAGCACCTGGCGAGCGAGCTGCAGACGCAGCTCGCCGCCGCCCAGAGCGAGGCCGAGGCGCGCCAGGCCGAGGTGGAGCAGCTGCGCGCGGAGATGGCGGAGCAGGTGCGCATCCTGGAGAACGCGCTCGCGAACTCGGAGGCCGAGCGCCGGATCAGCGAGGACAAGTGGCAGAAGGAGTTCGAGATGCTGAGGACGCACAACCAAGGTGAGAGGTCGACCGAGCGCCCGAGCGACTGAGCGACTGACCCACCCTCCCTCCGTCCTCGACAGACCGCGAGGAGTCCCTCATGACGGACTGCGAGTGGCAGCTGCGCCAGATGCAGAAGACCTGCAAGGACCGGATCGACAAAGTGGAGCACGGCCGGCGGGAGGCGCTCGAGCGGGCCGAGACGCTGGAGGCGGCGGCCCAGGAGCGGCTCCGCGAGATGCAGGACCTGCGCACGTTCGAGGCCGAGGCGCGGCTGCTGCGCGGCCTGACCGCCGAGCAGAAGGAGTCGATCGTCGAGCTGACGGCGCAGGTCGAGGCGCTCAAGGGCGACCTGCAGACGGCGAACGAGAGCCTCGAGGAGCAGATCGAGGCCGTGCGGAAGATCAAGTACCAGTGTGATAAGTGAGTCCGGCGGGGCGGGTGGTTCGTTCGGCTAAATGAACGCCTCCTCTCTCCCGCAGCAAGATCTACGACAAGGAGAGGGAACTGATCCAGCGCATCGACGACGTGCGCAACGAAGCTGCCGCCTTTTGGGAAAACAAACTTTAGTAAGCGATCGCCAGGAGCCGACCCACCTCCCACCACCGCACTAACCGCCCCCACCCTCGCCTTGCAGCACAGAGATGACAAGACTGAAATCCGAGCTGGAGTCCGTGTTCGTCGACGACCGCCGGGAGGCCCTCGACAAGCTCCAGGCCGAGCACATCGAGGAGCTGCGCGCCCTGACCACGCGCTACACGGCCAACGAGGAGGAGCTGCGAGCTGAGGTGAGTGGCCCGAGCGCCGGGCGGTTGGCCCGGCTGCGAGATGCCGAACCGACTTACGACGCCTCTCTTTCGCCCAGCTGGCCGAGCTGCAGGAGCGGCTGGAGCGGCGCGACGCGGAGTTCCTGGAGCTGCGCGAGAAGTCCGACAGCGCGCTGCTGCAGACGCGGATGCACCTCGACCGTGCCGACCGCGAGTACCAGACCGCCATGTGTCGCGAGGAGGAGCGGCGCGAGGCGCTCGAGCAGGCCCTGCGCAAGGAGTTCGAGGAGGAGAAGCTGGACATGGAGGAGAAGTTCCGCGAGCGACTGGGCCAGGTGAAGGAGGAGTTCGCCCGCGAGCTGCAGCTGTCGACCCAGGAGATGGCGGAGCACCACCGCAAGGAGCTCGGTTCGTACCCGTTGTCCGACCCCTCTCGCTCTCCCTCTCGATCTCACGCCGCCCTTTCTCGTGTCTCCCACAGAGCAACAGAAGGCCAAGCTGCAGGCGGAGCGCGACGAGGCCCTGCAGGAGCTCGTCGAGCGGCACCGCCAGAAGTTGGCCGCCGCCGAGGACCAGATGAAGTGAGTTGCCGGCCGCCGCCTGCCCCAAGCCTCTCGTCCCCGCCGCATAGTCGCCCAGGCGCACCCAGCCGCCTCTCATCGCCCTTTGCCTAGTTTCGCCCGCCCCGCCCGCCTCGCCTCATCCGTAGTGTTTGCGCCCCGCTCAATGTGACGACTCATGACTCATCCGTATCTCGTATCTCGTCTCTCGTATCTCAACAGCATCGCGCCTCTGCCTCCGACTCCGCCTCCGCATCCGCTCCCGCACCGGGGCGACGCCCGCTGCGTGGCGTCGCTCGCCGCCTCCGCCTGGCTCGCACTGGCGCGCGGGGCGTGTCCGTTCATCCCGTCACTGTGGCTGCTCTGCCTGACCGCGTCGCCCTCGGTGTCGCTCGCATGTCTGCTCCTGCTCCTGAACTCCGTCGCCGTCGCCCTCCTGCGCCGCTGGCTCCAGGGCCGCCGCCCGCCGGAGGACTAGACCGGCCTCGGGTCGTCGCCTGCCTAACCCTAATACTAAAGCCATCCCTAAACCATCGCCTCCTCCATCTAACTGCACCTAACCCGCCCCGCTTCCCGCCTGAGCCGCCCTTCGGTCTCCGACGATTTACTCACTCTGTACCTCGCCTCTCTCTCCCCACTGCGCTCTCTTAAACTCCTCCACGACCACCCGCCGACCGCCGCCCGCTGCCCGCCGTCCGTCGCCCCGCAGAGACATCGAGCTCCGGCACACCCGCGACCTGAAGGACCTCAAGGCCGCCTACGACGCCGAGAAGGCGTCGCTGGACAAGCGGGACATCAGCAACGCCAACGAGATCGAGCAGCTCCACCGCAAGTGCCGCTGCCTGACGAACCTGTAAGTCGACCTTCCGTCCTTCCACCCCCCTTCTCTCACTCTGTCTCTGTCTCTGTGGCGAATGCTCGCTTGAGTGGTGTCGTTGTTGTTGTCGTTCGATGGGCATGAGCTACAAAAACAGCAGCGATCGCAGTCATTGGCCGTGAAAATAGTCGAATAGTCGAAATTTAACAGAAATACGATTTCAAAAAATCGAAAATATTCCGTCCTCTCCCTCCTGGGCCCGCCTTCCCCACCCGCCCACTGCTCACGCCTAATGTCTTCTCGTCTTCTCTCCCTTCCCCACCCTCCGCCGCCACCCGCAGCTTCGAGGAGATGCGCATGCGCTACGAACGGCGCGACCCCCGCCCCGAGGACCTGCGCGAGATCGCCGAGCTGCGCAGCCGCTGCGAGGCGCAGGAGCGCGACCTCTACCTGCTGACCGACCGGCTGCGCGAGATGCAGATCCGCATGGAGGAGCTGCAGCAGGGCGGACCCCGGCCGGGCCCGGGCCAGGGCGGCAAGGCGGTGAAGAAGCCGCCGCCGAAGACGATCCCGACCAGCTGCGACGTCATCTACGAGGAGAACGAGGAGCGCGACTCGCCGCCCCCGTCCTCCGCCTCCTCGGCCGCGTCCACGTCCTCCGCCGAGAAGGAGGACGACGATGAGGAGGAAGAGGAGGAGGCGGAGGAGGACACGGTTGGCGTGGTGAACGGCCAGAAGTGCAAGGGCGGCAACGGCAAGGACGGCGGCCAGAAGCGCAGCCACCTGATCAACGAGGACGACGGTCACATGATCACCGCCATGTGAAGGGCCTTCTCTCTCTCTCTCTCGCAACGAACGCCACTTTGCATCTGCCTGTCTCTCTCTCTCGCTCGCTCCATCGAAGTGTTCAGACGTCGGACGTGTTCGGAGAGCGCCTCGGGGCCAGGAGCGAACTCGGACTCACCGACCGATCGCCGACCACCGACCATAAGCGCACCCTTTATCGATTATCATTGATTGTTTACTTACGGATCATTTATTTATTTGTTGAATAGTTTTGTAGTCTCTTTTCTATCGTTCATCGCTCGCCGGGCGCCGTCCGCAGTCGACCCCAGGCCACGCCAGTTGCGGTCGCACGAGGGCTGGACTCACTGCACGTCTTCGCCACCCGCTGCAATTGTAAATTTTGTAAAATTCAGTTTCGAAACCGTAGTCGTACTGTCTAATCAGTCGTAAGTGATATTTTAGTCAACACTGCAAATTGCGAATATTTATGAGGATTTCAATCGAATATTGTGTCAAGCCGCGTTTTATTGCAGACATTTTAATGTAATTAAAAATTCTTTAATAAAACAGTGTAACATTTTAAGCAGGTCTTTTTCTAAAAGAGGGCAAAAATGACGATCTGGCGTGTCTTGTTGTCTCAATCGCACAATTCCTGGCATATTTTCAGGCTCGTTCAGTACTCCAGTGCTTCTCTCATCACCAAAGGCAATACAGTGCTTGTCAAGTGCTTATAAGGGGTGTCTCTTTACTGAGCGTCACCAATCTCAGTGTTGCATACTTTCGGGCATGCTTTCCAGTGCTTCTCCACGACATGTCTCTACCAGTGCCTCCCAGACAACTTCTGCAGTACGTCGTGCAAAAGAGAGAGAGAGAGAGAGCGGCTGTGTTGGCTGCTTGCTCTCGATTCCTGATCGCCTGGTACTTGGCCTGGCTGAACGCAGAACACGTTCTCTCACACGCCAGTCGCCCCGGGACCCCTTTCAGTGAATCCCGAAAAAATGGAAATTAATTGAATCAAATGTCATTCCATGAAGCAATGGAAGCGCTTCGGAATACTCAGAACCCTACCAAACTGCGAAGTCCAAAACAACTGGGGTAGGAAGGAGTTCGTTTGCTTTATTGCGGACTTCTTCTGCTTAGACTAAGTATTCCACTACACGGCACGAGAACCACCCGCCCTCGGGGCGTGGCGGCAGGTACACAGTAGTCCTGTACACTTACATACACATCATACATATATAAAAAGGGTTTAATTCTAAGTAAATCTAGCTAAACCTAGCCTAGGACCGAAGTGGAAATCGACAGAAGGTACGTTGCTTGCGTCGGAGGTACGGGCGGACGGGCCGGGCCGGGTCTCAGCACACCTTGTTGATCATCTTCACCAGCTCCTTGTACAGGATGCACTCGCGGCTGCGCGGCTTGCAGATCTCGCGGTGATCCAGGTGGATGCCGCAGACGTCGCCGATGCCCGGGTCTGCGGAGAGAGGAGCAGACGAGAGGAGGAGAGGAGAGTGCAGCGGAGGCGGGCGGTGGCGACTCACCTGCCGAGTCCACGCCCACGATGCGCAGGTACAGCACCGACATCAGCGTCAGCGCCGTCTCGACGAAGCTGAACACCTCGATCTTCAGGTGGCCCAGGTGGTAGAGGCCCGCGAAGCGCCGGTGCAGGTCGACCAGGTACTTGCTGTTCTTCTCGATGTCGATCAGCTCCACGGAGCGCGAGAGCAGCGGTGCCTTGATCGAGGCCAGGTGGGAGCCGCGGTGGGGCACCGAGTAGAAGAAGACGCCGCGCGCCGACCGCCAGAGGGGCGCGGCCGCCGGGCGCCCGCTCTCCCAGGCGTCGACGAGGATCTGCTTCACGAAGAGCCCGCCCTTCGAGTGCCCGACCCACACGACCGGGTGCCCGTAGCCGACGCGCTGCGCGATCAGCAGCTCGGCCATCTCCCGGGCGCGCTGCACGAGGTTCGAGCGCGGCTCCTTCTGCTTCCAGAGCGGCCGCCAGAGGTACGGGTCGGTGGTGTAGTTGAGGGCGAGCACGCGCACGCCCGGGCAGTCGAGGGGCAGCCAGTCGCCGGGCCAGCACTTGGAGTAGCCCGGGTCGTCCGCGGAGCTGGGCTGGGCCGCGGCCTTGGGTGGCGGCTTCCTCTGGCCGCGCTCCGGCTGGTGCTCCGGCGAGCCGCCCTCGACGGGCCCGCCGTTCAGGATCGACTCGAGCTCGGCCTGCAGAAGCCGGCTGCTGTCGTTCATGCGCAGCCGGAAGGTCGGGAAGCTGTACTCCAGGCCGTCGCACACGAGGACCTCGTCGGGCTCGCCGCAGATGTACGAGAAGCTGTGGGAGGGTGGAGGTTAGGAGAAACCCTGGAACTCTGGGCCGCTGGCACTCACTCGTTGTCGTCGCCCTCGTCCTCGCCGGGCGGTCCATCGAGGCTCTCGGTGGGATGGCGGGCGAAGCGCGCCCGCTTCCGGTGGTGCGCGGGCCGGGCGGCCGCGGAGCGCGAGTGGCGCGGGCGCTTCGGGGGCCGCACCGGCGGGCGCGGCGGCCGCTCGAACTCGACGGGCCGGCGCTCGTTCTCCCAGAGGCCCTGCTTCCACGTATTCACCAGCGATCCGTGCAGCCCATGGATGAACACGACGTCGGCGCGCACGGGCGTCCCCGGGGGCGGCTCGGCCAGCACGTCGAGGGTGCAGCACTTGGGCGCGAGCGGGGGCGGCTCGTGCGACCGCCGCTTGCCGGGTGCAAACCGCGGCAGCGAACCCCTGGGCGCGCGGACAAGTGGTGAATAGCTGGGGGCCGAGGGCTCGGCGGGGGCGCCCTCGACGGGGCTGGGAATGTCCGGCAGGCTCTCGAAGCCGTCGCGCGGCCGCCCGATCTTCATCAGCTTCAGCAGCGGCTCGATGCGGTGGGAAACTGCAGGGGAGGTGAGAGCGTGAGCAACGACATTTGGTTGGGTTGGAGTCAGGGCCCCCGGACCTCGCCGGGCTCGACGGGAGCTCCTCGAGCCCGGCCCGGCCCGACGCGCGCACTCACCCTGCACCGAGGACAGGCCCATGGAGATGGTGTTGGCCGCGAAGGCGATCACGTTGGTCAGCGCCTGGCGGCTGGCGGCCAGGTTCTTGAGGGCGCGCAGGAAGCGCACGTCGCGGATGCCCTGCAGGCCGCGCGCGACCCCGTGCGCCAGCGGCAGCATCAGCCGCAGCAGGATGCCGAAGGCCACGCGCATGCGGTTGCCCTGGGAGCTGCAAGGGAGAGGGAGACAGGTAGTGGTTATGGGAGCCCCGCGAACAGCCCCGAGTCCCCCGCTCACCCGTCGTCGTCGCCGGAGGCGCGCACCAGCTCGGTGATCGTCGCCTCCTCCTCGCGCCGGTCGACCTCCAGCTCGTCCAGGAAGCGCCGTTCGGGGCCGCCGCCTCCGTCGCTGTCGGCGTCGCTGCTGAAGTCGCTGCTCCTGCCGCTGCTGCCGCTGTTGCTGCTCAGCGAAATCTTATCAAAGTCTTTGGCACTGTTGTTGCTATTGCAGATATCGTGGTTGTTGCTGGGCTCCTCATTGTTGTCCTCCCCGTCCTTGTCCCTGTCCCCATCCGCAATCCTCATCATCATCGTGATGTCGCAGACGTAGGTTTCGCTCTCACGGTAGCAGGTGCAGCAGGGCAGCGGGTCCGCCGCCCGCCGGCCCTCCCTCGACGCCGACTCCCGACTCCCGTAGTCGCCGGGCTGGTCGTCGGCGAAGCACTGCGGGCACTCTGCGCTCAACATCGTCCTCCGCGCTGCTCTCAGTGGTGAAAGGGGGCTCCTGGCATCGCAGAAGGAGGTCTGCAAGATGGAGAGAGAGGGGAGTCTTAGATTTGGCGCCAGGTCGATCTGTCCCGCCTAGGGGGACGCGTGCCGGACGACGACGAGGGCCGCCGTTGTCCACAGCGCGGCCGTTATCGGGAATTCGTTCTCAGAGGGCAGCCGACGGCCCCTCGGCCTCGTCTGGCCGGGCGCCCCAGCTGTTGCTCATACGCCCCGGTCCCCGCGCCCATCTATCAATCAATAGTTCTCGGCGCGAGAGTCACAGAACGCGGTCGTCTCTCGTGGGTCTTCGCCGTTCGCCGCCCTCCCCGAATCGGTTGCGTTTTCGCCTCGTCGTCGTCGTCGCTGTCGATGTCGGCCTCTCCGCCGATATGCACTCGTCGTGCACTCGTCCTCCGTGCCTCGGCCGCCACCGACGTCATCCACTAATCGCTGCCTTGAACTTGCCGCGGCTCGTGCAGAAGGTGGCCGAGTGCCAACAGCCGCTTGCACTGTTGCGATGTCGAGCCAGGCGCAGAATTGAGAGGCCTCGACCGACACCACCGGAGAATGGTCCAGAAGCCGCTCGCCGGGCTCTGACCCTCTTGGGCCGCTGGTCGACCATGTTCGACTGGCCGCTGCTCGACGGTGACGGACGGCGCCCCATGTCGACAGACGGACCGGCCACGAGCAAATGCGATTAAGTGCCATCGACGTCGACTAGCGGAAGGTTGCCTGCTGCACTTCCGGCTGGCCTCCAGGCCGCCTCCGATTCAGGCCCACAGGCGACTCTCGGTGGACGTGGCGCGTGTGGGGCCGCGAACGTCGACGGTCGGCGGGAGGCTGGCGATGACCGAAGACGGTGACGGGCGAGGCGTCGCAAACAATGTTCGAACTGAGAGCGCGTCACTTGTCGGCTGCGACCCTGCCCCTCGCGTTGAATAGGGCCCTAGTTGTCCTACTTGCTTGCTCTTCTTCGGGGCCTTGGGGCGCTCTGGGGTGCGTGGCTGTCAGTGAAAAAGGCGCGCGCTCGCGATCTCACGGGACGCGACCGACTTCGAGGTGGTTCCGCGCTGCACTGCGAAGAAAACCGAGCGCAACCACCCAGTGGGCGATCCTCTCTCCCGCTCGCGCTCGGTCTCTCGATCGGCTGTCGGGGTCTCTGTGGCGCAGTAGTGCCAACGAGTGCCGAGGGCGGGCGATCGAGGTGCGGGAGGCGGTTCCCGAGGGGCCTCGAGAGCAGGCCGCGGGTCATCGAATCTAGTGCGCGCAAAGGGCGGAGATCGAGAACGACATCGACGGGCCCATGGCAACGGAGCGAGCTCCACCCAACTGCCGGGATCGTGATTCATCCCGTGATTCACCGGGATTCCGTCACGCGTCGAAGACGAGGACGAGGTCCAGCCGGGGTCTCCTGAAGGGCGTTTCATCACCGAGGAAACACCGATAACCGATCGGCCATCGCCGTTGTCCGAGGGCCCTCGCGCCGCTTATCTGGAGCCCTGTTGTTCTTGTTGTGTTGTTGCAATGGTCTTGTTGTTGCCGTGGCTTCTTTTGTTCTGTTTCCGTCTCAGCCTGTGTTTCTATGCATTATTTGCAGTGCTTATTTTTATAGACTGTTTGTTTCGCTCTCTGCTTCGTAAACAATTCAATTTGAGCAACTCGAGTTTGCTCAGCGATAAGAGGAGTGCTGGCCGCCCCCGGCCCCTGTCCCGTGACCGTCGCGCGAAAATCTAATTTTATTGATGTGCTTAATTCGCTCGACTAGCGGGAGTTCGAGGCCCCGACGATGAAAATAGCCGCGAACTCCGGTCGCCCCCGGAGTGACTTCTCCGAGGACTTGGCGGTTGCCCACTTGCGTCTCGCGTCGCACCGCCGATCGCCGGCCACCTGCTCACCTGCCAGCGCCGCCCTTCCCCTGACCTGATTCGCCGCCGCCACCGCCGCCCTCGGTTATTTTCGTCGCTTGTCAAAGCCACGACGCACGCCAACCGACCGCGCGGCCGCTCCCGCTCAGGCCAGACACAGCTGTTTTCCAGCGTGGACTTTGGCCGCCAGCGGCTCGGAAACTGGTCGCTCCTAATTTTCTGCTCACGATAAACAGCAGCCACCAACTCAGCTGGCTGCACTTTGCATGCCCAGTTGATACGTCTCGAGGTCCGGGCCGGACTTCGGACTGCGGCGTTGAGCAATCGGCAGCTGGAGCGGAGGGCAAGAGCGGGCCGGGCGCCCGCACCTTCGAGAGGGTCAGCGAACTCTCTCCGAAAGCTCTCGCGGGCGGGCGGGCCGTGCGAGCGGATGCGCTTCCCGAAGCTCAGCCAGCTGGAAGCGCGCCAAATCCTCTCAGTCGCATCACTCGCCCCGCACAGTGGTCGGAATTGCAGTTGTTGTTATTTAATTACTTATGTTCCTGTTATATTGCAAATATTTCCTTGGCATACTTCGAAAAGAATGACTTAAAAAGGCAGGTCAATGAAAAGCCATTCATTTTTCGCCCTCGAAATGAGTCCATTTTCAACGGGAAACGACCGTGGCATCGCAACGACTGCGAAAAAACGCACTTTTCACATAAAAGTTTGTGACGTTTTCAACAACATATATCCGAAAGATTCCAATTAGTACTCATTACAACAAATTTGAAATAAATCAAAAAAATAAATAAATAAAAATAACAAAAAAATAAATAAAAAATATAAACAATGATATTAACAATAAAACAAAAACAAAATTAAGAACATTTCGTTTTGTAATCAGTGATACCAAAGTCGCCTTGTAACAATTCCGCGATAACTCCTCCTATTTGTTTACAGCTATGGCGAGGGTTCGGACCACTGTGCGGCGGGACGTGGGGCGACGGACGGCCGAGGGACCCACGAGCTGTCGAGAGCCACCCCTTATCGGCGATCGGGACGGAGCGCTTCGTTCATTCACACGGGCCGCATCTCGGAAGCGGAACTCGCCGTCCCCTCCCCTCCGGCCCGGCCCACCGAACCCGGATCATCTCGTCGCCGGGCCTCGCGCCGTTTATTTGATAATGGGATTTGCATTCGCTCGCCCCCGTTTCGCGACCGCTGCATCGCACGCGAAGGTGTCGGAATGTTGGGACGGGGCGGGGCGGTGCGGGACGCGACAGCGAGTGGAAGAAGCAGCACCGCTCTAAATAGAACTCGCATGGCGCGCCACGTGACCGCCGCCAGGTGGGTGGGGGTGGCGATGGGGATGCGGTTGGTTCGGCTTCGTGAGCACCGATGTGTGGGGCCCGGGACCGCGGTAATTGGTCCGACTGGGGTGCGCTCGGGGGCTTCAATTGGAACCCAGCCCCGGCCTGCGCGAAACCGCGCAAACGAGCCGCGACCTCGCAGCCAGGGCCGGGCCGTGGAGCCGCCGGGAGGAGGCGCAACTGCACGGACGCTGGACGGACCGAGACGGACCCTGACACTTCGGCCGCGACGATTCCCGTGGGTCAAGAGCGCGCCCGTCCCAGGTCAGGTTCGGCGCGGTCCGTGACGTCACGCCCGCGGCAATCGATCCGAGAGCTCTTATCGCGCGGCTCCGGCTCTAAGCACCGGCCCGGCGATAAGATGCGGAGTCGGCAGGGGTGGGCGATAAGATAATCGGGCAGGGAGTTCAACCTCCGGCGGCTGGAGCAGGCGGCCGGCTGCGCGTTCGGAGTCACGGAGCCCGGAGCCCCAGCTGGCTGGCGCGAGCAGGGAGGGCGATGCTCCCTGGACGGAGGGGAGCCGCTCCCGAGGGGCGGGAGCTTTCGGGGTCCGGGCGAACGGGGCCGTCGCGGCGAGCTCTCGCGACTGCGGCGGCGGTCGGCCGGAGCGACCAATTGGTGCAATTGGTCCGCATGGAGCGGGGCGCAGGGGCGCTGGCAACGGGCCCAGTTCTCGGCGCGCGTTATCAATTGATGCCGGACGCGCAGCGGTCCATCGCGATCGCCCGCGTTGTTGTTTTTGGCCCCCATTTCAAGTTCAATTTCAAACACTTCGCACGCACGCACGGCCGACTGCCGACGATCGACCGGCCCAGCGTGGCGACGGTCGCGGTCCGCGCGTGTGGTGGCGGCTTTCGCGGTGGTGTGAGTGAGCGCGCGCGTGTGTGCGTGAGCGGCGACAGACGAAGTGCGTAGAAACGAGCCGACAAGTGGGCAGGCGGCGAATCTCGTTAATCTGCGAGCGTCGCCTGCCGCGCGACACTGAGAGAAACGGGGCCGACCGACGGTCTCGGTCTCGGCAATGGGGCGGGTGGCCCCAGATCGGCGCGACTCGCTCGCTCCGGACCGACACCGTTGTCTGCCGCGACCCGGCGGAAGCGGGGGTTCGGCGCAAACACGTTTCGGGCGAGCCGTGGCGATGGAGCAGAGGCGAAACGTGAGCGTTTTGGACGCCTCTGCCAGATGCCCGCGCGGCAGCCGAGGTCGCGCGGTCGCCATCGCCGATAACTCGTTAACCGTGCTCGGCTGTCGACCACACAAAGGGCCGTTCGGTGCCTGGGTTGGCCGGACATGGACAGTACCGTCTTTGTCTCCCTCTTCACTCACTTTTCCACTCTCGGGCCTCGAGAATCCCAGCTCACTTTCGGTTTTAATCCGCGCCTCGTCTCGGCTCGGCTCGCCTTTATCGCCGCTGCGCTGCCTCGTACCCTTTGTTCGGCTCCACAAACACTCCGCGACTCACACGACTACTACAACGACAACGTCGACGTCTACGACGACGCACGTCCGATAACGCACCACGGATCCGAGTCGAGTCGATTCGAATCCGCCGCGATCGCGCTCGATCTCTCCAGTCGTTCGGTGGGCACGGCGTCCAAGCGTCAGGCGTCCGCTCGGCAGCAACTCTCGCACGAAACTATTCCATGTGCGAGTGCGAAGCCCGGCCGCAGCCCCCGCACACACTGTCTCATAGCATGAACGACAACAACAATGCAAATATCTATGACAACAATGAACTGTCGCTCGCCTCGCGTGGAGCGAGAGAGCGGCAGAAGCTCGCGGCGGGTTTGTTTACGAGCTCCGAAAGCTCACGGAGACACGCGAGCGGATCGGGCATCGCCCAGGGCCCGACAAAGCGTCGAACTATTCAACTATTCACCACGAGGGCAGGCAGTGGACCCAGCAGCTGCCTCCAGATTTTTGTAGATTTTCATCCAGATAAATAGAGCGAGTTTGTAATAAAAATCTTTATTGTTAGATTCAGAGAAGCCTTCGTTTAAGAGCTGCGCCTTGAGCACTGGACAAATAAGAATACAATAAATAATATACAGGAATTCACGTTGTTCACTCTTGCGTCTCCATTCTTGCTTCTTGCAACTTCAAAAAAAGTTTTAGAGGAGCATGAGATAAAATCATAAATTACGCTTAAAGCTAGGTTCAAAGGTTTTACATTAGTGATACAAAATTGAGCAACGAACCTTAAATGCAATTTGGCAAAAATTCAAACTGCACCAAAGTCCGCCGTTTCAGACGCAGAGACTACAACGCGTCCAGCTTTGCGACAGTTCAGGTACCGGTTCTCGGACCATTGTGACAATTAATAATTCATAGGCACTTTTCTCCAAGGTCTGAGACCCCGAATTGGACTCGGAGTCTGCTTGATTCACGAACCATACAATTTGCAACGGGAGTTTTTCTAAGCAACTAACTTAAATAGATTAAGTACTGTTTACAAAAGAGCTAAAAATATACATTTACAATGGCTACACAATGTGCTTCGCGTGGCGGTTTGTACTCTCCTCAGTTAAAGCTAAAGTCGCCAAGTACAAAATACTACATCTAGATTAGACATTATAATACATTCGTTATATACAATTTGTGGACAGTAAGTGTATCTGAACGAAGCCTGGCAGCCACACTGCGTTCTTACAAAAATATATCATCTTCTTAAGTCAAGAGACCTGCGGAAATCATTCTTCCTCCCAATGCCTCTTAAGCATGCAAGTCTTTCTCTCAGCCTCATATTTCAAAGCTCACCACGAGTTCCATCCGGTCACATTCAGACGTCAATAGAGCCAGGTGAGAATTTGAATGTAATCTGCGGAAACAGAGCGAAGATACTTCTGGAGTTCTGCGCCACCGCCGGCTGGGCCTGCTGCAACTTCTGCGTATTCAGTTTCAAACCTGGCAGTTGCTGCTTCTGTTTCGGGGCCTCGGACTCGTTCAACGACTCGTCAATCACCTTCAGCATGCGTTGGTAGAGGAACGATTGCCTGAAAATGGGCTTCGACAAACTGAGGTGGTCGTCCTTGAGGATGTAGAAGTCGCCGTAGTCGATGCGGGCCGAGTCCTCGGTCACAATGCGTAGTGGGAATTTGAATGTGGTCAACATGGTGGGCGTGCCCTCGGCGATGCTCACGACTTTGACGTTGTTGAAGCAGGTGTGCAGGCAGTGCATGAAGCGGTTGTGCAGTTCGAGCAACTTGGGCGCGTTCTCCTCCATCTCTTTGACCTCTATCGAGGGAGACAGGATCATCTGCATGTGCTGCTTCCACTTGGCGATGGGCGATCCCCGGTGCGGTGTTCCCAGAAAAACAATGCCTTTTGTGTTCTTCGCGAGTTGCTGCACCTTCGGATCGGGGTCGTCGATGGCTTTCATCAGCATGAGTTTCGTGAGAATGCCTCCCATGGAATGACCGATCCAGACTACCGGCCGATCGTTGCCGACATCGGACTTGGAAATGCGTTCTAGAAGCGAGGTGGCGCGCACATCGATGTGGCCCTGGCCCTTCTCGCAGGGACAGTACTTTGTGAAATTGGCCGACCACTCAGTCACAGCCGAGGTGTAGTCAATGCCGAGTATTCTAGTGTTGGGGAAATCATCCGGCAACCACTCCATGGGCCAGCAATTCGTGTAGTCCTCGTCGTTGTCCTGATTTTGCCACTCGTTGCCAGAGACACTGAACTCGCCATCGCAGCCTTCATTTGCTTTGAGGGGCACGTCTGGGTGAACGACCTCCCATTCGGGTTCGAGCTCCGCAGCACCCTGCAAAGTCTCCACGAGTTCTTTTGTGGCCACATCACTGATGGCCGGCGTCTTGCTTTGGCTTTTGCGGGTGGTGGCTTTCATAGTGGTTTCTATTAGAAAAGAAATGTCAATATTCGGTTCAACTACTTATGGTATCCTTCAACTCACCAACATGAACATCCTTCTTTGCCACTTCCTCACCACTGACATTTACATGGCTGCTGCCATTGCCATTGCCGTTGCCGTTGCTATTGCCGTTGCCGTTGCCATTTCCATTCCTACCATTCATTCTTCTCTGCTCTCCCACGAGGAAAAGGTCGTCGGTGTCGTTCGAATAAAAGGCGTTCTTTCCGTAGAGGCCCAGTTCGGTGGACTTGCGGTCCTTCTGCCGCCAGGTTATGAAGACGCCTCCTAACAAGCCGTGAATGAAGACGATGTCGCCCTTCGGCTTCCTCCTTGTGCGCAAGCGAGGGTGCAGTGGGTACACATTGGGCGGGTACTGGCTGTTGTTCGGGTCGTCGTGGTCCAGGTTGGCCATCGTTTTGGCCGAGATAACTTGCAGCCGAAGATCGGCGCATTGCTGCCACTCGGCCAGAACGCCGACCCAGCCGGACACGAAGAAGTTCTCCACACTCTCCTCCACCATCGACATGTTGGCCAGGACTTTGCACAGAGTCGCCAGCGTCTCATTGTCCTCGGCAAATATTTTGGACAACTCGATCAGGAGCAGGAGGCCGCCCTCCTTCATGATCTGCTCAGACACCTTCACGTCTTTGGTGATGTGGTGCAGGAAGGAAATGATTTCCTTCAGCATGTCGGTGTCCTGCACCGACAGCGACTGCTCTTGCGTGAAGAACTCGTCGATGTCGTCCTGCAAGCGATGCAAACACATTAAGTTTTCAGGGCAATTGGAGATGGTTCGACTTACATGGGCGTTCTGATCGGGAAAATATTTGTTGAAGAAGTTGTCGACGCAGGCGTTCGGCCTCAGCCCCGCCAGCATGTCGTGCAGATCGGAGAGGACTATTTTAGGGTTCTTGATGCAGCCCTTCATGTGCACCGGCAGGAACCAGCGCGTGTCGGCCCCCGAGCGCGCCAACGAGACGGCGGTGCGCGCATCGCAGATTTGCGCCAGGTGCCGGAAGTCCCAGTCCTTCAGGTGGTCGATGGAGGCCAGTTGGCGCACGGCCTTCAGGCGCTCGTGCTGCGACCCGTTCTGGGCGATGTTCAACAGGCGCCAGGCGACCGAGTGCTTCGCCGCCTTCCACCACTTGCCGATCGGGTTGTAGATGACACTGATCCATTTCTGGAAACGAGACGAAACCGCGCGTAAGAACAAGAGCCAAAAGACCATGGGGGTTTCCCTGTCGAACCTTGTCGTCCTCCTCCTGCTGCTTCAGCTTGCGCATGGACTCCTTGTAGATGTGGTACTTGATGTAGATGTAGTCGGGGCGCCTCTGGTCGGCAGTGGAGGCATTGGAATCGACCAGTTTGGAGAGCAGCTTCTGAATGCGGTGCTTCTCGTAGAGAATCAGGCCACACCTGAAAGGAGAGACAGTGCGTGTTATTGCAAAGATCGCGAATCACTTTCCCAAATAGACGTGGATCCTTCCCCCCCCCCAGGGCAAGGAACGACACGAAATTGTCACGTTGCCAGTCCATGCAGCGTATGTGCAGAGGAACACGTCATGGCCATCGCCGTTCTTTTGCATCAGCTGTTCGCGGTCTCGCCACGATAAGGTGGACTTCTTATCGTCTTAGGTCGGGCAATTCCAGTTGGCACGCAATTAAGATAATGGCCAGGGAGTTTTAAAGAATGTTCGCCAAAGTCATTGTCAAAAGCCGCTGTGCAGAGAAAGGAATTCGAACGCATCTGAATGCGCCGGAGCTCCGTGGGAGCCGCGCCACACGCACGCTGACTCATCGGCCCAGTGGCCAAGTGCCGAGGTTCTCGTGTCATCCTCATGTCAGCTGCCCCATGGCAGATCAATAAAGCCAAAGTGTGCGGACCGAGGCCGCGCCTCCCAGCCTTGAGCGCCGTTTCGCAAGTTCCAGCCAAAGTAAGACGCAAAAAGCGGCGGCCTCCGCGATAGTGCGATAGTGCGAACCCTCCCCTGGCCCTGCCCCTGCTCCCTCGCGCACGGCACGTAGCGAAGAAGTCGAAGCCGAAGCCGAAGCCGAAAAAGATGCGAAGACCAGCGTCAACAAACAACTATTTTGACGCATTCTTTTTTATTTTGTTTTGTTGGTCGAACTTTTTATGCTACTGCGTATCGCGGACGGCGAGGCTTTCGGCGAAACCCCCTCCTGGCCGCTCCCGCTCGTCCACCACTGCTCGCGTACCGTGTGTTTGTTATGGTTTTGTCGAACTATTTTCATGCTCGAAGCTTCATGCTGCGTCTCGCTCGCCAGCGGCCGTCTCTTTCGGGCAAAATCGTATGTTTCTCGTTTGGTCTGCATGTCGTGATCGGTCTGCGCGATCGGACGGACGCCGGCCGATGAGCAAATGCTTTATTTGTGCGATGGTCGGCTGTAGCCGATGACTGGGAGGCGCCCAATGAGGACGGTGTGGGCGGTGGGGCGATGGTGCAGGTGCTGTTGTCATTGGTATAATTGTTGCTTCTCTTCAATTCACGTCCTAAGGGCGCATCGGAACCAACAAATGACTCAGCGGCCGCCGAAATGGACGAGCAACTAGTCGAAAACAATCGAAAACAACAACAGCAAACAAGGTGGCACCGAATGCAGTTGTTTACAATAATATTTACAAATCGCGCCTCCCGCCCAGGCCCGGCAAGTGCGATTCACAAGTTTTCTCTAGCGAATGTCCCACTACGCCATTTGCAACAACACCAGAACAACAACAACGGCTACGGCAAAAACAATCTCGACGTCACTTCGTTCGGCGAACGTGCGCCACCTCACCCGACTTCGGCTAGATCTTCCCCAAGCCCCGAGCCCCGACCGCGTTCCCCCACCCGCCAAGGCCGCGAATTCCGAGCGGACGCAGAACGCGGAAGAGCTTTGGAGCGCCGCCGCCCGATGGCGGGGCGGGCGAGAAGTGGGGGTCGGCTCCCAACTGGGTGAATGAACGGCGAGCGATCAGATGTAATGCTCTTACAGCGAAAACGCCCTGCTCGCCGTCCGTCGGCGGGTCCGATGTTGACGTAGCCAGCGCCGGACGAGCCCCCAGCAGCCGAGGGGTGTGGCCGAAACGCGAGAGATCAGGCGGCGGGGGATCGGCGACCGATACGAGGCGAATACAGATTGGGGTCGATCATGATTGGGTTCTGTTGTGGCTGAGGTGAAGTTGGCCCCTCCCTGGGGCCCACGACTTTTGTCTCTTCTGTACTTACGCCGTGAGGAGGCCGACGCCGCCGTAGACTTTAGGGTTGCGTCGCAGGTTCCTCACCAGAGCCTCGACGGGCGACTTCGATGACATTTCGCGGAACGGCAGCACCAACAACAATCGTCCGCACAACACAAATGCACAGATATAGCACCGAAATAACAACAACAACGGGTTCGGAAGAAAAAACTGTGCCACTCGAACTTCTGTTCGTTCGGTTCGTTCTCTTGTTTTGAATCACAATTTATTCTCCTTCCGCTGGCCTTTCTGGCTCGCCCGGTTGGTTTGCCCGCTGATGAAAATTTCTATTTTCAATTCTCGTTCACAATTTTCACTCGATTTTCCGATCTTTTGACTCGGTTTGTCCTTTAAATTTCAATAGAAATGGAGCACGAAACGATTTTCTTCGACTTTCAATCGCAGAGCAAGGCTAATTCACGCAATTTCTCTGGATTTGTGACGTTTCTCCTGGTTCGTTCAAAGCTCTAACTGTTCACTGCAATATTTGTTCACTGTGAATTTTCAAAAACTAAATTATGGGATTTCCCTTCACTTTTCACAATTTTCTTGAATGTTTTTATTGTTTTTATTTTGTTTTTTCGTCGCTTTTGTCGATAGCCGAACCGTTCACTTCGAATTTCGACTGTCCACTGTTGAATGAATTTCACGAATTTCCGTTGAGCTGTGCTGCGGCTTCTCTTCGACTCCGTGCTTTTATGGTTTTCGCTCTCGCTCCCGCTCCTCTCGTTCGTTCTCGCTCACTCGTACTCGTTCGTTCATCGCTCGAAAATCATACGATAAACTTTCCCGAACGTGTTGTTGTTTTGACTGATTCGTCGTACGAAGCAGCTGCGAGCGACGAAAACAACAACAAGAAAAGAAGAAGCAGAAGAAGAACTTGATATAAACAACAACACCACCAAAACAGAATGAGAGTCAAAACAAACGTAGGCGAATACGTGGCGCAAGGAATGTCGCAACTGTGCTGTTGGCAGCTTGACAGCCCTCACGTCATTTGTTGACGAACAACGGAGCAAAAGCGAAAGCTCTCTCGTCTGGCTGAGCTTTCGCTATAGTGTTGCCCTCCTTTCAATGGAGAACAGTCAGAAATTAATAATTAATGTCGATATTCTGTGACTTATACGTTTCTAATTAATACAATCTCAACCACGCGTCCGCAGACCCAAGAATTCGGTGACGCCCGCGAGATATCGATGGGAAGAGATTCACTTAAATTAAGAACATCAGACGACCCGGGTGCATTTGCACTTGAAAGCAAACAGCGCAACTACGAAGCACAAGCACTGCCGATCTGATCGGCGCCCAACCGAAACTCTGTGGCACGCATAAATATTTTGTCTGGCGCGGATCGCGACAATTGTAACAACACAAAAACAACAACAGTTTACATAATTCCCACACACGTTTCGAGACAACAATGAGTTTTTGTGGTCATTATTTTTGTTCGAACATCAGCACTGGACGGTTACGGGATCGACCAGCTCCAGCGGTGGTTGGTGTCTCCGCTGGAGTGTCACGTTGCTTCACTGGACTACGCAGGTTCTTGTCGGCACTAAACTGAACGTGTGCGCTGCCAACAAACAGTACGGCGCAACATCGCCGTACAGTACAGCCCAACGGGACGAAGGTCACCGGGTCAGTTCGCGAGTCTCCAGCGGAATAAATGTTAATTCTGCTCTCGCACTTTCTCGACTTGCGTTGCGATCCAGCTCCAATTAGCGCTTATAAATAACTTCCACGAAGAACTGCGACGACCCCGGCCAGGCCAGTGCGTCCGCCGACACTCGGCGGCGCTGCTGCTGCGCCGCTTCTGGCCTCGCCAGGGCGGCATCATTTAATTAAGTTCCTTCTCGATTCTCACTCGCTCTCCTCCTCCCCTCCGCGCTGTTTCTTGTTTAACGACCGATATTGTCGTCGCAGTCGTTGATGAAGTTGATTCTGTTGTTGTTCTTGTTGTTGTTGTTTTTGTTGCTGTCGATGTTGTTGTTGCTGCAGTGGTCGTAACGAGCTCGGATGACATGCGATTCGCGCCTCCGCGCGGCCGACTCGGTCCGGTGCCTTCGTCCGGTCGTCCGTGTGTCGGCAGGCCGTTCGATGGCCGTCGGGATTCCCGGAACTGGGACGATTTTAAATTCGATTTCGAATAAAACTCCCAACTTTACGACGAGCTGCGCCGGAGCGTGTCGGACCTGGACGAGGAGCCGGAGCCGGAGCCGGGCTTTCGCAAAATTCATCAAGTAATTAAAACGTCTCATCAGCAGGGCAACGACAAAAACAAAGCCACCGACTAGTTTCCCGAACCGTCCGCCGAGGGAGGGCGGCGGCGGGACCCGGTTCGGGCCGGGTGCGAATTTCGGGGGAACTCGAAGGGCGGTGGGGCGGGGTCTCGGGAACGGCCTTGGCAGGCGCCGGATTCCGGGAAGACGTCGGGGGCGGCCGGCTCGAGCTGCGGTGCGAGGTGGGCGGACGGACGGACGGATCGTGAACGAAACGAGGAGCCCGGCGTCGACGACGAGTTCCGCGAAGGGCTCTCAGGAGCCGTCGGCAGGCCGGGCGACAAGAGCCTGACGCAGGCCCGATCCGAGAACCAGGGCCGCCTCCGCCCCCGCCCTCGACCCCAACCCCGTCATCCCCCGCCGGAGGGGGAAGCCTTCTGCGTCGCGGGTTTCGAACCGAATTGAATCGAAACGAGGCGAGGCCGCCCTCGAGGCGATTCCGGGAAGCCCTCGACGCGGCCGCCGCGGCGTATCTCGATCTGGCGCCCTCGAACGCTCGACGGCCGCAACCCGCCCCCGACGACGTTTTCGATTTCATCGGAATTCGCGGCCCGTCGCCCCACGGCCCGCTCGCCTGTGCAGCCGTGGCCCAGATCCGCAGCCGGCGACGACTGCGGCGAAGCACGCGACGCTGGCGACGGCGACGGATGAATTCGCCGTTCGCCGGGCGAGGTCGGCGCAACCCGACGACCTTCGCCGCTGCCGTCCCGACTCCCTCCGAGCCCCTTCCACGCCACTTCCACTTCCGGCCGGCGCCCACGACACGCCAAGGGTGCGGCGAGACCCCGATTGGGCCGCGGCTGCACCGAGGGCGGCAGCGACGACTCCTACAACAACAACGAGGACGGCACGGCCGCGTCCACGTACACGACGACGATGAGGTTGACGTCGCCGCCGAGGCGGGCGGCGATCGGTCGGTCGGTCGGTCGGTCGGCTTATCTGATTAGGAGTTTCCTCTGAATCGGCGACGAGGTGCCAACAAGAGATGGGAGATTGCGCGCGTCCCTGCCGGAGGAAGCGGCTGCAGCTACGTGCGGCCGTCCCTCGGTCCGTCCTCCTGACCTCCATCCATCCGACAGTCCATCCACTCGTCCGTCCGTCCGTCCGTCCGTCCACGGTGCCTGCTGCGTGCTGCGAATCCGCCAACACTTCCGCCAGGCGACGGGCGCGTCCCATTCGCCGTTAGGCGGCGGCGAGCACTCGAACTGAGGAGGACGAGGAGGAAGAGGAGGGCGAAACACGGAAAATCTCCCCGGACGAGTGGTCCAGATGGAGCGGGAGTCGCCAGCGGGTGCCCGCACGGCCGAGAACTCGAGCTCGCAGTTTCCTGCGAACCTCGGACCCAGAGAGGGATAAGGAGAGAGTGAGAGGAAGAGAGTGAGATGTAGAGAGGGAGGGAGAGAGATGGGTGGTTCCATCAACTGCGACCACTTCCACGAAGAGCGGCCGGCGGTTGGGGCGGCGGCCGATGTCGATGCCAATCAATCGAGGCGTCCGTCCGTGGTCGGCCCTCGGCAGCGGCCGCGTGACCTTTTGACCTTCCGCGCCCAGATGCACCGCAGCGACGTCAGCTGCCTCCGACGGGTCTCGAGCAGCTGCCGACGCGAGCACGAGGGACGCGGCGACCGGAGGACGGCGGTGTCGAGTTACCCGACCTCGCCCTTCCACCGACGTTGTCGATTCTGGGTCGGCGTCTCCGCGGCTGCACCGGGCGCCCTCGTCGTGACGGCGCATTCATTGCGGACCCGCCGCACGTCCGCGCACCGCCCCGCCCCGCCCCGGCAGCCGGTGGCACATCGGTGCCGACGAGTCCGGCCCGTGCACGGTGGGCTTCGTCCGGCAGGCGGTGCCTGGCCGAGTCGTCGCCGAGCTCTGCGTTCTTCCGGTTAATTAGTCGAAGTGAGCGGAGCCTGGCCGAAAGTGTGACTGACTGCGATCAATGGATTCTGCGTCACAGAAACAGAAAACGTCCCTGGAATGAAGTCGTGCAGAGTCTCCAAGGAGCATTCGATTAGCTACGGACCTCGTATTTGGACTCGTTCCGACTAAGGGAGGTACGAGGTGAGATCGCCCCTGATTGACCTTGGCAGCGACCCACTGTGCGACGAACTCCTCAACCGGCTGCGGGGCGGGGGCGAAGGCCAGGCCGCTTCCGGGTCCGCTTCCGAGCGCCGGCCGACCCTGGCGCCAGGTCCGCGACCAGGTGCGACGTCGCGAGCCGAGCTGCGCGGCTCGTAAATTGGCAGCGCTCACGCACACACTCGCCGTTGCAGTTGCCGCGATTGACAGCCGTCGATTGAAATTCACGACCAGCGCTCGGCCTGTGCGTGTGTCGATGGCTTCCTGCCTGGCTGTCGTCGACGTGCGCGGTCGGATGTCACGGCAGCGGCGGCGGCGGCGGCGGCGGCGGCGACGCACCCGACTGCCGACAGCCGACAGCCGTTCAGGCCGAACGGGCGTCGGGGCCGCGCGCGATTTCATTGTCTTCAGGAAACGAGGCGAATCTAATGGAAATCCAATTTCTGCAGAATCCACTAATCGGACTGCGGCGAGAGCGAGAGGCTGGGAGGGAGCGGGCGAGACAGAGGGAAAGAGAGACGGGCCTGTCTCCTCATTATGGGTTTCGGCGAAAGCCATTCGACACCGGGTGGGGGCCGCGAGCGAGTGAGCGTGAGAGAGACAGGGACGGAGGGACGGAGAGAGACCGAGCAAAACCAATACGAATCGAAGCCCGGGCTGCCGTAATTGGACCCTCATCAGCGGCCGACATGAATATTAAACGTAATTGAGCAAATACAATTCGAATGAAATGCAATTTGCGCGGGCTCCTTCGGGCCAAATCCAGCAGCAGTCCAGCAACAACAACGGCCCCCCGGGCTCCACGACCACAGCCGGGGATCCGACTTCGATTCCGGGCTCCGGCGGGCGGCGATGCCTGTGGTTGAGCCGCTCGTTGCTGCCTTTGCTCTTGTCCGGCTGCTGCTGCTTCAGCGGCCTCTCGTGCGCCCCGGGCCTTCGGCCCGGCTGCGGCTTCGACTCTGCATCGGCATCGGCATCGACCGATAATTGTTATTACGGCAATTTTCTGCGCACCACAGCCAGAGCCACGGCCGAGGGCCGCCGATCGGACGCGGCTTCGCCGACCCCGGGTCGGCCGGAACCGAGGTCGGGTCCCTGCCTCGCGCCTCGCGCCCCTCACCCATGTTGGCCGGCGTCGGCTGCAGCGAGAAGCCGTCGATGGCGCGAAGAGCTGCGAAGCGGAGGAGAAAATAATTTTATTGAAATTTCCAGCGAAAAGTTTATTGAGCGCCCGCCCGACGCCGTCGCCCCCGACACCTCGAGCGACGCTGCGGCAGCGGCAGCAGGCGCTGATGGGTTTCGGGGAATTTCAATTTATTTCGCTCGGTCTTCGCGCGCGCCGATCGATCGGGCGCGTGGGGCCGACGGTGCCGTCGTCGTCGTGGTGGCTGCCGTCGACGATTCCGGTGCCGCTGCCTCCGCCGGTGTCGAGTCGCGTCGGAGGCATTGCAGGGCCCCGCGGATGCGGCTCCGAGTCGCCGCCCGTGACTCATCGCGCTGCTGCCAGTCAGACCGGCCGCCGGGTTCGCGGAAGGCGCGGACCGCGCTCGACGGCCAGCGCCGGAGTTCCGCGAATCCGCCGCTCGGTCGCCCGTCCCGAGTCCTGCCGCGGCCGATGCTATCGCGCATCCTGCGGCTCCTGCGCGCGACGCGTTCGTGTCCGCTCATTTGCATGAAACCCGAGACGACTAGGTCGACGCGGGCTCCGAGTTCCCGGACTCTTTCCCCGCCCCCTCCACCCCTTCCCGAGTTCGCGTCGACGACTTGCGGTTGCTCGGCGTCGCCTCGGTGGGGCCGGAGCGACCGAGGAGACCCCGGTAGGACGGCGTACGATCGAACGCGACACCTCGCCTGCTCGAGGTCTCCCTTGAAAGGCCCCCCTCTACCTTCTCCGCGGCTGGCGAGCCGGCCGTCGATCGCCCATCGCCGGACAAGTTGATTGACTTCTGACGCGTAAATTAAACATCCGCCGACTGGCAGAACTAATTGGCTGGAGGCGACTGTGGGAACGCCGCTCGCGCCGGACACGCAGACGGAGACGCAGACGCAGGCAACGACAGAGGAAGAGACGAAGACGGAGACACCGAGACAGGGCAGCGGACGCCGAGGCCGGCTCCACTCGACTCGGCTCTGGATCATGAACTGCCACACGATCCCGAGAACGCGGCCGTCGCTCGGTCGGCCGTCGAGACGATCGCCGAGGAACCGGCCGGAAGGGACTGCGAGCTACGCTCCAGTGACTCCCAGGCGACGGCGACGGCGACTACGGCTGCGGCCGAGGCCTCGCGTCGACTTCTGTGCGTTCGCGGCCCCGTCGACTCGACTCCGACTCGACTCCGACTCCAACTCTCGAGGGCGACCGGACCTTTGACCGCTGCCAAGGGGGCGAGGGAGCGGGAGCGAAGCCCTCGCCGACGCTGAGATCATCGTCACTTCTGCGCGAATCAATCAAGCACCGACGACGACGACGACGACGACGATGAGATAATCGGCCAGAACCGGCGGCTGACGGCGGCCCTGCGCGGCCCCTGACACGGAGGCCTCCCGGCGATCCAGCCGATCCCATCGGAGGCAGCGACGTGCGAAGAACCCGGAGCGAAGAGGAGCGAGAAGAGAATGCGAAGAGAGCAGCGAGGCATCGGGCGGGCTGGGGAGCGGGAGAGAACAAAGGAGGCTGCTACGGTGCTGCGTCAGGCGATCGGCGGCCGACGAACGACGACGGCAAAGTGCGAATCATCGCGACTAACGAGATCACGTTTCGCGCCGGGCCGGGCCGGGCGGAGTCGGGGCGATCGTGTCGAGACACGCTCGGCGGCCGCTCTGTGCATCGAGACGGCCCGGGATCCGCGGATTCCACGACGCGATGACTCACGCGCCGCCTGCGAAGGGTCGGCCGGGCGCAGACGCCCGGGCTCCGCTCGCGCGCATTCCGACGCGGCCTGCAGGTAGTCGGCAGCTGTCGCCGTCGCCGAGAGCGAAATGCGTGAGGAATTCGGACAAATCACCGGCGTCGCCACCAGTTCGGCGGAATTTCGGGAGGCTGCGCAGACGCGACTCGCTGGCGGATCGCGTGGTGGGCGGGGGCGGCCGCCGGCATCCGCTCGGAATGGGCTGCGGGACGAGAGGGCGCGACGCGACTCCGACTCCTTCGAGGGCGACCGCGTCCTGGCAGCCCCTGGCCGGTGGTCAGGCCGGCGCGGTGTCGGGTGCCCGGTGACACCTCGGCGCGACATTCGCGGGCTTCGCACGTAACCCGACACCGAACACGAATCCGACTCCTCGCGACCCCCGGCGAACCCGCCCCTGCTCGGGACATCCTGTGCGACCCGACCCTCGCCACGTTCGAGGGCGGCCGTGAGTCGGGGTCCGCGTGGGTTTCTTGGAGCCGAGGCGGGCGAGCGGGGGACCGACTTCGAGGTCGCTCCCGTTTGTTGTTGTTCCCGGCGGGCCCGAGCAATTAAAACCGCAATGACGCGATCCCCAGAAAAGCATTCGACACACGTGCAACTGAGCGTGCGTGTGTGTGAGTATGTGTGAGTACAGTGGGGTGCACAACCGGCGCAAAGTCGAGCCAATTTTCATTCAGAACTCGACAAATCGCACCTTGCAAAGACAACAAACAAACAAACCGGGAAACAAACAAAGCGATTATAAAAACATGAAGGAATTGGGGAACACGAGCGATTTTCCAACTCACCATTCATTCATCCGCTCGCCCTGCTGTGCGCAACCCTGGGTCCGTGCTCCGGTCTGTCGGTCCACCAGTCCGAATGTCTGTCGCTCCATTGAGTCGACTGCCCTCCGTGCTCCGTCCGTCCGTCGGTCCCCGGCCCCACGGCTCGACTGTCGGTTCCCGTTGTGTTGCATGCACTGGTCTCGCGTTGTGCTGTGGTGTGGTGGAGTTGGCTGGTGGGGTGTGGTGGAGGTGGGAGGGGGTGGCGAAGTTTCTGTCGCAACCGCGCTCGGGTTTCACCTGCTTTTCAGGGTTGCATTCGTGGCTTAAATTGCATTTAATGCTCTTGTCCTTGTTGTTGCTGGTGTTTTTATCGCTGCTATTGTTGTTGTTGTTATTGCTGGCGTTGTTGTTGTCATTGCCTGTTATTGTTGCTTGTCGCCAGTTGTTTCTGTTGTTGTTGTCGTCCTCGTCGTCGTCGTTGTGGATGTTGTTGTTGTCGTCATTGTTTGTTGCTGTCATTGTTTATGCAGTTGTTGTAGCTGTTGTTTTCATCGAATTTCAATGCCATGGGAAAATCAAGTGGCGGCTCATTCTTCCCTCTCTCTCGCTCCCTCCCTCTCCCTCTCTCGCTCTCGCTCTCCCTCTCCCTCCCTTGGTGCCGCCGCCTGTCCGTGTTTCGAATGCCGTGATCTCTTGTTGTCGTCGTTGTTGTTGGTATAGTTGTTGTGGTTGTAGTTGTTGTTGCTTTCCTCTTATCGCCATCTCCTCCGTCCGCTCTTAATTATTTATGCATTTTTGCCCGTTTCTCGCATCGTTTTTGTCGTGTTTATTCGGACGAGTTCCGACGTTCCCAAATCGAAGGCGGCTCGCGCTGGCTCGACTTTTCTGTTCACACGACCCGATGCAAATCAGCCCGAATCCGGTTCCCGACTCGGCCGCCCACGCGAGCCGCGATTTTCGGCGCCTCGTCCAAACTTCTAATTGAAGTTCGCTTTCGCCCGCGACCCGCGCCCTCCGATGTGGAAATGAACGGCCCTCATTTGCATCCGGCGGTCCCGCAGCTGCCCGGCCCGGCCCTGCCGCCTCCCGACCTGCTCCGGGCGACCGCCGCGACCCCAACCAGCGGCTCCCGATGGACGAGGTGGGGCCGCGACAGGTGGGTCCGCCGGACGCCGCGCCCCAGACCCGCGGCTGCTCCCCTGTTTGCGCGATCGATTTTCGCCCATCCGCCGGACGCGGTCGCGGCGCTTCCCGGGATTCGGCAGCAACAACGACAACGAAAACGACGACGCCGCCACCGCCACCTGCGACGACCGACGGACTCGCCCCGCACTCGACCGTCGGCGGGCACGCACAGTGGGCCCCACCGGCGCCGCTCCGTTCCGGGAACCCGTTCGGCCATGTCGAGGCTTAATTAAGTGCCATCGATATCATTGGCCGACATGATTGCACTCGTGCCTGTCGTGTTGTTGGCAGCGGTGTGGCTGCTGATGATATTGGAAGTGTTGCTGTGTTCGTTGGCTTTGTTGTTGCTGCTGCTGCTGCTGCTGCGGCCTGCTGTCGGCGCGCTGCGGTGCGGAGTTCCTGCGAAGCCTGGCGCAGATCCGACGTCACTGCAGGCGTCACGGCGTCCTTCTCCGAAGCGAAATCTCCAATTTAATGGATTTCCGGAGAAATTCATTTGCCACCGGTCGGTCCGAGGGGCGGCGGCGGGGCTGGGGCTGCTTCCCGGAAGCCGGCGACCGCCCCGCCCCGGCCCGGCCCGAGAACGTGCCGGGGAGCCCGGGCCGGAGCCGGAGTACGAGGAGAACCTCTTCCGAATAAGTCGGGCGGACTCCCGGGCGACCTTCGCCTCGACTGGGGCCGGGCGGACCCGGGGCTGCTCCTTCCTCTTCCTCACTCGCTGCCCACTCTCTCTGGCCAACCCACACCCACTCACCCTCACACACGCGCCGGGGCCGCGAGGAGCTCGCGTCCTCCCGCAATGTTGACAAATCCCGATAATGTTTACGTAATCTCGAAAGCTCACAACACCGCCGAGCACTCGCACCCACCCACACACACACACGCGCACGCTGACACACACGCGCAGCACGCCCTCCGCATGCGAATCCGCGAATCCTCCCCTTTGGGGGCTCCGGCCGACACCAGGCGCCCAGCAGCGCGAGCAACGGCTCCGCGGCACGACGACGACTGCGACGAGGACGAGGACATGGACGACGAGGGTGGCGACGGCGCCTCCCGAGGGCCGCCAGTCGACGGCTCGGCCTCGACGGGTGGGGCCGTGGGTGGCGAGTCGAGGGCTGCGATTCCGGGATTCCCCGAACGCCCAAATGGAATCCTCGCTTCCCGGAAGGCCGGGCGGTCGGCTCGCAGACACCTCGGCGGCTCCTCGGGGGCTCCGGGGCTTCGGGTCCCTCGTGCGATCAAAGGACGGCCGCCCCGTCGCCGGCCGGGATGAGCCGGCCGCCGGACCCTCGTTATCAGGCTGGCCGGCCCCGCCACGGCCTCAGCACCTCGATTTACATAAGGTTCCACGAAGCCCGTCCAAATTAACCTCACGTGCACGAGGGAGGGGCGGAGGCTGCGGCTCCTTGGCCAAATAACCGGTTCGGGCTGGGGGAGGGGCGGCCGAAGGAGCAGATCCTGGCATGGATTCTGCGAAAAGTTGATTGCTTTTGTCTCTTGTCGAGCGACAAAGCAGCGGCAGCAACAACGACAACAACAAAATGAACAGCGAACAACAACCTCGACGCCTCCCCACCGGCCGGCTGGCGGGGTGGGGCGGGCGGATTCGCCGAATTTCATTCACAAAACGTTGCGTGCGAGGCGGCCGTGGGTGGGCGCGACACACGCACTGAGAGAGCGAGAGAGAGAGACGGGGAGAGAGGGCATTGGAGAGAGCGATGCGGGCCGGCGACGACTCGGGGACCCGTCGCACGCCTCGAGGTCCCTCCGACCCGCGGCGGACCCTGATCCGCCCCGACTACGGCCGCTCCGAAACCCGCGTCGCCGTCGCGCCGCACGGCAACCCCGAGTCGTCGCTCGCTCTCGCGCTCCCGTGCTCTCTGCCTCGATCTCGCTCTGCTCTCTCGACGGCTCACGCACACACGCTCAGCGGGGAGAGCGTCGAGCGAACCAGTCGAGGCAACGGCGGCGGCGGCGGCGGCAGCGACGTTCGTGGATTCCTAACGTCAAATTCAGGTCAGTTGCAGCAACAACAACCACAACAAGCACCACTACAGCCGACCACCGACACACGGCAGCAACGCAACACCGACGACGGGGTCTTTGCGAAACCGTCGCCGACCCTCGTGCGACGGCCGAGGCGCGCAGCCAGTTGGCCGACCAACAGCTGGAGCGAGCGCTACGAGGGATCGCGAGGGCACCGGGCACCGGACACGGGCGTCGGCAGTTGCAGGCCCGTCGATCGCGCCGAGCCGAGTCGCCAGATGTTCGCCAGGGCCCGCAGGACGCATCGGCGAGAAGCGCGCGCCGGCCTCGGGGTGGCTTCGGGTCGCGGGTCGCGGTCGACGCTGCCTGGCCGACTGCTCGATCCTTCGGAGGAGCAGCATCTGATCCCTTGCCCTTGAGAGAAGACTTCCGTGCACACCTCACCCAATCTGCGGACACAACTTGCTCTCAAATCGCTTTCTTCACCCTCACACTGCTCGGTCCCTTCGCCGTGCTCCGAGCGGATCAATCACGCTCGTCGATTAAGAGGGATTTGCTGTCGGAATCCGTGCTTAGAATCCAAGCCGCGCATTTCCTCCCGACACCACTCGAACCTCCCCCGGAGAGCGGGAACCGAGGAAGCCCTCGACCCGCAGCGCCGGACGGCGCCTTCGAGGAAGGGCCGACGAGCGAGCCCGGTTCAAGGAAGGCCCGCCTCTGGGGCCGCCCAGCCGGCCCTCGAGGACCTCGCGCTAATCCCGAGCAGCGGCTGCTCGGGCGACGGACGGCGGACGTCGACGGTCGACGCGGGCAGCCGGCCAAATAGGGGTGCCCGGCGGTCGGCGATGCCGGCGCTGCCGCTCCGTGCGCAGCTCGCGTTCGGTCTCTCCGGCTCTCTCTCGCCTCGCCGCACACACACCGACGCCCGTATCTGTGTGCGGCTCGGCGCAGGTACGGCGGCGACGGGTCCGAGCCGTGGCGCGGCGGCTCCGGGTTCAGTCTTCAGCCAGATTTCGGAGCGTGCGGACGCGAGACGCGGCAGACACCGCGCCAGCCAACCACACACACACACAGACAGGCCCAGCCCCACAGGCACAGGCAGTCAGTCAGTCGCAGCACCAGCGCCGGACGCGCGAGCGAGACGGAGCCAGAGCAGTCGACGTCGTCGTCGCAGTGCCGTCGATCGAGTGCGCGCGCGAGCGAGACGGGGCACAAACAACGAGACCAGCGCAACAACAACGCGCCCGTATTATTATTATTGTGTTTTATTTTTCGTTCGAATCTTCTCTAATTTCGACTTCGTGGAATTCGAGCGAGTTCTCGGAAATCGCCTAAAACTGAAGGAGGCGCACGCGGACGGACGAGGCGAGAGCGAAGGCCGAGCGGGATATCGGAGTGGGAGCCGGAGCGGGAGCGCCGAGCGCGCGGTTCGTGGAAAATAATAATTGAATTTCGTTTGTGTCAAATTGATATGGAGTGAAGTGAGCAGCGAGTACGAACGAGCCGAAGACGCGGGAGGCGAGCGAGGGACGCCGTATCTCGCAGATACGCGGCGAGTGCGTCCGGCGACCGGATCCGCGAGTCGCGCGAGTGCCGGACGCGGTTCGCCAGCAGGCGCGGCTGCAGCGCACTCACACACCTCCACACACACGCACACAGGCGGCCAAGACCGCAGCAGAGCAGCCGAAGCCGCGGAGTCGCCGCCACTCGGATTAAAATTGCACGGAACTCAGCGAAAAGCGACCCGAACCCGAGCCGCGGACGGACGGCGGTTTCCAGTCGCAATCGCAGTCGCGGTCGCCGTCGGAGCCGGAGCCACAACCACAGCCAGAGTGAGTATCTTCAGTCGTGTTCCGAGCTGGTGCTCGTGCGATGGCGAGTGCGAGTGCGGCGCACATGGGGTTCTCGTGTGAACGGCCCTGTCGCCGCCGTCGCTGCCGCCGCTGCACGAGGCGCCCTCGCCGCCCGCTCCCCGCGCCGGGTCGTTGCCCGCAGTCGCCGTCACGTGCTGACGAAATGTCAGGCGGAGTAGGCGACGTGGGCCGTCATGGGGTGGCGGGCGGCGGGCGGCGGACCCGCGTCCCGGTGCCGAGGTCCCGCCTCTGTAAACAAACCCGCGGCCTCGACGCGGCGGTGGCCGAAAATAACTCGGGCGCCTCGGCCGCACCCGAAAATAGTCGGGGATTCCGAGAAGCCGCCCGAAATAGCGCCGAAGTCGAATTCCGAGACCCGCCCCCGGACGCGCGCGGACGACGGCCTTGGGGGCGTCCGGCCGGTGCCTGCGTGAATCGCAATCAGCGGGTCGTCGCGCGATGGGTGGGGGCGCCTTATCAGGCGCTCGGGGCCGGCGACGGACGGCAACAGGTTGACGCGAGTCCGAGGAGTCGGCGACAATCGGGCCGCCCCTCGCCACCCCGCACCCCCTGCGAGGCCCGTTGTTTTTGAACCGTGATCTCACGGCCAGTCGTCGCCACCGTCGTGGGTTCGCTCGCTCTGTCCGAGTCCCCGACGCCGCCCCCCCCTCTCTCACACTCTCCGCCGCCTTTTACTGCTCTCGATTGCGGATTCGTTTTATTGACCACGTCCGAACCCAGATCTCGCCGCGGCCGCGTTTCCGGTCCGTTAATTGAGCAATCATTTCGTGTTCGATTCGACTCCACGACCGCCGGCCCGCGCGGCCCCCTGCATCGCCCTGCCGTGGCCGCCCAAGTGCACTCGGCTGGCTCGGCAGGCTGCGTCGTCGCCACTTTCTCTCTTTCGCAATGGCGACCCCTTCGCCCCTCCCGCTTCCGGTTTCTGCCGCACCCGCACCCGCACCCGACCCCGCACCGCCGATTTCGCGATCGCTCGCGGCCACCGAGGCGAGGCGGCGGAAAAGTCAAGAGGCCAAAACAGAAAGCGGCCAAGTCGATCCCACTCGCGCACTCACACACACACACACACACACACAGCCCCAGAGACACCGCTGCGTGACGATGCAGAATTACCGGGAAAACGACTCACAAACACACGCACGCACACAGCCACGGACACGCCGCCAAAGCAACGGCGATGACGACGACGACGGCGAAGCACGAAGATGTTTATCTTGAGTCGGGGGCCTGATCCGCGCTCATTCGGCGAACTCGCGAGCGAGCGAGCGAGAGACGCGGCGACGAGCGCGATCGGGCGCGAAGCTGGCCGAGAGCCATTGAAGCGAGGGCCAGGTGTGTGTGAGCGACGAGAGAGAGGGAGAGAGAGCGACCCGCATTCTTGGGAACGAGCCGAGCCGAGCTGCTCGCTTGACGTCCGTCCGACTCCCCTCGCGGCGCCCCGGCCCGACGCTGCCGCGGCAACTGCCTGGCTGTCTGTATCGCGGTCGAGCGCCGACGTCGACAGAGAAGTCGCCGTCGTGCTCGTGGTCGTCGTCGCTGTCGCTGTCGGTCCCGGCCGCTCGCACTCAGGTGAAAATAAATAATTCTGAGAATTTTTTGATTATGATTTATTCCGAGTTCCTGTGAAACAGGTTGGCGGCTGCGCTGCACCGCCGACCATCCGTGCGTTCGCCCATGCGTCCGTTCGTTCATCTGTCCATCCGTCCGTCCGTCGATTGAGTTCTCTCTCGCTCCCGCCCCTCGCTCCTCGCCCTGGGCTCTGGAATGCGCGCCTGCGCCGGCCGCGGTGCGTCGGGCTCTGCGAAGCATGCCAGGGCCGCCGTCGCCGCGTATCTCGCGATCTGGCGGCGTTCGTCGGAATTCGAGCCGAGTGGCAGCGCGTAAGCGAATTCACGGGAAGCCGGCTCCATTGAACGAACGGCAACCCGGAACCGCGCTCGCGACTTCGTACGGGCGGCGGCACCTGGGGCGGAGACGAGGAGAGGCTCCTGGGCCTGGGCGGCCGTGTCGGGCTGGGGTCAGGGACCTGGAGCTGGACGAACTGCGGCGAATTTTGGGGAGAATCGCGCGAGTCGCTCTGGACCGGCCCGGGGCGGGTCCCGAGGGGCTTCCGGGAGCCCGGGGCGGGTCCCGAGGGGCTTCCGGGAACCCGAATCGACGCCTCGCGCCCGGTTCAGGCGGCTTCCGGGAAGACGGCGCTCTCGGAAGAGCCCGCTCACCTGGCAGCGGGCGCCGAGTCCTCGGGGCGCTTGCGCGAGCCCCGAATTGCGTCGCGGCGAAAGCGAAAGCACGGCCTGGCGGCGGCAGGCGAGGCAGGGGGCGAGCGCGACGCGACGCGACGCGATCTCTGCACGAACTGTACGCGACGTCGCACCGTGTGAGGGAGAGCGAGCGAGCGAACGAGAGGGAGGGAGGGAGGCGCAAACATTTATGATGAAAATAATCAAGCGAATGAGAGAAAACGAGTTCCACGAATTTTGTGAATGACTCTACAACAGCAGCGCCAATAACAACATCGCCCGCGGCGGTAGCAACAACAGCACTAACAACCCAACAACAACAACAACAACAACATCAGCAGCAGCCACAGCAGCAGCAGCGGCAGCGGCAAACAAGAAAATCCACCAGCAACGACAGCAACACGAGGCAGGGCAGGATTTGGATCCCAATAAAATGCAATAAACCGAGCTGTTGTTGTTTTCTTCAACTTCTTCGTCGTCGTCGTCGTCACTTGGCTTGTGTGTGTGCGCTGGTTGTTGTTGTTGCAGGCTCTCTCGCCGAGATGAATTACGTGCGGCCAGCGTCGGCCGCGCCGCGAGCGCACATGTTTTGGCGTGAGAGCCGCGAAGGGGCCGCGGCGAGGGGCGTCGGGGCCGCGTCCGCCGCGGAGGCTCGGGAGAGGCGAGGCCGACCCGACGCGTTCCGGGAACGTCCTCGAGAGGCGGCCTCGGCGGTACCTGCTTCGCGCCCGGCGACCGGACCAGGAGCGGACGAGCTCGGCTCTGCTCGGCTCGGGTCGGGTCGGGCGCTGACAAAAGGTGTCAAGACAAACGTGTCCGGCCATTGTTGGTGGCTCTTCCCGATAGCAGCTGTGTTGTGTGTTGTTGTTGCTGTTTGTGTTTGTGCTGTCGCTGTCCACGTCGCCGTCGCCGTCGCTTTGTGCGGGGTTCGGAAGAAAGCGGCGGGAACAATAGACGGAATCCCTTTGTCACCGCGCGGACGCAGGCGGCCTTCCTCGGAACCCTCGGGCCGGCCCGGTCCCGACTCGACTCCGGCTCGACGGTCGAGGGCCGCGGACGGCCTCGGCCGCTCGTCCCGGCTGTGACAGGCTGCGGCGCAGATGCAGATGCCGCGATACGAGCCCGGATTTATGCCCAGCCCGAGTCGAACAATGGCCCGGCAACAACTACAACAGCAAGAAGAAGAAGGAGAACAGTGGGCTCAGCTCCGCACAAAGCCACCAACGACAATGGCCCAGTCCGAGACCCAGAGCGGGGCGGGGCGGGGCGGACGAGTGGCTTCTCGAGAAAGGCCGGGAGGGGCGACGAGAGCCAGCCAGCCATCCATCCATCCATCCATCCGTCGGTCGGTCGGGCCATCGGTCGCCGTCGATTGTGAATCGGGTTCCGCGAAATTTTTAATACGAGGCAAACAAATGAAATTCAAATCCGAAAATGGGAACGCCGAGGGCCGGCGATGGGAGCGGGCAAGGGGCGAGGGGCGGACGGACGGTTTTCGTTCGCGGCGCGTTTTAATGAGCTCCGTAGGCCAGGGGGATTAAATATTTATGCAACGACGCGATGTCGACGGCGAAGTCGTGTCGCGGCCGCCGGTGACTCGAGCGACGGACGGGAGAAAGCGACGGCCCAGCTTCTGGACAGGTTGGCCCCCCTCCCATCGAGGCGGGCCGGTCCAGGGCCGCAGCTGCCGCTCTTGACCGGGTGCTTGTCCGAGTGGCCATGGTCGAAAGGGAGGGCGGGGTGAAGGGGCGGCGTCGAGAGCTTCCCGATAGTTTCTCAATCGTGGGGCTCTCGAGTGGCTTCCCGGAACTGCGAGATGCGCCCCAGGCTTCGGAGAGGCGGCTCGGCCCGGGCGCTGGGTTCGGGGAACGCGGGGCCCTCGGCCCGTTCTGAGAACGCCTTCTGCGTTTAGATTGCTTCCGAAAATCCGCCGCGTGCGAAACGGCGGGCTGGTGGGGCCGGGCGCTGGCGCAGCAATTAAAAATTCCCGGAAGGCCGGGACGCGACGGAGACAAATCCTCGATCTTCCACGAAGATCCTGAGCTTCCCGGAAAGCTCCACCGGCGCGATGGGACTGAGCGAGGGGCGGCCGGGTCCGGGGCTCCCGCGCTCCGGCATCGATTGCTCGCCGCGGATCCGCCACTGAAGTGGAACCTCCGCTTCCCCCGCCCGCTCACCCACCCCGCCCCTGCTCGCTGAACGCGCAGACACGCAATTAACAGGAATTTCATTCATTCATTTTTCCCGCTGCCGTCATTGGTGTTCTTATTGTTCTTGTAGTTGTTGTTCTTGTTTTTGTTATTGTTGTGATAGCAATTGCTGATGTTGCTGTAGATGTGTTGTTGTTGTTGTTGTTGTTGTTGCTGCTGCTGGACTCAATACGGCGGTAATTACATTTTCGCAGAAATACAAAAGCAATTTACTTCAAATAGCGACAGAAGAGCGCGAGCTGGCAGAACTTCGCTGGAAGTGCTGCCAAATTTCGCAATAAACGCCAGTGCAGTGGCCCCTCCCTCCTCCCGTCCGTCAGTCGATTTGCGCGAAGTGGGGCGAGGGCGAGGGCGACGGCGACGGCGACGACGAATCGGGTCCGCCCCTCGATTGGTTCGTTTGATTCCGGCTCCGTTTCCGATTCCGGGAAATCGCGATTGCCCTGCGCCCGGGTCGCCTAATGAGCCGGGAGTGTGTCCGGGCGGCCCGACCCGGCGCAGGGCCGGAGCCGGAGCCGGGGCCGCCGGGAACCCCGGACGGATTGGTTCATCACAGTCGTCATCGTCTGTCGGCCGTCGATTTCAGAGGTATTGCTCTTTGTCGAGTGGGTTCCCCGAAAGGCGCCGCGCACGTGGGAGGGCGGGGGAGGGCAGGGCGGTTTCGTTATCGGCGGAATTCCAGGGATTCGGATTCAACTGCTCGCGATAATCGCCGTTAGTCACAGCGTCATCGGAGTCGTCGCCTGCTCTCCTGGGGCACCGACCGACCGCCCGACCGCCCTCCCGCTCGCCCAAGGCCGCCGCGCACAGTGGCTCGAAGGTGAATTTTGTATATGCTATTTTTTTCAATGTTCCCCTTTGGGAATTTATAAGATTGTAGAGCGCGGTGGGTCGGAACAAGATTAATAGTCGTGGAAAAATATAAGCAAATAGTTTGGGAATAAATTGAAGAGAGATTTCGTGTGCAGTGCAGAGAGTAGAAAAAAAAAAAATCAAACCAATAGTTTTCTTACAGAAAGTTTTGTTAAAAAAACCCTCCAGAAATGCCCACAGTACGTCGACAACCTTTTTGGGGCACGAGTACGACCCACTGTGCGCCCCTCGCCAGACCCGCCGCCTCCGCGAAGTGCGTCTCGTAATCTGGGGGCCGAGCAGACAAACAAGGGATTCTCCGCGGCCTCGTTGTTGTTGTCGGTGGCTCTGTTTACTCTGTGGCCATCGCCGAGAGTGGCGGGGGTTCTGTTGTTGTTGTTGTTGTTGTTGCTATCGTGGACCAGATAGCGATGCGGCGCGTGTTCAGATGTCGCAGTGTCGCGGCTCGCGGAAGCTGCGCCCGTCGCCCCCTCGGAGCGCCCTGACGCAGGCCGGACCGAGGCCTACGCGCGCATCGCCCCGGTCCCGGCCGCTGAGGCCTGCTGGAACCCGATCGTCTCGCGTCGTCCTCGCCAGTTCCCGGAGGCGCCCTCGCGGTCCCGGCCGAGTCGCGAGTGTCGGCTTCGTCGTGAGCGGGCCGAGGACGGACGGCGCCGCGGGCCCCCCGCACTCGCGGCTCGGGGTGGGGCGACGCGCTGCACTCGGCCGCCGTCGGGTCGGCGCCGATGACGCTGCACCCGATTCGGCGCTCGCTCCCTCTCTCTCTCTCGCTCTCGCCCTCGGGTGCCTTCGCAGATGGGCCGGGCGAAAACGCCATCTGCTGGCGACGCGTGTGACATGTCGCAGGGTTGCGTGTTTGGCGTTGTTGTTGTTGTTGTTGTTGTGTCTGTTGTCTCCGTTGGTGTGTGTTGTCTGCGGTGTTGTTGTTGTTGTGCTGTTGCCGCTAATTTCGTGCTGCGCCGACTTTCGGTTCAATGCCAAGCGAGGCACGAAAACATGATCTCATGTGGCCCGGTATCGATTTCTCCCTCGCACACACTCCTTGTCCCTCTGTGCCTCTCTGCCTCTCCCCCGCCTTCTGTCTGTGTCTCTCCCATGACCCAGGACGATTAAACGCCGACGGCGACTCCTGCGGGGGGCGAGAGAGATGGAGAGATGGAGAGAGCGAGCAGGGGTCCGGGGACCCCGGAGGCCCTCGCGGGGTCCTCTGGGGCTGAGGGAAGAGCCCCGTGGGGCCCCCTCGGAAGCCCGGCATTCGCGGCATCCGCTCGAGCGGAACGGCCGGAATGGAACGGGAATCATTTGAAATTTTCCACCCGTGCCCGACCGCGGGCCCGCGCACGAGGCATCGCAAACAATTCTCGAAATTGTTTTCGCTGCGTCGGGGTTCCCGGAATATTTCGCGATATTTCCACAACAACAAGCTGAAAAACACAGCCTCGCAAATAATACGGAGCAACAACAGCGTCGACAACACACCGAAAACAAGGCAACAACAACAGCATCACGAGCCCCAGCGATGAGAACAAACGCGCCAACAACAACGCCGATCCACCGCCGCTCTGTGGGAGCGAGAAAAGATCGTGTGTTGCCTCCTTCGCAGAAAGATTTCTCACGAAACGCGCCCGGCTTTTCTTTCCTCCGCGCGAAACTGCGCTGCAGTCGCGCTCTCGGTTTCCCGTCTCTCTGCCTCACTGCTCCCCCTCCCTGCCCCTCTGTGCCGTGGTCCGCGCTCGGCGGCCGTCGCCTTCCACGAAGCTCCCCTGGCTCGGGTTCGCGCCGGGAAAGCGAAAATTCAGATTTTCCGCGAACCGATTTTCAGTGGAAGCTGCCAGAGATTAAATTAAATTACAGTTGCTGGAAAAGCTCGGCGGAAAAGCGAGACCCGGCGCGCGGCTCCTGCGGCGGATTCTGCGTTCTCGGAGTTTCCACGGAGAGCGAGGTCCGGGCCCGGCCCGGCGACGGACCACTTCGGAGCCGCGAGGTCCCCAGGAGTCTCGCTCCGCCAGTGCCGAGTCGCGGCTCTCGCTGGGGCGGGAGGGGCTCGAAGTCAATGCCGTTATCTCCTAGACGCGCCGGGTGACTAAGGCGGACGGAACGCGGAGGCCGCGGAACGTTGTCACCGCCGCGCCAGAACCCGATCGCCAGATTCGGCCGCCGCGAGTTCGCAGCGTGACTCACGGCCCCCGACCTGGAGTTCGAGGCCCGCCGGTGTCTTCTCGGTTCGGTTCGGTTCGGCCCCGCCCGCCCCGGCCCGCTCTCGGCGCAGGTGGTCGCGCGAGCCCCGCCGCCGGATCCGGCTGGCGGGGAACTTCCCGAGCGTCTGCGGCGCGAGTCGCGTGAGTGGTGAAATCGCTGGCGGCGCGAGCAGGCGGGGGCGGGTGTCGCGGGGCCCGGACCGGCCCCCGCCAAGCGAAAACGCGGCGAATCTCGCCGAAATACGCATGACGGCATGTCGCGCTCTCCGGCTCGGGTCCGCGAACACGCGATCGCTCGCGGCGCGCTCTCCCTCGCTCTCTCTCACTCCCGTTCGCGTGAATCAGCGGCGGCAGCGCGGCCGAGTAGAAGTCGCGACGCGTCGGGTCGGGGTCGGTGTCGAAGGATGTGTCATGCGCGACCAGCGGCAGGCGGCGGGCGGCCGAGAGTCGACAGCCGACGGACCGACGGCTGGGATTCCGCGCGCCGTGACGCCGTAGACTTTGCACCGCGCTCGCCGAGCAGCGCAGTCGTCGCGACTCGGCGCTGCTGGTGGCGAGCGCGACCGAGCAGCAGTCGAGCACGCGATTTCCCCGAGGACGGTCGAGTCGAAAGTCGTCCGCTTCGAAGACAGTTTTGCGAACCGCGAGTCGCATCAGCGTGTGAGTCGAGTCGAGCCGAGCCGAGCCGATAGCAAGAAGAAGAAGAGGCTCCAGCCGGAGCCTTGCGAGAAGTGGTGAAATAGCGAGGTCAGTGTCCGGCCCGGGTCCTTGGGCCGATCGCGGTGCGCTCATCGGGCCCGCGGAGACCGGGGGGAGCCGGACCAGCGACGGCGCGTGGGTCGCGGGTCCTGGAGCCGCGACGTTGCTTCCGGGAGCGAGTGGAATTCGAGTGGATTCGCCCTGCAGGCGTCTCGGATCGTGTTCCGGGTGCTCGGAGTTCGGGGAACACGCGCTTCGGGGAACCGCGGCCGATCCGAGGCAGTCGGCGGCTCGTCAGGTGTCGACGCGTTCGGGGAACCCACGAGATCTGGGGACCCGCGGGCTTTCGGAAACCCACGTTCGCGGTTCCCGCCGTCGTCCGCCATCGTCCGCGGGCGGGGCGGGGGGCGGCGACCACTTGTTTGCGGCGTTATCGCGAGTGCGGCGCAGGGCGGGCGGGGCCGCGGTTCGACGGCTCTCGACTGCCAGCGACTGGTTTTCTGATTATCATTACTGGGTAGTAATTGTTATTGTTGTTGCCGTTGTTGCTGTTGTTGCTGTGGTGATTGCAGTTGTTATCGGCCAGCGCAGCGAGAAAATGGAAAATTTTCATTCACAACGACGCGGCGGTGGTCGTCACCAGCCCAACGGCGGCAGCAGCGTCAACAACAACAAAGGCCAGACACCGCCATCTGGGGCCGCCCCCTGTCCAGGGTGTCGAGTGGTCGGAGTCGGCCGCGACCCCCAGCCGCGCTCACGAGGGTCGGGCGCACCGTGCGCGGGCGGCCTGGCGGCGGGGTCGGTCAGGGAAGCCTGCGAGTTCGGCCCCTGGTCCCGATTCCGAGGTCGCGGGCCCGCACGAGCCCCTTCCGAACCCACACACCATCGGCCACACACACACGCTCACTCGCCCAGTCACGCTGCCGCTTACGTAGGTCGCGAGCGTGTGTGTGACATCATCGCAGCGTCGGCGTCAGCGGCGACGTCGGCGCGAAGTCGTCAACGACAACAGCGACCACGACGACGTCGGCCGGAGCGCGGAAATCGAAAGTTGTTTACGTTTCCGAGTCGTTACGATACGCGAATCCGCGGCACGCGGCCATTCATGGGGCCGCCGGACCCGCGCCCGACCTCCGCCCACCCTGCATTGCTTTTCGTTTCGTTTCGCTTCATTTGACGCCGTTTCGACCCCTCTGACCGCCGCTCTCTCTTCTTTGCAGCCCGAGGACCAGCAGGAGTCGGCGTCAGGAGGCCCAACGGACCAGCCCGAACCCACCCAGTAGCCGAACCCACACGCCCGCGCCCGCACACGGAGACGCTCGGAGCAAGCGGCGCCACGCATCGCACCCCGCATCGCAGGAGCCGAGCGGTGAAGGGTCGGCCCGCGCGAGCCGCGACCGACGACGCCCCGCCCTCCTTCCCGATGGGGCACCGTCTGAGCAAGACGCCTCGCCCCCTCGACAGCCGCCACGCCCCCCACGAGGGCAGCCCCACCGAGCCCCGACCCGTGCTCAACCTCCAGCTCGAGGACGCGCCCGGCCAGAGCTCCGAGTCCCAGCCGGCCCCCGTCGCCTCCAGCGCCTGCCCGCGCCAGATCATCATCAAGATCCAGCTGGCCAAGATGGAGCCCGGCCACGACGCGCCGCCCGCCGGCGACGGAGCCGCGTCGCCAGTGAACAGCAGCGGCAGCAGCAACAACAACCACAGCAATAGCTACAACAACGGCAGCAGTAGCAGCAACAACAACAACAACAACGGCACGCAGTTCGTGAACCTGACCTTCGACCGCAGCCTGGCGTGCGGCGAGGCGGCGCCACCCGCCTCCGAGGCGCCCCCGAGCCACAACAACAACGACGGCGGCAACAACAACAACAGCAACTTCCACGTGCTGATGGGCCCGATGGCCGAGCTGCAGCTGGACGAGAAGCGCCTGAGCCTGGCCAGCGTCTCGAGCTCCGGCTCCGGCTCCGGCTCCAGCAGCGGCGCCGACCCGGGCCCCGAGGAAGCCGCAGTCGCAGCCGCGTCCTCGACGTCGGCGCGGCGGCGCACGGAGTCGCCCCCCAGCGGCGAGGGCGAGCACTGCTGCCGACGCAAGGCGAAGTCGTCGCCGTTCCCCGCGAGGTGGCGCTGCTGCAAGTGCACCTGCCGCGACGCCTTCAAGCGCATCCTGGACGCCTCCTCGGCGCGCGGCGCCCGCCGCAAGGAGCGCAAGGAGGCCGCGCCCCAGCCCCAGACGCCGGCCCTGGTCGCGGCCCCGTCCGCCGCGTCCGCCCCGCCGACGACGAACCCCGCCGTGTCCATGTCCATGTGGGCGCCCTCGGCCAGCGACGTCATCATCCCGATCTCGGCGCCGCAGTTCGTGGTCCTCCAGTGCCCGCCCTCCTCGCTAGTCACCGTCGGGCGCATCGACGACCACGCGATCCGGCTGACGGCCACGGAGCTGGTGCCCGGCGGCGCGGCGCCGCGCGTCCTCGCCCCACCACCGGCACCGGCACCGACGGCGACAACGACGCCCGCCCCTGCACCCACGTCCACGCCCGCCCCACCGGTCGAGGCCACTCCGGGCAGCAGCAGCGGCGGCTCGCCGGGCGCGGCCACGCCCCACGGACCCGGCGGGGGGCCGTCGGCGGGACCCGTGGTGCACTCGCAGGTCGACTACATCCACTGCCTGGTGCCGGACCTGGAGAAGATCACCAAGGCGAGCTTCTACTGGGGCAAGATGGACCGCTACGAGGCCGAGCGGCTGCTGGAGGGCAAGCCCGAGGGCACCTTCCTGCTGCGCGACTCCGCCCAGGAGGAGTACCTCTTCTCGGTGACCTTCCGCAAGTACGGCCGCTCGCTGCACGCGCGCATCGAGCAGAGCAACCACAAGTTCAGGTGAGTCGCAGTCCGAGTCGGAGGACTGGAGGACTGGGATGTCCCGAGGACCCCTTCTAACGCCGTCTCTCTCTCCGTTTCAGCTTCGACTGCCACGACCCGTGCGTGTTCACGGCGCCGACGGTGACGGGCCTGCTCGAGCACTACAAGGACCCGGCCTGCGTGATGTTCTTCGAGCCGATGCTGACGATCCCGCTGCACCGCAGCACCACCTTCTCGCTGCAGCAGCTCTGCCGCGCCACGATCGTCTCGCACACCACCTACGACGGCGTCACCGAGCTGGAGCTGCCCGCCCGCCTCAAGGCCTACCTGAAGGAGTATCACTACAAGCAGAAGCTGCGCGTGAAGCCCTTCGACGAGCCCTTCTACTCCTGCACATAGTGCCCGCGGGCGGCCGGACCGGGCCCTGGCGCGGGGCCCGGCGAGGGCCGGCTGCTGGACGCGGCCCGCGGCGGGGGCGACGGCGACGCCGACGAGCTGGAGCTGGAGCTGGAGCCCGACCTGCTGGCCGACCTGGAGGAGCTGCAGCGCGCCAACCTGGTCGTCAACTACGTCCAGCACTCGGCCAGCATGGCCACGCCCTACACGGGCAAGGCGCCTGCCCCGGTCCAGGGGCCCGCCGCGGCCAAGGGGAGGCGGCTGCGTCGCCTCCCGGCGCAGGTGGCCGGCTTCGTGCAGCGCGTCGCGGCGGGCCTCAGCTGCTACCGACAGCGGGACCCCGACGGCAGCGGCGCCGGCCGCCGGTCGGCCCCGGAGCACGGACGGAGCGGCCGCTGAGCGAGGGCGCGGCGTGGCGGCTCGGCGGCGCGCAAGGCGGACAGACAATCCCAGTGAAGCGGCGGCGGGCCCGGGGCGCCCGCACACGTCTAAAGTATTCCCTAGGTTAAGGAGCTGCGTTGTTGTTGTACATTGGCCAGCGTTTACAAATAGTATTTATTGTTAGACTAGGTCGGGCCCGAGGTCGACACGGCTGCGGGGCGACCCGCCCGCCCCTCCGGCACTCAACTCCGGCAGTGCAATTTCACATACTCAGCCCCCGTCCCGACACGCGCTGTACAGAGTGGACGACCGGGGTCGAGCCACGCACGCCCCGCCCGCCCCGCAGCCGTGGTCCTCGCACGCACCCTTAGCAGTCCCATTAGCCAAGATAGTATGTTAGAGTTAGTCGTATATATATATGTGTATGTAGTAGCCCTAAGTATATAAATATTGTATGAATCATGTATAAACTAGAGAATCAAACCTATTTATAACCGAGCTATACCTACTGCAGCCCCTAGTTCAGAACCCCGATCTAATATTTATGATGCCCTGCGGCTGCCCCGAACGCCCTGTCCCGAGGGCTGGCGACAGGGCGTCGGCGGGCAGCGCAACTTCAAGAAATTGTAGAGAATCTAATCAAATTACAATACTGAAATAAATCAAGAGACACCATCAAATACAAACACGGCGCTGTCTTTCATTGCCCTCTCATGTGGATTTATTTTCTCCGATTTTCGAGACCTGAGAAGAACCGACGACCTCCACCTCCAGAAACCTCGACCCGACGACACCGGCGACTCCGACGTCCGCGACCCGCAACTCGACCCCAACACTCAACGACCTGTTTCCGGTACCCCAAATCAGCAAACGCGAAGACCCGAGCAAACGGGCAAAACACTGGAAATAAAAAAAAACACATCTCACAGAGCCAAAATTACGATTCCCGACACTCGAAAAGGAGGAAGGAAGAAGAAAACACAGGTCGTGGTTTAAATGGATTTTATTTTCAAAATTTGTTCTCTCCGATCTAGGAATCATAAAGTGTATAAGCTACGGACAATCGTCTGCGGCAGATCAAATTCGTCGTCGATCGTGATATAGTATAGTGTGTTCGATAGTCGTATATAGTATTTAGTATTTAATAATGCTTAGAGTACTTGCAACTTACATGAACTGAGATTGACAATAACAACAATATTTCAATATCGCAGCAATGCGGCTGAATTTCTTAAGAGAGACTCGAAATTAAACAAGAATAAACTAAGAAAAGAGGGTAGAAAAAGGCTCCACGAGCCCCGACCTGCTCGGACGGGGGCGGCGCGGGAAATGCGTGCTGTTGACGTTGTTGCGTCGAGGGCGACTCGACGGGCGATGGGCGGGCGGTGGTGGGGAGTAAATTGAAAGTGTTACGGTACATCAGACATTCTACATACGTGCTCCGGCGTGGCTTGGCTTTGGACGGGGACCGGGACCGGAAACGGGGCGATCCGGTCCGGTCCGGTCCGGTCCAGTTCTTTTCGAATCGGGTCTGTTTAGGCCCTCGTCGCGGGCCCGCCGCCGCCTGGTTGCCGCCTGCGTTGTCGTGTGCGGTGGGCGCGTCCTTGGGTTGGTTGTGGCTTCCTCGAATCCCCCGCTGCTCCTCGCACGCCACCTCCCGCTGTCGCCATCCGTCCGTCCTCCGACCGCGCTCGGCCCGCCGCCTAGCGCCGGTAGCGGTCGCGGGAGGTCGACCTTCGGCGCGAGTTGTTGGCGCGTCCTCGGGAGCGCGAGCGGGAGCGCCGGCGGTTGTTGGGCGGGGATCCGCCGCCTCCTCCTCCGCCGCCGCCGCCTCCGCGCCGGTGCCTGTCGCGCCTGTCGGAGCGGTCGCGGTCCGACCGGTCGGGCCGGGCGGGGCGCTCCGAGCGATCGCGTTCTCGCTCGCGCTCTCGGTCGCGCTCGCGGTCCCGTTCCCGGTCGGCCCCGCCGGCGCCGGCGGCCTCGCCTCCGCGCTCCGGCCGCTCCGGGCGCTCCGGCCTCTCGGGCCGCTCCGGGCGCTCGGGTCGCTTGCGGTCCCGCGACCTCGAGCGGTGGACGCGCGAGCGGCGGTCGAGCTCGCGGCCGCCCACGAAGTAGCGCGACCGGTGGCGGTCGTCCTCGCGGTCGTGCAGCTTCCCGCTGCGCTTGAGGTCCGCCTTGCGCGGCCCGGCGGTCTTCTCGAGCTCCACCAGCTTCTCGCGGATGGTCATGAAGCCCAGGTGGAGCTTGCCGCCGAAGTGGTCGGCCAGCCGGATGTCGTTGTCGTGGATGCCCAGGTAGGCGGAGCAGACCTCGCAGACGCGCAGCTTCTGCTGCTGGTAGGTGGAGGCGGGCATCGAGGTGCGGTACTCGTGCTCGGCCTTCACCTTCTTGGCGCGCAGCTCGTCGATCTCCTTCATCAGGGCCATGCTCTCCTCGACCTCCCCGGCCTCCCCCAGGGCCTCTGCCTTAGCTAGTTTCTTACCGATCTCCTCGGCGAGCGCGTGCACGGCGTTCGCCTTCTCGGCGACCTCGGCCGTGAGCTCCTCTTGCGTCTCTTTCAGCCGGGTCTTGGCCGCCTCCGTGCGCCGGTCGCAGTCGGCGATGAAGGCCTGCAGGTGCTCCATGGCCTGCAAGAAGAACGGGTCGTCAGGGGGTCGTCCTCGATATCGATATCGTCATCGCTCTCGGGACGGCGCTCGGACTCACCTCGATGTCGTAGTAGAAGTCGCGGTTCTTCGCCGCGTTCTCGTAGTCCGCGCGGAAGGCCAGGTCGTGCACCTTCGGACACTCGCCCAGGTCCATGCGCTGCGCTCGGCAAGGCGGCGTCAAGAGCGATCCAGGCGATGCAGGTGATCCAGACCGCGACGGGCGGCGGCGGCGTCATAGAAATGTAAAAGAACTCAGTTAGAAAGGGTCCGGCAAGGGTCGCGGGCTCGGGTGGTTGCGCTTAGAATTGTTTCATTTGCTGGCGCTGTCGACGCCTGCCTCGGAGCAGGGGGAGGGCATTGGGGACTTGTCCTACTGTCGAATATAATTCCGTCCTGATTCCGTCTCTCCCTCACACTCGCGCTATCTCTCGCACAGTGGCTGCACGACGGCTGAATGTATGAAATTGTTCCATGCCACGATTCACTCATTCACTCATTCAGTCACCAAGTCGCACATTCCACCAACTTCAGGCCGAGTCCACTTTCACACAACGTTCGAACAAAACCTTTGGAACGCATTCACACACATTGACACACACTAAAACTGTTGCTTACTAAGAAACCAAAGGCTGTTTACAAACACCAAACAAAACAAATTAATTAAAAGCCAACGTATTCAAAATTCCCATCGTAGAAGTAAAGAAAAAGACCTAAGCACAACAAAACCATGTTTACAACTGCTGAGCACTGCAAATAAACAAATTAATCAATTGATCTGGACCCACATTCCCTACGAGTGAAGGAAAATGTGTTTTGCCGGAATCAATGAAACGCCAAAAGAAAAATTTACAATTCAAATCCAACAACTCGACCTCGGGGGATCAAAATTACAATTCCGCGACCCTACGACCGCCATAGAAATCTGGGTATGGGCCAGAACGGCCCACTGTGCGCCGAGTGGCTGGAAGATTTCTAACCCGGGGCGCTGGCCGCGGCACCGGCACCAGCACCAGATCCGCCGAGGCGGGGCGGGGGGAGCCGCGCCTCGCCGCCGGTCGAGGTTGTTTAAACCGAAGCGCGCCGCAGTCTGCGCAAAGGCTTCGCCAACGACGGTTCGGTTCGGTTCGACGCGATCGCACAGCTTTGGACCCAGTTAAGCGCGCCCGACGAACGCCCGAGAACGAATAGAGGCCCAGAACGGATAGAGGCGAGAGCGAGAGCGAGGGAGACGAAGGCGGGACGAGGCGAGACAACAGAGCGTCCGGCAGCCTCGTTTCCGTTAGGCGGACAAAGAGCGTGCCGTGAAAAGAATCAATGGGCGATCGACAAAAGAAGCTGCGAATCATCGACCCGCCGAGAATAGCGAGCGTAGATCAGCGAAGGACAGACGGAGGCGAAGAGAAAAGGGGCGAGAAGAGAGGCGATTTACAGTTGCCGAAGAGAAAAGAGTTAATTGGAACAGGCCATCGAGCGGACGAGCGACGCGCGCAGGCCGCCGAGTTCCAGTGATTGAATTTGCAAGTCGCGGAGCAGGAGTCGATTCCTCAGCCACGAGCCGGGCCAACCAATGCGCCCGCCGACCACGACGTCGTTGGCGGCCACGCTGCTGTTGCTGCTGACCGCCACGTGCTGCGTCCCGCCGCCCGCCGGCGCCAGGGCGGCCCTGGTGGCCGGCGTAGAGGAGGACCCTCGACTCGATCCCGGGACGCCGACGGCAGCCAACAAGGTGGGGGGCCGCGGTCTGAGAGCCGTCCGCCGACCGAGCGATCTCGAGCCGTTGGAGCTCCAGACCAGGAGCAGCTCCAGAGGGCGCCGCAGCGGCCGACGGCGGATCCCGACGCCCGGCCCGAATGCGACGACCACCTCATCCATGTCTTCGACAACATCCACGACGACTCCGCTGCCCCTGCCGGAGGGCTTCCGACCCCCGCCGGCGCCCGTCAACCCCCTGCTGTACCCGTTCGCCACCGCCCAGCTGCCGCCCGGACCCGCGCCAGCCCTGGACACGGACGGCTGGAGGCCCATCACGCACGCGGCGGCCTCGCGCGAGCCGCCCACGCGGCCCATCGGCCCTGCTCCTGCCGCCGCCCCCCGGCTCCCGGTGACGGTGACGGAGGCGACCGCCGCGGCCCTGCACCCGGCCATCCTGGAGGCTCTGCGCGAGACCATCATCTACGGCCTGCCGAAGCCCCGCCAGCCGGACGCAAGCGGACAACCTGGACCGGACCCCGACGACGACGACCTCAGCGTCGACGACGTTTACGAGGCGCGACCGACGGACGCGGTGGACCAGTACGCGAATCCCGCGGCGGCAGCGGCGGCGGCGTCGATCGACAGAGGGGACTCGCCAGGTAAGCAGATGGAACTTGACGAGGATCCCAACGAAGTCTAATGCATTTCGATCCGGCCCAGGTGGCGACGTCATCCTGGACTCGCTCGTGCAGAAGATGGGCCACTACTACGGCATCGCCAAGCGGCGGCGCGTCCCCGGCCGGGGCGGCCCCAGGCAATCGGTCAGGCCCGCGCCGACCCGCGTTGAGGAGAGGCGCGGCCCGGACAATCCTGGAGGGCCGCCGGCTGCGGAGGACGGCGCCGAAAAGCCCTCGCAGGAAGAGCACGAGCTCAGCCAGGAAGAGGCCCTGTCGACGGAGGCCTCCCACAGCCAGGCGGCGGCGCCGTTGCCGGACGAGGGAAAGACGCAGTCGAAGGAAACCACGTGGCCCCCGGCCTCGTCGTCGTCCTCGTCCTCGGAGGAGGCCCCGGCCAGCGACGAGTCGGCGCCGCTGCGCAGCCAGCACTTCGTGGGCGACGACCTCGAGGTTCCGCGGCCGCCCGGCAGCCCCTCGTCGGTCGCCCAGCTGGGCGTGGCGTACGCGAACCAAACCGGCGACGCCGAGCCCACGATCTGCGTCCCGATGCACGTCAGCGAGCGGTCGCCCTCGGCCCCGGGCGCGTTCGTCAGGGTCGAGCGCGTCTACTGCTTCCCGCTGCCGCCGGAGATGCTGCTGGGCATCCGGGCGCCCGCCGAGGAGCTGGCCAAGGTGGCGGTGCTGCGAGACGACGTCGTCCTCGAGGCCAGCCCCGCGGCGGGCAGGCGGCCGGCGCCTGGGTGCTGGGGCCTCGTGGTCTCGGCGCTGGTCTGGGCCGCGTCCATGCGACAGTAGCGGGCGGACGACGGGTGGCGGCGACCACGCAGGGAAGGGACGGGTGTGGCACACGCGCGTATACGAGACCGAGTACAATAAACGAGAGATTAACGAGAGCAAGGCGTGTTTTCTTGGGAGCCCCGGCGGGGTCTGGCGCGACTGGGTGCGCGGCCAGACATCAGATGACATCATGCTTCGGCGCGGGCGACAGAGCCGAAAACACCTGTTCAAGCAGGGGTTTCGGAAGAATAGGCGGGCGCTCTCTTGGGCAAACATCCGCCGAGCTGCGGTGGCGACGGCCCTCGAGGGCCGTGCCGAAACCAGTTCCTCCAGTGAATCACACGTTACCAGACGACATGAATCCGCACGCCTTCAAGAGCCTGTGGCTGCTCCTGCTGCTGACGACGGGCCCCGGCCTGAGTCGCGCACGCCCCGTGGCCAAGAAGACCTCGTTCGGTGAGTTCGATCTGACTTTGAGGCGACTGATCTCGGTTCACTGCCCTCTCGCTCTCTCCCATCCGCAGGTGCCGGACTGCTGACGGGCGCCCTGGCCGGCGCCGTGGCACACAAGATGCTGTCGAGCTCCCACAAGGAGGAGCACGCGGAGGCGACGCCGACGCCCCAGGCGACCACGGTGCAAAACGGCCCGGTCCAGCCCAACGGCTGCTACGAGCAGACCATGCGCGAACCCGACCCCAGCGACGCCCGCAGGTTCACCGAGACGGTGCACCTCGTGTGCCCCCCGGCGGCCCCGCCCCTCGTTGCCGCCGCCGCCGCCGCGCCCCAGCCGCCCGTGTACGCGCCGCCCTCGTTGGTGGCTGCCTCAAACCCCACGTCAGCAGTTCAGCCACAACCCGTTGCGCCCCCGGCCACCGCCCAGGCACAGCCAGCCCTCATGGCGACCCCTCCAGGAGTGCAACCGCCTCCCCCGCAGCAGCCGATGCCGATGGTGCCCTCGATTTACCCCCAGCTGCCCCCGCAGCCGGCCCTGCCAGTCGCCCAGGTGACGCCCCAGACGAGCCCGCAGACCCCAAGAGTGTTCGTGATCTCCAGCAAGACCGGGTTCTACAGCAACGCCTCCTCGGGCGCCGGCCGTCGCCGAGGCCCCGACGTCCACTGGGCGCTCGTGCTCGCGACCCTTGTGGCGCTGCGCCCTTGGACGGCGTAAGGAGGACGGCGGACGGACGTCCGGACTCGGCCACTGCTCAATGTGAGAGTTCAATATCTGTGTACGAGACCCGTATTTGCCGCCCCTCCCATCCCCGTCTGCCTCTGGCCGCCATCTTTCATTGAATTAAACTCAATTGGCAATAAAGTGTAAGACAGCTTCATGTGTAAACAGATCGAGATCGAGATGTGGACTCGGGGTGGGGACTAGGATGAGCTGAGATGTCGCCTTGGGCACCGCAGTGAAAACACTGGGTTACATTGGGTCCCGGGGGAAGTGGGGATGACGGGGGGTCCATCGGAGTGGGCGGCGACCGAGGGTCTGTCGCCAGAGCCCTCGAGAGCGGAGGTCGTCAGGCGTGTTTGGGGTGGTCGGGAGGGCGCGACTCGTCGGGCGCTCGGAATGCGCCCAGCAGTTTGGGTCGGGGCCTCGATTGGAAAATTCGTGCTTATGCGCCTCAATTGAGGTACGACGCAGGCCGCAAAGCTCAGTCAGTTTCGAGACGCGCGGGACTCCGGTCAGAATAGCAGAGAAGTTGAAGTTGAAGTTGACAAGACAAGAGCAACCACGCCTACAACCACTATTAGATCGAGAATCGACATCGAGAACTGGTGAATTAGAGCCCCTAATCGAACGGAGGAATCGGCACATCAAAAAGGAATCCAGAGTCCAGATCAATTGGAGCGAGATGCGGACGAGGGCAATCTGGTACCTGGGGCTGCTGCTGGCCCTGGTCATGGCCCTGACGGCCCGGGCGGAGGCCCGAGGCGGGGGCAGCCGCCGCGGCGGCGGGCTCTTCAGCAGCTGGCGCAAGGTCAAGAAGCCCTCGTCGTCTTCGACCTCCTCGCGCCGGCACCACAGCGGCTCCAGCGACGGCGGCTCCCTGGGCCGCCTCGGCAGCGGCGGGGCCAACAAGGGCTACAAGCCGCTCAAGCCGGCCGCCCAGAGCTCGTGGCAGGCCGGCGGCTACCCTAGGCAGCAGCTGCCGGCCGGCGGCGTGCACCACCCGAGCGCGGCGAGTCTGCCCGCGGGCGCCACCTACCACCCGTTCAGCTACTACGGGGCGGGTGGGCCGACCGCGGGCACGGGCGGCACCTTCTACGCCAACGCCAACGCCCTGCCCCCCGGCGCCGTCCTCTACCCCCAGGCGCCGCAGCCCTCCTTCAGTGAGTAGGACGGCGAGGGAGTAGCACGGGGATCTATCTCTCCATCTCTCTCTATCTCTGCCTTTCAGACCCCGCGAACTTCATCTTCGGGATGTACGCCGCGCAGACGCTGAGCCACGGCGTCTTCGGGCACCGGCCCCTCGTGACCAACGTCTACCACGACAACCCGCCGGCCGAGGATCGCAAGGACAGAGTCGTCGTGATCGAGAACGGAGCGGCCTCGGGCGCTCCGGGGGCAGCAGCGTCTTCTAGGTCTCCCGGTTCCGGCACGCCGCATTTCTTGCCCACGTCGTCGGAGGCCCCGCTCCCCCCCGAGACGTCCTCCGCCGAGCCCCAGGCGCCTCCGGCCGAGGGCGGAATCGTCTGCGTGCCGCTGCTGCTCAACGAGACGGATCCCGGCGACGCCACGCAGGTGCGGCAGGTGGAGCGCATCGTGTGCTACCCGGTGCCGGCCGCGCCCCCCGCTGGCATCATCTGCGTGCCGCGATCGGGGCAGGAGGAGGACTCGAGTGCATCCTCGGACGTCGGAGGGACTCCGACCGTGGCCCAGGACTGCTACCCAGCTCCGCCGCCGGCAGCAGAGGCAGCAGACGATGACTCGACCAAGGCCCCCGAGAGCGTCATCGGAAACATCGCGCCGGAGCCGGAGGACTCCGAGCAGACGCACGCCGTCCTGGAGACGCTGCGCCAAGAGGAGCAGAAGACCATGAGCGACTTCTTCGGCAGCTTCGAAAGCCGAGGCATGACCCAGTGACCCGCCTGCTGGCTTCCTGGCACATTTACACACATAAACACAAATGGCATACTCTGTAGCGATATTGTAATTTGGTCTTATTTCAATCGGTGGCAATAAAATTAAGTAGAATCGGATGAATGTATCCAAGAAATAGTTTCAAATAGTTGTGGCTTAGTTCTTTAGGGTGAGCAGAGGGTTGTGACAGGAAGCGGAGGCATTTACTTCAGTATACTTTCAAAGAGACCTAAGTAGGTTATTGCCCTTTACTTAATAATCGGAAAACTTCAGTTTTAATTTTTGTGGCTTTTAGAAAAGCAATTTTATTATTGAAAACGTAGTTTTGTTTGGAAATTATCTCGGTCTTCGAATCCCCTCTTCGTTCACTAAACACATCTATCGCCAGCAGAGCCTACTGAATATCGAACACAGCGCCAGTCGTTTTATAGCAACGAAGCAAGCGTGAGACAACTGCTGTGAAGACTCTGTTGCTCTCCCTCACTCGCTTTGTGTTTGGTTAGCCATATGGTCAGGCAGGCTGGCAGTGCGTCGGCCCCACGACCAGAGTCGGTTCTTTATATAGTAATAATACATGAATAAGAAAGAGGGAGAGATAGAGAGAGTTACAGCTGTCGGCCGCAGAGACGATTTCACAAATCGTTCGGGCCAAGAGCTGCCGACGAACGAGCGCGAGCTTTAGTTTATTGAGAACCGTTGACCGAACGTCAGTGGAAGTGCTTACAGAACGAAGCGAGGCAGATAAACGTCGAAGAAGAAATCAAAGCAGACCAAACGGAGCATAAACAAAGCGCAACACGAAAAGTAATATAAAGCCTCTGATTTTGTGTTGTGTTCATGTTATATAAACACAAAAATACGGAAAGTACGAATTTCAACCCGCAGTGATGAACCAAAAAAGCGGAAGGACGCGTGGTGCAACGCGAAGGTGCAACTGCGACGGCCATAACCTTGGGAACTACCTGGACGTGTGCTAGGGGGAGTGGGAAGGAGACGCACGGCAACGCGGCGTTAATCGGGACGGGAAGGGTCGGTAGGAGCAGCTGTGACGAACAGCAGGCATCAGAAAAATAAAAATTGCGGGCGCGGGGTTTCGTCTCGACAAACATGGTCGAGATTTTCAACAACCACTGGCAGCAATCATAAACATCACAAGAGATGTTGACAATTATCATCTTCGCAACTTTCGCGGGCCTGACGTCATTCGTAGCAGTGAGAGACGAACAATGCATAGCGCTTCAAGTGCAAAAAAGACCGCGATTGTGCCCACAAGGGAGCGATATTTTGGCTGTTGCTTGCAAAACACCGATGACTTGGCCGAACACAATACAAATACTTCGAGAAACGAATTTCTCCAGGCATCCAATGACCACCTCCAGCCCTCCTCCTCCTCCTCATTAATTATGAGAAAATTCAAACAAGTCTTCAAATCGGAGCTGGTCAAACAGGTTTTTATTTTCAAAACTCAGCACCGAGAGGGAGGGCGCGAGTGACTCCAACGCGGTGAGGGGGGCGATGATGTGCAAAGCTGGGGAGGGGGGATAGGGGACAAATATTAAAATAAACAATTAAATTACATATCATCACGGAGACTCGCAATTTGCAATCGATGAAACCCACGTATTTAATGGGATTCCCAAAAGCATTCAGTAACTCTGTCGAATTGAATTTATTAATTTGAGTGTTGTTCTTGACTACAGTTTTGCGCATCAAAGTTAGGAGCGCTTTCAATTAAACGTTGCGGACACCCTACAGCGAGCGAGCCTCGAAAATTCGAAATTCATGGGAACATGGACTGAAGATTTTCCTGTAGTTGTTTATTTTGCGTTTAGCATCTTTCAAGATTAGACCAACTGACACTTGACACCAACGAGATAAGTCAGCGAATCACGCTTTTAATCAGAAAACATGGATTTCTCAGAGAAACGAGAAAAACATTGTCTGAGAAAGTCGGTTGCAGTTTGAATCATGACAACGTCATTCGTGACTCATGGGAACGTGGGGAAAAACGTGCAGACCGACTCTACAGAAGGAATTAAAGATTAATGTCGACACTTTTACTGACCACGCTGTCGTCCGTATCGATTTTCCGCGGAAGCCCAGAGGTCAACACAGAGCATTAAACAAATCAATTGATAAGATTCCAGAGACTTTGAAGCACAACCGCGGCCCAGGGGATGGAACCGGAGCAAACCAACAGACTGGACAAACAAACATACAGACTACGAAATTTAGCTCCATTGACTGACCTTCAAACTTATGTGGCGACGACGGCCACAGTGGAGCGTGAGAGGAATTCTAATGGGAAACTTCATAAGCCTTTGGCAAATATTGATACGAACAACGAAATGGAGAACTCAAACGCGGACAGCGTTACAGCAAGCAGTAGCCGGGGCTAAAATTAACCCCAGATCGATACCGAACTCGAACTGGGCGGGCTAATGGAGTTCAAACAAGAAAAATACAGACAAAATGATAAAATGACTCGGGGGTGGCAGAGTAGAGGGATAATTATTAAGTGTAAAGTCATAAAATGGTAAAGTTCGACTCACACTAGCAATGAATTGACGCAGATTAGCTTGTGATAGATGCAAGAACCATAATATGTAAATCACTTTGCGGAATCCCGATGCTTGAAAGTCCCACTTCGTGGAATTCCTTAATTCAAAACGTACCCAGCCAAACCGCATTCCGCATGCTATATGACCTCAAGGCTCGGGCACGCTCACATCTAGTGTGTGGGAAATGTAATTTGCGTTACAGGAAGTCTTTAATTGAAATCCCGCCTGGGCTGCTTGTTTGTGGCCTCAGAACTGAGCCCAAGAGACAAATGGAGGGCTCGGAGAAATTGGATTCAATCGCAAGCGAAGAAAAAACTCTCCTTTAGGTGTGAATAGCCCAGGGCTTCACACAATCGGACCGACGCGTTCGGACGACACCCACCGTGTCAGTTCAATTGTCAACCGTTCCCGGCGACAAACAGAGGTTCTAATTGAATTAAGTGCCAGCGAGTCGGAACTCAAATTAGCACTCATCACAATCATCGCAACCGGGCCAAGTGCTCAAAGGCGCTGCCGAACGTGATAAATAGCCAGAGGCATCTCTCTAATCTCGCTATTATTCCCTTTGCAGCTCCCTTTCCAGTCCACCATGGGACGTCCTCAGCGGAAGTTGAACTACCTGGCTGTGCTTCTGGCGCTCCTGCTAGTCACGTCCAGCACCTACGTCGACGCTAAGCGCATAAGCGGCAGCAGCCGCAAGACCTCCTCGTCTTCGAGTGGTTACAGCAGCCGCCGTCAACCGTCCACGTCCTCCGGTCACGTGACGAAGCCCTCCTACTCCTCCAGCCACTCTGGCAGCAACTCGCACTCGGATATTGCCAAGCTCAGCTATCCCAACTACAACTCCCAACCGAATCGGCCGAGCGCCCCGGCAGCTCAGCCAGCTCCCATAGGCTGGAACGTGCCCAAGCAGCAGGGACCCCCGCCGTCCTACTCGGCCAGCAACCCGGTCGGCGGCGCCAAGACCAACGTGCACGAGGCCCCGCCCGCGTACAGACCCAACAACGCGCCGCCTCCGAATTACGCGTCCGCGACCCACACCGGCAGCTCCTACGGCACTGGCCAGGGAACGGCCTCAGCCTCTGGGGCGCACGGGACGGCGTACCGACCACGTGCCAACTCTACAGGTGGCTTCGGGGGCTTCGGAGGCGTGCACACGCCCATCGCCGCCACAAACGCCCACAGCGTGCAGTCGAGCTACCCCAGGCAACAACTCCCTGCAGGAACGACCTACCACTCCCCCAGCTCCCTACCCGCTGGCGCCACCTACTACCCCTCAGCAGGCCAGGTTCCGGCTGGGGCAACCTTCCACCCGGCCGGACATGTTCCAGCCGGCGCGACCTACTACCCCTCTTCTGGACATGCTCCCGCCGGGGCCTACTACCCCGCCGGCGGTCATGTGCCCCCGGGCGCCACCTACTACCCTAGCGGTGGGGCCGGCTATCACGCGGCTCCGGCGGCCATTCCCGCAGGCGCCACCTACTTGCCGGCCGGCGCGTCCCTTCCCGCCGGAGCGACCTACTACCCACAGCCGCCGCAGCAGTCGTCCTCAGGACTTGGATTCGGTGAGTAAAATGCAGCCATCACATTCTGCGTAATCTAACTCCCTATTCTCGCGCTCATAGGGTCCGGTCTGCTAGCTGGTGCCGTTGGCGGAACTATTCTTGGACACGTCTTGACACCGAGCCAACCCCGTATCGTTCAACAGGCGCCAATGAGCTCTGGAGGTGGTGGCGGAGGTTCAGACGACAAGATTATCATCATCAACAACGGACCGCCAGGATCCGTGACAACCCAAGATGTGGGATCGGGCACCACCGTTATTACCACTGGAGGTTCAGCACCAGCAGCTCCTGCTGCCAACCCAGCTGCCCCACTCGCGCCAATGGGTCCTCAACCAGCCGCTCCAGCGGCCGAGGGCACCGTACCACTAGCACCCATAGCAGCAGCAGGCGCAGACGCTTCTGCAGCAGCAGTCGCGCCGGCACCAGCAGCTGGTACTCCTCCAGTAGCCGGTGATCCTCCAATAGCCGGTGTTCCTCCAGTAGCCGGTGTTCCTCCAACAGGCAATGATACCTCCGCAGCGGCACCTCCACCAGGCTCTCCCGAACAGCCTCCGGCAGGAGGAATAGTTTGCGTACCCATACGTGTAAATGAAACGGACCCAGCAGATGCCACTAAAATGATTGAGGTTGAGAAGATAGCATGCTTCCCAGCACCAGCTCCACCACCACCCAGTGATGCTGTTACTCCAGCCCCCGCCGCAGCTCCGATGGCTGATGCCACCCCAACCCCAGAAGGAATGGTGCCACTTGCTCCAATGAATCCAGTACCCAGTGAAACTGCCCGCCAACAACAACCTGATCTTATGAAAATGCCCGGCGAAGAGAAATCCTCCACAGCGATGCTAGCTGAAAACTCTATGGTCAAGACTGCAGGAGCCAGCCAGGTCGCTCACGGAAGTTTTGTTATGTCGACACTGTTGACATTCTTGGCAGCTTATTGCATGCATTGAATGGGAAGAGAAATGTGGAGAAGAAAGTGATCACCAGAATCATGTTGGTTATATATAGAAGACGATATATGCTCGTGATTACAGTTAGAGACATGCAAGTGCTTTTGTGGATATCGTTCAGTCAACATATTACAGAAAATATATTTTAATCAGCAAAGAACAACAACCTAGTTAGAATCTCAGTGCAACTTCGAAAAGTTCCAGGACACAGTAACCGTATTTACAAAATTAAACTTCATAAATTTTACACTCTCGCACCTTTGCACCAATTAAAGTTAGCACCAAAATAAATCATTTAAAGAACATTACTAAATCAAGTTTTGTAACTAATCAACACTGAACCGTAGTAAATGTAATTGAATTGTTATTTTATCATAATTTTATATTATTTACTCGAGGCCATCTTTTTTAGATGCCCAATTGATGTTTTCACTTTCGAATGATAATTGGGAAATATTTGTGCTTTATTAGCAATTTAAGTGTATTCATTTCAATATTTTTGTACCGTGAACCCAAATTTGAATCAATGTAAAATTTAATTGTTTACTTAATAAACTCAACAAAAAGAAATCAAAAAAACAAAACAAAACTCCATATTTTTTACAGGGGCCTTCAAGTCAGCCTTCAAGTCAACAATGACTATCATGGCAAATGAATAGTTGGATAGATTAAAGAGGAAGACATTGAGGAAGGCAAAGGAAACGCCACGACGCAAACGAAACAATTTTAAACACTTGAATAATACTTAGTATTTATTCTAATATAAAGAGAAATTTAATAATAGATCAGACTTACAGCACAATATCGAATTCAGAAAGATAAGCAATTTATAAAAACCCCTCAGAGCTCGTAGCTTTTTATGATCTCTGGTTTTGTTTTTTGTTTTATTTTAATTGATTTTCAAAATGAAGAAATTAATTATTTTGTATTTGGTTAAAATTTTTATTGTTACTCACCAAGAGCTGCATTTTAATGCGAAAAATTACTCTGAGCCTAGGAGGACGCGCTACACGAAACACAGAGGTTAACAATTTCGATTCCGTGTATTTGTTCACATAAGAAATCAACAAATACTGTACTTCTCAGAAAGTGATTTGGTGAATTGAATTGAAGATTTGAATACGTACCAGAAAACTGTAGCAATGTGAGTCGATAATACGTACCAACAATATTTGATGGAATTGTAAATGAGTCCCGAATGCTATTTATTGCATGTCGTTGAGAAAAATGTTGCATTTATAATTTTAACAAATAGATTCAGAAGTTTTGAACAAACGTTTAAAAAACTACGTGGAAAAAGAAAAAGGAGGGTTTCTTCATATTTTTAACGTTTACTACAAAACAAGTGACAAAATCGAAAATTAAATAGCAACATTTTTCTTGCTGACTTACCAGCAGTGACCGTGACCCATTAGAACTATTTTCTGCACGTTTCGAGCCCGTTGGAAGGATGTACATCAATATCAAATATTTTGCATTTCGAATGCTAAATTTATCTCTCGGCTAGACAACAGAACGATTGCCCAAATTCAAAAATTCAAATTTAATTTAACTCACATTTCTCCCTTGACTTATCCTCGCATAATGTTACTTTCTCTTTGTCTAAATACATACATTCATGATTTCAATATAAAGTTTTCTGCTTTTGGGCGGAGAGTTGAGCCGTTTAAAGCTTTTGTAAAAGAGAAATAAAAGTATTAAGTTAATAAATTCAAACGATTTGTACAGCAGTCAATTATCATATAATCTCAATTCTACATTTCGATTAATACGTACGCAGCACCGAATATCCTGGAGTTCTTTAAAATTCGTCAATCAATTCGAATGCAGAAGTGGCTAATTTATGCTTCGAAGAAATTTGTAAAAGAGAAAGTTATTCGAAAGAGTTTAACATTCAATATACATACGCAAGTTTGCTAATATGTAGCTATTTGCGATCATTATGAAAATCTATAATTCATCGCATTTCTGAAAAGTACAATGAAACAAAATTGTTAACCATGGTCGCTGTTCTTCATCAATGCTTCATATCTCAGCGATGTACTGTCCCATTATTTCATTAATTTAATACCCTGCCCTATTTTCTACTACTTCTCTAATATTATATTTGTTCATATATAATAGTATGTAAATATATAGGATTTGAGGATATTCTGAATTTACCCAGTTCTCTATTGTCTTTCTGTTGCGGCATAAATTAATATGAATTGTAATTTTTAAACTTACCGTTGAGGCCAAAATGTCATGTGGACAACATCCAAGCAAAAAACTCTTACACACTCTGGCATCCGAAAACTTCAATCCTCGACCGTCTTCCCCTGTGGAAAAATGAGGAAATCGAAATCGTATCAATTATTATTTAAATGGCAACAGCGGAGTGACTTGGAATCAATGATAAATAAGTGGCAATGCTAAATATATGAGTTTTGATCATGTAGCATGGGTCGATAATGAAATATGCAACGACCTTGTCCTCTGCTGCAGTTTCACTTTAAATGAGACAACGCAGAGCATACTTCATACTGCAATATTTTTGTTAATCAAACTCACCATTGCGCGTTGTTCCCATGAGTTGGTCCAGCATCGCTCGCATTTGATCGGTCGCCGTCATTTTGGTATCGAGTGCAAGTGAAGCACCAAGAGTATTCCCGAAATATAGTAATTTTCTCTATATCGCGCAGTGAATATATACAATCGTATGGGATTTTTTAATTTCTTTATCTTCTCTGCTCCAGCCGAAATTGCTTCTACAATTTTAATATTTTCACACACAGTAATATAAAATCCTCTCTTGGCCAATGAAAACTTTTAAATTAATTCCTTATAATGCATTAAAAATATTTTCCATGCGACTTTATGTGCAGGCAATGCAAATCGAATTAAAGACCATTTTCATAGCTGACAGCAGAATAAAATATGGCGGCTGACTTTAGCTCTGGCGTTGCCACAGCAACCAATGGTGTTGAGATACGATCTATACATACTTGGCAGCATGTACGACTTTGACGTTTCTCCGCAGTTTTATTGATGTCTTGTTCTTTGTCGTTTGTAACTTTGGGTCAATCACGAAAATTTGTTTTATTGGATGACCAAAAATGACTGAGGCGACAAAAAGTTTGGAAATCGCTAAACAGGAGCAAGTAACTCCTCCAACAACACCGGAAAAAACTGCTAATACGATCAAGGAACGTTTGAACCTTCACGTTAAGCGACGACTACAACAAGAAGCCCTACCGAGTCTGGAGACAGTCCAACACAACAACAACAACGTTAATAATAACAATGAGCGCGAGTCGCAGCTGAGCAAAAGAAACAGTGACAAAAGCAAGCAGCCGATAAAGACAAGAAAACCCTACCAAAGACGAATGGAAAAAAACTCTGACGGGTCGGTGCGAAAGTACAAGCGCACCAAGGCGAAGCAGCTTGGCAGCACTACCGTCGGTAAAAAGGTTTCGGATGGCAACGATACAGTAGCTCCGGAGACCGTTAACATACTTGCCTCCAGTGGAGCAGGAGGAAACGGCGACGACGATGGTAGCCACGACGGTGGCCACGACACTGAAACAAAGGGTGCCTCGTCTTCTCGCGACAAAGAGAAGTGCCCTGATGTCCTGGGTATGGTCTTGAGTGCGAAGAAGCGAGCTCTCCTCCAGCATCCCGAGGTGCAGGATTTCCTTGGCAAGTTAATGGGCGCAATCAGGAGTTAGGGTTACTGACCAACAAGTAGAAGTGTCGATATTGGGTGCAAAAACTTGTACAATTTATTTTTAGTAAATTTTTAGCTTTAAGAAAATTTAAATATAGTACGAAAAAATATTCAAATATTTATTCATTATATTGAAATAGGGGGTTGCGTCTTCCTTTATGTCAATCCCTCGGCCTTCAAAATTGCGCTCATATCAAACTGAAGCAACACGATTAGGTACGAAGTGGCAGCGCTAACCGTCTGGAATATGGCGAGAGAGCACTACTATGGAGAGAAGGACGTTGGCGTTATGTGAGCTTACCGAGAAAATGAATGTATAGTCCAAGACGAACAGACCAATACCGTTGAACTGGAAATAGCCCTCCCAGTGCAGGAACTGCAAAGTGAACGACTTCATCTTGTTGTAGTACAGGTCGTCGCCCAGCATGAAGACGGGTTTCTTCTGCATGATCTCGTGCACGATCATGGCCGACTGTTTAGAGAAGCCATTGGCGTTACAGCACAGACGCAGCACCAGGTAGGCCACCATGATAGCAGTTAAACTCCAAATCACGTAGATGAGCGCTACGTAGTCCAGCAGGGGACTCTTTCCGCCAACGATGAAAATTACCTTCGTCTCCAGGAAAATGCCGAATATGCCGATAATGAAGGTGGCCGCCATGTAAGGCACACACTGCGGGCCGAACTCGTCACTCGTGAGAACACTCAGCTCCAGGATCTTATCGTGCAGTTTGAAGAGCTCTGGCAAATTTGCCTCCGAAGTGTGGCTATGAAATGGAAACTGCTATATGGCACTGTTCAACTAAACTCCTTCACACAACGAACCTCATCTGCTGACCGACGACGCTCTCAGCGTCCGACTTTTCGCTGTTTTCGTCCTCGCTAGTTTCGCCCTCGACAGTGTGCTTCTCCTTGAAGTGGTCCGTGGTCATCGACGGTGACTTTTTTTCCGTGTCCTCCTTCAAATGCTTGTCGTTCACGTTGTCCTCTATGTCGAAGACCATTACCGGTGCGTTCTTCTTGTCACACTCCTGGTTGATCTTGCTAAACAAGCCGTTGAGGTCTGTGAAACGCTCCGAAATCACGGAGACGTAGTAAATGAACTGCCCCTGGGCGATACTACCCGCGAAGAAGGGGAAGGTCACGACCATGTTGGCGATGATGAAATAATTTTTGTAGTACCTGCAATCGGAGTCAAAGAAACAGAGTCAGAAGTTAGAGGACGTCACGACACATAGCAAAGGCGTCGCACTGTATCATCTCGGTGACGTCGTAGAAGATCGCGTATCCGAAGATGCCAACGACCAGCAGCCAGGTCAGATAGTAGATGTGCCGGTTGGGTGGCAGGTTCATTTTGTCGTCGGCCACCTCGTGACAAGTCAGGAGGCGCTGGTCAATTTCCTTTAGGCTCTTCTTGAACTCCACGAAGAACTTTTTGCGCCGGTAAAGAGTCAAGCAGATGGTCGTCGTGTAGAGGAAGCAGCCGACGTGGATGAAGAGCTTGTTGCCCAGACTGCAAATGCTGCCGCAATCCGGCAGGCTGTACACCGCGAACCCCGCGAAGTTGGCCAAAGCGTAGCAGCACACGTAGAAGAGCGGCATGCACAGCATGATCCCATAGTCCAGGAACTGGGTCGACTTGTCGTCCTGTCGGTTGAACGGGATGAGGCCGAAAACCTATGGAGCAAACAGTGGTGATTAGAACGCACTCTAAATCCGGAGTAAGTTACGTAGGAGAGCGTAAGCAGAATCGGATTCATGTCGAAGAACGACGTCAGGACTCGTAGTCAGTTTAACTAATAATGCAGCGAGTTTAACTTCTCGAGGGCAGTGGATAATTTATTAACGCATACACACGCAATACCGGTAATCGCCGAAGCATATCCTGATAACGACAAGTAATCGAAGAGCGCACGCAATTACCATAATTAAAATGTGATACATTGGTGGCGGTGGGGAATGTGGCGTCGTCTGCGCGAAACGTTACTGCCGTAGTTTACGGCGTTCTTCGACGGATCAATTGAACCATGAATGGGGAAAAGTGTGGGGCATCAGAGATCTCGGTAATTGATTTGTCGTGTGGTCAGCTAGGACAAGAATCAATAAATAGCAGTCTCCTAATTTTCTTTTGCAGGAGTGGCTCTTGCTCCTTCCTCATTCTACGCTACATTTCTCATGATCGTAGTTTGTTATTTGGGAAGCCCTGCCCGTTGCTCAAGCAGTCGAATCATCATATGCTCACATTTCATAGAATTCCTCCACTGATCTCTGACATTCTTTTGTATGGCAGCACTGCCTATTGTTTGTTTTTGTTTTCAGCCACGTGTTGTTGTTGTGGCTGCTCGTCAATTTTGGTTTTTTCGTACTTGGCGAATAGCGAAATTGAGCCAGATTTTCAAGTAGGCCTGCCGTTTAAGATTTTTAGGCTTGCAAAATTAGGATGTTAAACATATTAAAGTGATATGTTTACACCTAACTATGCATGTTATGTGTCATCGAGAATGAGCCTGTTAGTCGTATATATATTAATAAAATCTTCAACTAGAAATGGATGTTTTCTGAAAAACTGGAGTGATGAAGTTTTTTATTCGAAAATAAAGTACTACCCGATTTAATTGATTCCAGCAAACCTATTCCAACTCTGTTCGCGATTACGTCAAATTTGACAATACTTGTACCGATTCATTGTGAACTGTCAGAAAACCTGAAAGAGGCGAAGTTGATAAGTTTTTATGGCAGCATATTTTTTCGAATTTTTGCAAATTTTAGAAAATCTAAGTAGTTAATTGTATATAATTACCGAAATTTTAATTCAACTAAGCATCGGTAAAGATATAAGGGTTTTCCACCAAAAAAATTTCGCAGAATTTCTAGCAAACATGGGTGAGTGAGGTGTTCGGTTGGGGTTGCTGACATAAACTCTGCTATGTTTCTTATGTTGAGTCAACGATGAATAAAATTTACCATTGAGATACCTTATATATGGCACTAAAACTTAATTTATATTTATAGGCGGAGTACTCAGTTATTTTCGAGGCCTGTTGGGCTCCCGGGAAATGCGAATTTTGATTTTGGGCCTAGACGGCGCCGGCAAGACAACAATCCTCTATCGCCTGCAGGTGGGTGAAGTGGTGACGACGATTCCTACGATAGGCTTCAATGTAGAACAAGTCACATACAAGAATTTAAAATTTCAAGTTTGGGATTTGGGTGGACAGACGAGTATTAGGTAAGTAACCCGAGCATATATGATTTACAAGAATTCAACTTATGAGATCTCTTGCAGACCATATTGGCGTTGTTATTACAGTAACACTGATGCTATTATCTACGTGGTAGACTCTGCAGACCGCGACCGAATAGGAATTTCAAAAGACGAACTTCTTTACATGTTAAGGGTAAGCTATACAACAATAATACGTGTAAGTTTTAACGTTTTACAATAGGAGGAAGAACTTGCCGGAGCTGTGCTTGTGGTCTTAGCCAATAAACAGGATATGGAGGGTTGCATGACCGTGGCTGAAGTGCATCATGCGCTTGGTTTGGAAAACCTGAAGAATCGTACTTTCCAAATATTTAAAACATCAGCAACCAAAGGTGAAGGACTTGATCAGGCAATGGATTGGTTGTCAAACACATTGCAAAGTCGTAAATAGTCTATTTTCCTGTAAACACAATTAATTATTATTTGTTTTTTTTTTTTTTTTTAATTAATTAACGGTAATATTAAGATATCTATGCAAGCAAATAAATTAAAACGAAATATTGAGAAGAAAATAACTTAATATACAGTGTATTGTGTATGTAAAAACTGAAGAATTGAAAGCACCAAGCTTGTAACTTTCCATGTTTGTTTTAAGAATCTAAAAATCAAATTATTATCAAGACCACTTGATTAGTAGTTTTAGACAGATAATTTTTAGTTTCAGCTTGGAAATTTTGTTTTTCATTGGAAAAGCATTTAATAGGAGATAACACTGCAAGCGAAATATACAATTCATGTAAATCATGTCATCTAAATAATTGCAAATAAATTTATACAGAATTATGTAAATTCTTCGAAGGTAAAGTGGTTCATTTTTATTAATTTTTAAATAAGGGAAAACATTAAATTTTACCATTTAATATTAATATTTTAATCTCGCAAAATACATGCAGTCAGAAATATGACTTCTCGATCAGGTTAACAAATCACCATTCCGGAATGCCAAAGCGATGTACTCGCTTTTCTTGTGTATCAAGTTCCATTCGAATTTTTTGGCGCATGTAGAAAATTGGACAGTCGCGATTTGTACACAAAACTTCCTCATGCAGTGAGCCTTGGCATCGCTGGCACTCAGTCCACAAACGTGAAAATGTCTCTTCGATGGAACGTTTTGCAATGATTTCTTTCTGATACAATTCACTCATTTTTGGTTCACAATGTGGACAGAGAGGCGCATTCTCATATCCTTTGGGCATTAAAGACTTACAACCAAGACAAGATGCTTTCTTCGTCATGAAACCGGCAAGACCGCCAACTTTCGAAGTAACAACTGTTCTTGTACGTGTGTGTTCCCCTTCTGCAAGGGCAAAACAATAACTTATGAAACTAAAACAATAATCTGCGAAGGACTTACTAAGCAAAATAGATTCCGCTCTATCTCCTAATATAGGTTCGAAAATACGTAACAACGGTTTTGAAAGCTGCTGTTCCAGGTAGTAGTTAGCGTCTATGGGGACACAATTTTCTAAAACAAACAATGGGTCTTCTGCCTTTTGATAAGCTGGAGTATTTTTTGCAGCTGCACAAATCACGTAGGGTACGCGATCACCAAGCTTAGGAGCAGTTCCAGGATCACGTTTCCTCATTTTGTTGGCCAATTCAACATGTGCTTGTTTTGCAGCATAATCAGTTTTGGCAAGCTCTTTAGTTATAACCAACTGCGAAATATCAATACGATTGCACAGCAAATCGGAAATAATCTGCTTTGCATAATCAACAGCACCGTCAGGATTTCGCTCAATCAGAAGCTTCTGAAGGCAAGTGTTCATGAGGTTTGCGACTAGTGGTGAATTATCACGACGCACAGTTTCAATACCTAAAATAATGGGTTAAACAAAATAATAAAATGTGTATGTAATATGAAGCACTTACCTTTACAGTCCATTTTATCGTAAGTCTCTGGCCTTGTAAAATAAAGGCCTGCATATCTCTTTTTATTGATTAATAGGTATGGGAAGTAAACCTTCTCAAACTCAAGCTTTATTGGACGCACAAACTTCGAACTGACCAGATCCGCAGCTTCTCTTCCGAGCTCCATGCTACGCTCCAATGTCTTAACACCAAAATTTACCATCACTGAATCTGTATCACCATAGATGACAACTGCATCGTTTTCATATCCATTGGCGCGCGTATAATGCGACTCAACTTCATTTTTTGTCAATTCGATCATAGTTCTACCGTAAGCTGTAACACTTCCGGAGATTTCCAAACATGGCAGTTTTCCAACTTGGGCACCCGTGAAACCATACACAGAATTAGCAGAAATTTTCAGAGCTAGTTGACGACCATCGAGAACTGACCGTTTGAACGGATCTTTTTCGACCTAAAAACATTTATAATAAATATTTAAGAATATATATGGAATACAATTCACTAATATAATAATTTACCTTCAAATCGTTTTTAGCTCTCTTGCGAGCTGCTAGTAAAGATTCTAGAATTTCAGGCAAAAGTCCGCGCCTCACCTCAGCCTTAACAAAAGTATTGTTTGCTGGTGTACGCTCTACTTGATCATCACGTAATCCCAACTTATCCTTCATTCCTGGTTGTACTAAAGTTGTGTAACACAAATTGTGAGCCATCATGATACTGGGATACAGCGAAGCAAAATCGAGAGTCGATATAGGATCTGCATAGTATCCACGTTTCGGCTCAATGACAGTGGCACCTTCGTACTGCTCTTCTGAGCCCTGAGAGGAATATGATGGCATGATAAAGCTTTTCGTCTTAGCTTTCCGCAGTAATTGGCTCATGACTTTAATTTGCTGACCACGTGTAAGTAAACTTTCCAATGTTACTCCAGTTACCCTGGCCATTTCCATATAATTGACGATAGACATTAGCTTGTTGAGCAAGCGCAGAGGAAGATAGGCATCCTTCAAGCAATACATGGCAAGGCGACGACGGGTTTGTTCGTCGCCATTTTGCAAATCCGTGATAATACTGTGATGAACGTCTTCTTTTTGCTCCTGTAGGAAATGATAACTGACTGCATTTAACGTATATGAACGCAATTTGTAATCTCGCAGCAGAACGAAGAGCAAGTCAAATGGAACACGTCCTTCAAAGTTAACATATTTATTTTCACGTCGCCCCATTTGCTTTGATTGCAAGACTTGCTCCTTAATGACAGACCGTATGTTTTTGATACGTCCGAGATAATCAAAGTTTTTGACCTTGAGATGAGCAGCTCGATTAAGCAAGTATGGAATATCGAAGTTGTTAATATTGTATCCGGTTAGTATGTCAGGATCTACCTCTCGTACAAAGTTGGACCAAGCTTCGAAGAGTTCCTGAAATTAAAAAACATATGTATTATTACATAAAAATAAATGTTTTTCAATCAGTTATTACTTACCGTTTCCTTATCAAAACATAGAACTTGAGATCCTACTATGGGTGCACAGGTTTTTAATGTAAACACATTTCTTATGAATGGCTCTGGGTCGCCCTGTCTTATAACCATGTTTGCAATCTGTATAACAGGATCCATTTTAGCCTCCGGAAAGATACCTTTGCGTCCAGCGCACTCTATATCGAATGATAAAATACGGAAAGGAGCCACCTTCGACCATTCGCCCTCTGGTTCGTGGGATATGAATTTATTGTAGGCCACATCAACTTCAATTTGACAACGCGATTCTGGTAACGGCTTCGAATTACGATTCCGCATTTGCCATGTACCCGGAGGAAGCTCTATCCAGTTGCAACCCACGACCCCTGTGTCCACCATAAAGCGTATATCGAAATCAATATTATTTTCGAAGGGTCGACAATCCTGAAAATCAAACTGTGCTGAAATCACTTCCTTTTTTAGTAGACGACTAGCAGCAGCAACCAGTTTGGGCATGGACATTGTAATTTTTATGTACTGTTGCTTTTGATCACCTTGATAGCCATAAATATTTAAACGCTCAACAATTTGCACCTCCAAAACGGCTTCCTGAATATTATCTTTGTTACTGCGCATATCTGCGAGTACCTTCTTGTCCAACGATTCGCGAAATTCATGGCAATGTTTCTGTTCGAAACCTTTTGGGGCTGCTATATAAAAGTATGGGCAAAATCCGTGCACGTGACAACACACAGAATTGCCTTCCATGGTGATCCCATACATGCGTATCACTGGAACTGGACCAATCTGTGATCCAGGCATGCCGAAAAGCGGAGACCCTACATAATTTTCAATATCTATCTGCTGGAAAGTGAGGGAGTCTGTTTCAGGATCGAAATCGGGAGGATTAACCCGAGACCACTTCACAGATGTTTGCTGATTCTCTGGGCCCTCTCCCAGCAACTGCGTCTGATCGTAATCCAGATTTTCAAATGCTGCCAGCTCGGCTTCGAATCCTCCTCCACCAAATTCGTCATCATCGTCATCGAAGTTACTATAAATTATTTTAAATATAAATATAGTAAATATTGATAATTTGTATTACTCACCGTGGCTTCTTTTGACTGCCTCCACTGACAGAACCATTTGTAGCTCCATTTGTACTGAATTTTCGTTTTCCCACAAAGCCACTCATAATTAATCTAATTTTCAATAAAAACCGCAAGGCACAAACATGTATATATTACTTGTTAACAAAAACCGATTCTTGGCATCGCATGTTTCATCAACTCGAGATATTTGCGCGGTTTCAGTTTCGCAATAAACAAAGACATTTCATCCATTCACAGTAGAATTCACAATAGAATATTTTAACCGTTTGTTCATATGCAATACAGACCCAATAGTTAGTTTACGCGACAGAATCGTTCGAAGAAAATACGATTTTTCCAATTTAGTTGTGATGAATAATGTATATTTTTTTCGTTATGTTTATATTAACCTTCTCTGTTTTCCAATATAACCATTTACTTGCAACATCCCTGTCTGTTTGACTACCGTATGACTATTTCCAAAAACCACCCCCTTGGATCAGTTCTCAAGTGACAAAACTGTCATCGATGATAAAGAAAATTTACAACATCTAAATTTTCTCTCACCTGCAGCGACGGAAGTTCTTTTGTGTTGCGTAGATTTTCGACAAATTGGATGATAAAACAACCGAAAATTAGGTGCAAATGTGCAACAAACAAAAATAAACGAAAAACACATCGGAATTCCAAACGAAGTGTGAACATAGAGCGATTGGATGCATTGGCAAAAATCGCCCCAGTAATGAGTTGTATGGAAGATCGAATTTATTAGTTTTAATCTACCATACACAGGAAGGGTTCGTGCAGGCTTGGTCTTACACACTTCGACTGCACGATCTGTTCAGGCAGCCATCGATTACAAATCACTAAGTTTTCCAGATACTCAGTCATAGCCATGTATCAAACCGCCTGCAACGTAGCGACAACGGGTTCCTGTGCACCGGACTCTGAGCGAGAACAACGCACAGCGGCTCTGATAGCCCAAGAACCTCCAACGGCGCCGGTGGAGCCCGATTATAGTGGCTTCGATATTGTGAAGGCAACGCAGTACGGTGCCATTGCCCGCGTTAAGGAACTCGTCGAGGCAGGTTGGGACGTCAACCAACCGGATAGTGAGACAGTGACGTTGCTCCACTGGGCCGCAATCAACAATCGTCGCGACATTATCAAATACTTCTTGGAGAAAGGGGCTACAGTTGATGCTATTGGGGGCGAACTCAACGCAACTCCTCTGCACTGGGCTACACGCCAAGGACATCTGGGTGCAGTCGTGCTGCTTATGACCGCTGGCGCGGACCCCAAAATACGGGATGCAGAGGGCTGCTCGTGCATACATATAGCAGCGCAATTTGCACATACTGCGCTAGTAGCGTACTTCATAGCAAAGGGAGTTGATCCCGATCTGCAGGACAGGGGCGGTATGACTGCGCTTATGTGGGCTGCTTGGAAGGTACGCATATCAATAGAAAAAATCAATAGAGATTAATAAAGGTGTTAATTTTTGCAGGTATGTGCTTTGGATCCTGTTCGACTGCTGCTCACCCTTGGAGCGAATCCCGCCATGGTCGACTATACACATGGTAACACAGCCTTGCATTGGGCAATACTCGCACGAAATGCCACCGCTATATCAACGCTCGTACTGAAGAGCAAATCCTCCCTCGATGTTCCTAATTTGCGAGGTGAGACACCGCTCTCCATGCTGGAATCGCAATCGGGTGCCATTTGGATTGGGTCCAAAGTGATGGAGAAGGTGCGAGATGCGTCATTGTCGTCGCAGCAACGTCGTTCGATAATGACACGAATCAAACATGACAAACGGCTCCGGTGGTGGACAATGGTGGCATGTCCTTTCACTGCATTCTATTTAGCCGGCATCGTCTTCACTCTAAACACATTGTACATTATTAAGTTTTTTCTGCTCGGCTGTTTGTATGCTATATTTCATACGATTGGCAAGTCACTGTTCGATGATCACCTAATGGCACTGCTGCCACTCAGCGTGTATTTGGCAACGAAGGTGTGGTTCTATGTCACATGGCTGACTTACATTGTGGACGCAGTTTCTTTTGGAACAACAGTTCTATTTTTAATGTGTTCCGTGGTATTGTGGATATGTTTCCTCAAATCGTGGAAGGGCGATCCAGGTATTATAAAACCTACTCAGGAACAAAGATTTAAGGTAAGTTATATCTGAAAATACTTTGAGAATGATTCCTTACTATTTACTGTTGTCATTTATAGACAATTGTGGAACTATCAGAACGTGGTGGTATTGGTTTCGAACCTTCTTCATTCTGCTCTGCCTGTTTGGTACGTCGCCCTATTCGTTCCAAACACTGCAGCATCTGTGATCGATGCGTGGCGCGATTTGATCACCATTGCCCTTGGGTTGGTAACTGTATTGGTCTTAAGAATCACACCTATTTTTTGGGATTCCTCTGGGCTCTCTTAATTATGTGTGGTTGGATGCTATATGGAGGCTCTAACTACTACATGAATGAATGCAATGTGCATTTTAATGGTTTGTCACAAGTTTGTTGACGAGTTGTCAAAAAGATAGTTTATTTGTTTAATATTTCAGACTTCCTTGAAACATTAAGTGCAATTGGAAACTGTAATCCCTGGATTGGTTGGGTTATGGCCAATGCGTTACTACACATGTCCTGGGTCATACTGCTCACCATTTGTCAAACCTATCAAGTAATATGTCTGGGTATGACCACCAATGAGCGAATGAATCGTGGTCGGTATCGTCACTTCCAGGAAAAAGGTGGTCACAGCCCATTCACCCGTGGTCCGTGGCTCAATCTTATCGATTTCCTCGACTGCACTTGCTTTGGTACGGTCCAGCCAAAGCGTATTGATTGGATGAACTACTACGAATTCGATATACACAATAATAAAACAATCGAGCATGAGCCGTTGCTGCGTGCCAACGGCGACGGCATGGACGGAGCGAATTATCAGTATGTGTAGGATAAGTCGAATCGGGATGCGGCGACGAAAAATGCACCAATTGCTAATGTTTAAATCTAAGTTCAATTTAAGATTTATGTTCTAGCAACAGGCATTGCGTATTAAAAGAAAAGCTAACCGAATAATTAGTGTAGAAAATTGAGAAGCAGCTCCAAACTTAGTATTCTTTTGTAGACATCTTGGTTTACTACTTAAATCTTTTTCATTTTGTATATTTATTTAAAATAGAAGAGTCACTTGCTTTTCCAAATGTGCTTTAATACTTAAGTTCAAATAGCAACGTAACATAAACGAGAGCTTCTTAAATGCATAATCCACTTAAGAACAAAATTGCAATTTAAGATTAAGTAAATTATATTTTTTTTATAAACTAAATGTAACATAATGCAGCATATTCTAAATGTGAATATTACGACCTGCTTAATTTGTAAATAATTCTATGCTTATAATTTTTTGTAAGCTATATAACATAACACGTATATATTTACACTTTTGCACACACATACACACCCCTCAAACACTAACACCGACAAAATTCACGGTCGTCGCAAACCGATTCCAAAAATTCAAGAAAGTAATATACTAATTGTAAACGCAAATCGATGTTAAGCTAACAAAAATATAAATATATTTCTTAAAGCTCCTCATTTCAGAATAAGTACATTTTTATTCCAGTAATAATATCTTGATGTCATGATTAGAGTCGTATACTTCAAAACTATTGTTGCGAGTATCAAATGAGTAGTTAAGAAATGTGACAGATGCAATGTAGAAAAGGAAAAAAGACAATTTTACTTTAGCTAACATAAACAAATCCGGTTACAACACACCATTTCATTGATGTCTAAATTAAATCGATCTTAAAAATCAATGTTGATGTGAAATTTTATTGTTAAAATTTGTATGCAATTTACTATGTGTTTTAATATTTTAATAAGATCTTTGACATACTATTTGGCGCTTGAACCAAATAAAGACTTTAAGGAAGAGAAGAGAAAATCATTTATTTTGGATTTCATAAGTCAGCCGTTTTTCTTTGAAGAATGAATGAATGAATAACTATTTTCTAGAACAATTTACAATTCGATTGAAGGAGAAAACGAAACGAACAGAACCGAATATTTGACATTCGTCGTGAAATTCGATATTTAAACATATAATCCGAACATTTTGAAAATTGTAATTTCGTTGGTAAACTAATCAGAGTCTTTACATTTATAAATAATGTTGAATTTATGATAAATGCAATTTCGAAGTAATCGTTGCGCACATTGTTTTCCACTTGGAAAATAGGGAATTTTCGAAGACAAATTTATTTATACATTTTTAACGAACTCAGCAATAGCGATTTTCTAATACTAAATGTTTTTAAATACTATTCCCGAAAAGAAAATTTGCAAAGTAAAAAACTAAAAAATACAAAAACCTCTTACTCACCAAATCAAATACATAACACATTTATAATAAAGTGACTATTCGATATCAAGCGTAAAATACATAGTATTTATCACAAGTACTACTCTAGTCACCCATAGGATTCCACAATATATACAAGTTGCATAGGAAACCAGGAAAAACCCAATAGCAAAGAAAAAAAAATCATAATTTGTAATAGTCATGCATTTTATATACACATTTCAATGCATTTTTATATTTTAGGCTTTTTACATGAACTTTTGTGCTCATTTACTTAATGTTTTGTTATCTTTAATTTTGATATATGATATGGCTCTTGCAGTGAAATAGAGAATATGAAGAATAATATTTATAAAGCATATACCACAAATGTATGAAAGTGTAAAGAAATCCATAAATATATTAAATATTTATTAAATTAATAAACGATGAATAAAGACAGAAAATCAATTCCATTAGAATGCAGTTTTAATTAGAATAATATTCAGGAACATTTGCTGTTCGGCGCTGGGTGCCATAATCCTATTGATGGCTTAAGCAGTTTATTTGTTCAAAACTTTTATATGCTCTCTTGAAGGCGAAGTTTTACAAAGAATTATATTTCTCACCTTTGAAAACTCGACACATGAACACACATACTTTCCAGTTGGAATCGTCTCCTCTCTTTCGCACCAGAACTTTCAGGAATTCTTCCCTTCCCTTCTCGCGTAGTCACGTTTCCAATAAGTGTATTCCAAGAAATTCAAACACAACAAACTTGTTTCTGGATTTAATTTTATTATTTTTTTGTTGTTGTTGTTTCCTCTTTTTTTCTTATTGTTTTTGTTGTTGTAGGTGTATAATAAAGTTAAGTAGTTTTACATTTATGCATAATTATATATAAATTAATTTAAAAAAGACGTCAGTTTATTTTTGCTCTCGATGCAAGCAAACTCAACTGATGATATAAATTTGTTTTCTTGTTTTATTTCTGTTATTTCACTTCATTCATATGTATATATATGTTGTATATATATATATACACATCATGTTTCTTGAAAGAAATTTAAGCCTATGATATATATAATATATTGTTATGTATATATATAAAAATAACGTTTACAACGTTTACGATTTTAATATTAAACCTTTTGTTTACAAAAATGTTTACTTTTAGTTTAGATTTGTTTGAGTCGTAAATGTGATTCCATATCATTTGAAAGGATTATGCTTGGGTTAAGGACATGTTTAAGTAGTTGAGTTTCGGGAAGAAATCATAAACGATACGGAAAGAACGGAGGCTCGTTAGAAGCGTGGGTTGGAGGTCACTAGAGGCCGGGCGGCAGCCGGAAAAGCCTCCGGCAAAGTTCTCAGGTGGGCTGATGCACGAGACTTGGACTTCGAAATGCAAGTTAAGATTCAAAACCAAACAAGGAGCTTCTATAAAACTATAGGTATTTATATATCTATAATATATATCTGTGTATATTTGTCTTTAATGATATATTCTGAAAATAGTTTCATTAGAAACTTTGCAAAAAGCTTTTAAGGCCAGCCAGCTAGGTCCGGGACGTAGGTGGGGGCGTGGTCTGAGGAAACTTCTACTTGGGGGTTTAGGAGTCCTATTTGGGGGAACCGTTAATTGCAACACATTTCCTTAACAATTGCTTTAGCTGAAGTTAAATACAAAAGAAAACTTAGCTTACATTTAAATTGCATAAATTAAAGGTTTTAGTAGTTATGTAGTAAAAAATAATTTAATATTTATAAAATAATATTAATCAATAAAAAACTGTGCAACAAAAGACGCCACGGCACAGAGTCCTCCAGAGCGCGGTTGGGCTCGGCTGAAATGGACAAGGGCCCCATCTCTGGGCGTGGCTACAGACACTTATGAACATTGTTTTGCCTGTGTTTTGCCGTTTGGTAAACGGCCGTTCACCGATGTTTCAATCTTGGTTGTTTTTACAAATAGTGATTATTTTACTCTCATGTCAAAAAATATATAAATATAAATTTCAACTTTCTTCTCTCTTATCTCGATTCGGTCTCTCCTTCTACCTTTTAAGCTTCATATATAAATATTTCGTATATATGTATCTATATACACGCATTTGATTGTATATATATAGGTATAGTATTTAATATTTCGTCTCTTTCCGATTCTCTATTCGTTCTATTCCTTGCTCGCCTGCCTGCTCGCGTGATCCTCCACTTGTTTCATTTCGAATAAAATTAAATATTAATGAACATTAATTCCCACTGATGTTACGTTTTATTGTTGATGTCGTTTAGACTGGGCGGACTTCCGATTTGTTGCTGTTGCTGCTGCTGCTGCTGTGACGTCAGTTGTGTTGCCATCGCTGTCTGGGCCACCTGGGTGATGACCGTGGTCGCTGTCGTTATCGGCTGCTGCAGTTGTTGCTGCTGCTGCTGGGCGTGCGGCGTTGTTTGCACGATTTGCATCTGGTGATTTGATTGTTGTTGCTGCTGCTGCTGAAGTTGCGATTGTTGCTGCTGGTTATTGTGGTTATTAAGCGGATTATTTGAATTGCACAACACACTATATACAGAGTCGACTTTGCTGAGCTTCTCAAAGAGCGGTATCAACTCGAGCAGCTCGCAGTCGGTCACGTCGTCGAACCACGACTTCACGGGGACCTGAAATCGGCAGCAAAGAAATCGATAGCAAATCAAAAATCGATCAGTGCAGAGGTCATCACACCAACACACCACACCACACCACTCCACACATCACACCACACACACCACACCACACACAACAAAAGGAAGTGGGTGGGCCGTACGTACCGCATTATCCGGATGGAAAATGTAACTCGCCGGTGAGTTGTCGACAATGACGATCTTCTGCAAGTCGCGGCCCAGGCGGTTCAAGTCCTTAATGTAGTTTCCCCTGTAGTAGACACACGATTCCCTAAACAGTCTTGCACGAAACACGTTCCACCTGCGGGAGAACGAGAGCCAGATGTGAGCTCCACTGGGGAGGTGGGCGAGCGGTGAAGCACTTACTTATCGAGCAGATCGGCCACCGGATCTGCGTATTTGGCTAGTGATGCTGTAAATAATACACACTCGTACAACTCGCCCATCTTCCGGAGGAACTCGTCCACGTGGGGCCGCTTCAGGACGTACACCTGGTGAATGGTGCCGTCGATTTCCACTGGGACGATGAAATCGGCGTTCGGTATTGGCTGCAGGCGAAAAAGGAGAGCGGTCGCTTGATTAGAGGCAGCAACTTGGGGCTTCAGGCTATTTGAATCGATTCCTAGGGCGCCAAAGGGAAAATTTTGGTCTGGACCCTGCAATGGAGGCGGCACTGAACGAGGTGGGCGGAAAGGACCCGACCCACAAGAGGGACCCGCATCAACCCCACTTGTGAATGCATTCGACTCGCTCCAGAGTCCAGGGTTTCCGGGAATTCCAATTTGAATTCGCCGGAGCGAAGTACTCGAACTTCTAAGCCTAACGAAGTAAAAGTAAAATCGACTGAGAGGAATTGGACAGAGGAAAGGGGATGAAAACAAGAGCCCGGACAATTAAAAAGAGATCAAAAGTGAGACACGACTACACACGCATGGCAATATGTCGGCCGCCGGGTGTACGTGAAAAAACAACGAGCGATGGACCCTCATCAAAAGTTCAGTTTCCAATTTAATCGACGATTGGAGCGTCCCTCGTACGCACTGGAATTTTTATGCCGGTCCGTCGGTCCGCCGGTCTGACAGTTTGTTTGTCAGCTCGGCTGCTTGCTTATTTGTCTTTGGAGAAAACGTTTCATCACTCATTCAACCACTCGCCGCCGAGCCGGGCAACCAATCAATATTAGCGATTACCAGCAATTGATTTTTAATTTCAATTATTTACTTTTCTCAGCCCCGCGCCCACCGTCCGTCGGTCTGTGCGAGGGACCGAAATTGACCGGCAGCGAATGCAAACGACATTGACGGAATAATAAAAGACTTTCAGTTAATTTGATTCTTGTGACCCGAATTCTGCATAAACGGTCGACCCGTGAGAAGTGGGCACGGATAAGCGAGGAAGGAAGTTTCGCTCGGCCTTCCAAGAGCATTATCGGAAGCGGGTGAAGAGACCTCGACCTTGGAGAAAAATCGCCAGGGACCGCAAGGACATGCAGAAAAGAGCTTTATTTTACGCCGGCGAAATTCTCGAGTGAATTTTCAAATTAGATCCCACTTGAACGCTCTTCGGAAAGAGCGAGGAGGGAGGGAGTTGGAGTGGCGTTGGAGCTGAGCAAGAAAGGGAGAAAAGGGAAAGAGAGAAAGGCAACGAACGACTCGAACCGACTCGATTCCATTTCAAGAGCTCGTTGCTTTATTTTCATCACGACCGCGGTGACTCAGGCAACGGCAAAACGAGAATCCGACCAGGGCGGTTGCAGCGAGCGAGCGAGAGCGAGAGAAGAGTCGACACTCGTCGTGCCACAACAAAGCGAAGTCGGACTAGCGGCGACGACCGACAGACTCGAGTTCGTCTGGAGGTGCGTCCAGCCTTCGACCCCGGTCCCCGGTCCCAGACCCCGGCCCAGTCCGTCGCCGCCTGCTCGAATGTGACCGTCGGAATGTGACCTCATCACCCGAAAAACCATAACGCGACACCCCAACACCGACCCCAAGCCCCTCCCGCGGTCCCTATTTTTAGCAAAGCCGTTTACTGAAAAACCAAAAATAAACCCGAACAGAGGATGATAAAAAACAAAAAAAAAAAAGAAAGACAATAGAATACGAAAACGAACCAGACGAAAAAACGAGGCACTGGAGTTGAATTGAAGTTTCCGATGCAATCGAAGTCGTGGATTTCTGTTTGTGAAACTTCGTGGACTCGTTCGTCCTGGCCGTCCCACCCACGCCCGCGCCCTCCGGCGTTTCCGCACTCCCTTTGGACCAGAAGAGCCCCGTTCGTCGATAACAGTTAACAACACTGTCTGAACTCTAATCGCCCGACACGGGTTCCGGCAGCCCGACCCGACTTCGTGCCCACTGCTGCGCTTTGGCAACCCGGTCTGTCTGCGTTTTTATCCGGACATCGTTGTTGCTCCGTCTCTCTCTCTCTCTCTCTCCCAGCTGCCGCCACTGCGTGACCAGTGTTGCATTGTTGCAAAGGAAAGCTCGCAGCGCAGACATTCTGTCGACCTCCCTCGCCCCCTGCCCTGCTCCTCCTCCTTTCAGTCGGCCGCCGTTCCGTTCCGTCCGGCGCGACCCCGAGGCTAGGTTTATTTAAACCGGATATTGTTCCATTGTTGCTGGCGTTGCCGCTGCTGTTGTTGCGTTGTTTTGCCTCCGGCAGTGAATTATCCTTGGAGTAAATTTCCTTGTCCTTAGATTGCAGACATGCTGCATTCGTGTTGTTGCCTTTGTGGTTCTCGTTGTTTGCAGTCGTTTTTCATTTTCATGGTCAACTGGTCTGGCCTGGCATGGCCTGGTCTGGTCCGATCTGGTGTGGTCTAGTCTGGCCTGGTCAGGTGTGGTCTGGGGGCAGCCAGGCCGAGTCGTGTCCTTCGATCGAGGGGAGAATTTAATCCCGTGTGTGCTGCCACCTGGCGCACCAGCTGATTACGAACTTTCCGAGAATTGTCCGACCCAACAAAGTTCTATTTGTTTTATTTGATTTATATTTATATTTATATTTTCCTCGTTGCCTTGTTATTGCCTGGTACTAGTTGCAAGGACATAGCAATGCAGTAGAGAAAACATTTTACAAGCTAATGACACTTAATCAGATAAAACCCATGTCGCCACTTCTTCTGAGAACAACTCGTGAACAAAACCCTCGGCAACAGGGGGCACAAAGAGCGAGATTGCAACAGAGGGACCTCGACGAGGTGAACGAGAGGACCGAGGTTATTTAATTCAGACATAATTAAATGCTTGGCATTCCAATAAACCCTCAGTCTCTGTGACCTTTTCCGAAGTATTCATAGCCTATTCCACGTGACCTATTCCATCGATGCGAGGGAAAACCTTTGCGATAGCTTTGCCGAGGCTTTAAAGGCCAGCAGCACCTGTTGTACTCACCTTAAAACTACTGTGTACGAGCGTTTCGTCCAGGTCGATGACCATGCACTTCTTGTGCATGTCCGAGTGCCTAACCTGAGGTAGAAGGTACCTTTGTTGGTCCGGTAGAGGTGGCGGTGTGGTCGAACCGTCGATCGGGGTCCCATTTTGATTGGTTTTCGTTCGATTGCGGCGCCAACAGCAAAGAAACGACTGAAAGAAACCACGTTTCGGCGGCTTTAATCGTTCGACATCATCTGGAAGAAGGCAAGAGGAAAAGGAATTCAATTAAAATCCATTTGCATCGCTAAAAAATTCACTAAATTCGAACAAGGGACAGATTTTCCATATTTTTCTCGAAAGGACGGCCAGATGCGTACGGAAAAACTCGTAAATTCAATGGATTAACTTTTAATGCGCGAGTGAAGAATGTTTCGAAAACAGGGCTTCCGAATTTACGGCGGCGTCCTTGGGACACGAAAGCAACCCACAGAGCAGAAGGGCAGAGGGGGAAGGGAGGGAGACAGAGAGGGGGGATCCATCGCAACTGACACCTGACTGACTGACTTGGGGTTATTCCACAACTATTGGCTTGGCAGTGAAGGCTTTTTCATTCACAGTCCTTGTTGTTGTGTATTTTCTGAGGTGTTCTAGGAATCCCTGGGCACGTCCTCCTCGACTCATAAATAATGAATGGGATTTTAATGCAGGGCCCGGAGCTTTTTCCAAAATTTACATACTCAAAGGGACGCCGGAGGATCTCGCCAGGGACGCAGGCAGCTGAAGGTGGCTGATAATGGAAGAGAGTTGCAGGGGAAGGTAAGTGAGTTGGACGAAATCCCGACTAGAGCCACGAGAAACACTTTGCGATGATTGAGAATTCCAATGAAACTCCGCAATCGCTCTTCATTACGATATGAACCACATTCAAACAAAGAGGGGTTTTTGTTAAACCACCTTCAACTAATTAACGCCAGGCACTAATCCGAAAACAATCAGTCTTTCCACCTGCTCTCATCCTGCCACGCCCCCGCAGTTGCTCGACCAGTGCTGTTTAATTGAACAATCATGTATTTGCTTTCGCATCTTCCCTCCGAGTGAGATCAGCACGACATGTGGAAGAGAGAGGGGTGGGCGATTGAAGTCTGGACCAAGCCCGAGTTATTATCATTGCTCTGAGAGAAACGATGCCAGTCGACGAAGGAGGAGAAATGTTGCTGAGATGCCGTTGATTGGGATTCGTTGCAGATTCCGTCGAAACAGAAAACAGCAACTTGATTGCATTCATTTGGCTCTTTGCTCTTTCGTGAAAGAGAGCGACAACGAAGTTCGAGAAGGGGAAACCCAGAGGAACCCGGAGTGAATGGGAAACTCTGCGATTCTGAGTCAATCTACCTCCTAAGGATCATCCGAAGAGTGAGTCATCGTCTGAATGTTTGCTGTCGTCGGCGCACGTCGAGCTTCCGGTCGACCCGGGCGGAGACATGGCTTCCAGCACCACTTTCGACGCCCAAAGTGGGCCCAAATCGAGCTCGTATTCGGCTAATGAAAGTGGTCCGTCCGTCCAGCCGTCTGTTTGTCTGACCTTCTCTTTCTCTGTGCTGTGGTCGGTCGGTCTGAATGTCTGTCCCTCTGTCTGGGCGAGAGTGGCGGTGGGTCCGATCGAGCTTTCGCACGCATGTTAATGAGGAATTATTATTCAAAATTGCACCGACGGAAATAATCAACGACAACAGTAGCAAGGTAAACATAATTAATAACCTTAATGGCAGCAACAACCACACAAGCACGAAAAACACTCCGCCACACAAAGGAAGGGGCCAAACGAAGAGGAGAGGGGGAGAGCGAGAGCGAGTGACAGAAGGGGGACAGAGACATATGAAGAAGAAAGTCCACCTCGCAGACTTCATCAATTATGCAAACGGCAAAGCCAGAGACAAGGGAAACACGACAACAACAGCACGAACAACTGCCATCAACCAGGTACAACAACACGAATGATGAATGTCATCAGCACAAAAGGAGAAAGAATAAGAAACCAAAGGGAGACTGACAGGTGGGGACGGAAAGAAAAGGGGAGCGAGGGCAGCGAGGGGAGGGGGGTCGGTCGGTCGATAGACATGTACAGGAGGAGGACGTGAGCAGGTGGACGAAGAGCAGACCAGAGGAAAGCGAGGAACAAAACAAACAGCCGAGAGTCGGACCAACGGCAGACGGTCTCGGTAGATGGCCAGATCGATAGACAGATATGCGGCGACGGCCACAAAACAACAGCCTCAATTACCGAGCAGTGACAACCGCAAGCGACAAGCGCCGACAGACAGCAACAGTTGCGGAAGGTGGGGAAAGAGCGAAGGAGGTGGCGGTGGGGATCGAGTTGGGTCTGAACTGAAAATGAAATTTTAATGCCTTCAAAACGAACCCGAGGAGCCCGGCGAGGGCGAGGGCGAGTGCGAGGAGGCGACGGGGAGAACGAGAGAGAGGAAGCCGGGAGCAGGGCCGGGAGGCTCCTTAAAAGCAGCCAATTTCGCTTTCACCTCAGAGTTCGAAAGGGAAAAGCCTTGCATATCAAACTAACCGAGAGGGACAAGGCGATGGGGAGAGAGACGGAGCCGGAGGCCGGTCGCTCCAGTTGGGCGCGTTTGGACGCCGGGCCGACGACACGGCCGACCTGACCGCAAAAAGATGGCCGCCGACCACCGGCAATTTCCGGTTCCGTTCCGGCTGTCTTGCGGTGTCGACGGCAAGGCGATATGTGGCCTGGCGTTGCCACATCGGGGCAGCAGGGGCGGGCGGATGCGAGTTGAATTTGAGAAAAGTGGCAGAAAGCGGATGGAAAGAAGGCCGTGACTTCGAAGTGGCTCGCAGTGGGTGGTGCCATGGGTGGCAACGCCGCGGCCAACTGGGCCAACTGGGTCAGGCAGCTGTGCGGTTTCTCACATACATACGTGAATAATTGCATTGCAAATATAACAACAACGACTACGACTACGACTACGACAACGACCACAAAATAATCACTTGAAAGGAGACATGTTGTTGTTGTTGCTGCTGCCATAGTCGACATCAGCCTTAGTGAACTTGGTGTTGTTGGCTTGCACTGATTCTAGTGGATAATGCAGTTATGGCAGTAGTAGTGGAATTGTTGTTGTTGCTGTTCGAGTTTCAACTATTATCTTTTGTTGTTTGTATGGTTAAGTGGAATCGCATGTTCGAAATGAGCATCAATTTGAGTTACTGTTGTCGTTGTTGTTGTTGTTGCTGTAAACACTTGCAAGACAACAGCGGACAGCAGTCGCTGTCGACGATAATGTCGAACTCGACGGCAGCGGCAGCGGTGAAAGAACCGAGGGGGATTCGAGAACCGTGGGAGGCCCCAGGAGTCGGGGTCGGGAGGAGTCCAAGGACGTCCCGGCCCGCTGCAATTGCAACTGATCCGGCGCAACGAGCGCGGGGCGAGGGAGCGGCCGGTCTTGAGGAGCCCGGCCAAAGTGTAAAGTTTGCGCCCGAGTTTGTAATTTCTTTTAATCGCAGCTGACTTCGCCGTCGCGAGTTCCCAGCGGCATCGCGTGGGAGCGTCGGGGCGGTGACCATTGGGTAAAGGTCACCACATCGGGTGGAGTCGGCGCTTCCCGACGGGGCTTCCTGAAGGTCAGGCGGTCGCAGTCGGCCGGCGTCGCGACACGGGGGGCATTCGGGGAGTCCTGCGGCCGAGATCCCCACAATCGGGCTAATGCGGCCCTGGTTGCGGCGAGATTAAGTTCGAATTGGGTTTCGGGCTGGCTGTGGCAAGGGGCGAGGGGCGAGTTCGAGCTTCAACGACCTAGTGGAATAGGGTCGAGATGGAGCCCGTGGGCAGCCTCCGAGAGCTGCGAAGTTTGAGTGCGGCTGACGTCCTCGAGAGCGTCTTTTACGAGGTGCAGGAGGGGAATTTGTGCAAGGCTTCCTCTGACGCAGCGACGCCGAAAACTTCGAGGGTCGACCTTTGCCGGACGATGGCAAACAATCCGGAAGACGCGAAAGTTTATGCTGGAAATCAATTAAACGCTGTGTGCGTTGTCAGGATGGACGGGGTGGGCGGCAAGGAATCGGGATCCAAATGGCGAAGATTGACGTCAGACCAGATCGAGCCACTGAATCGCGAGGAATTGTGGACTGAGCTCAGCACGAGCGATGGATGGATTTTATTGCAGCAACATCGGTGAGGGTCGGAGTCGCATGTGTGCGAGCGGACCGGTAATACATTGAAAACTTCTCGGTCTCCCTCCTTCTCGCTGCCCTTCGTGTCTCGCCTCGCTGCGACTGCTTTCGAAAATGTCAACGCTGGGCGGTCGTGGTTCCGTTTCCGGCGTCGCCAGCGTTGCCAGAACTTGAGCATTTCCGACGCCAGATGTCGTTGGGGATTATTGCTGTGGTTGTTGTTGTGCTGTAGTGGTTGTTGAAGGATGCGTTTGAAGCTTGTTGCTGATGGCTGCTGATAGTTGTTCATGGTAGTTGTTGATGCTCTTCACAGCTCATGTTGCTTTTTCATTATTTTTTGTGTTTTTGGAAGATTTGGAAGATAAAACGTTTCGGTAGTTGTTCGTAGGTCCTTCGTAATTTGGCAATGACTGCCACGAGGGCACAATGACTACAAGGACAACAAGGACAACAACAACGGCCGTTGTTCGAAAGTGTCGACCCCTCGTCGGTCTCGCCGTGTTCGCGCCAGTTGTCGTTTCTGCCCCGACTTCCTCCGCCCCCTTCTCAACTACCGCCTCCGCCCTCTGCCACTCCCTCCCCCTCCCTCTCTCTCCCCAGCTCTATCTGTCGCCCGTCGTTATTTTCACAATTAATTTGCGGTCGTTTGTTGTTCGTTTATGAACCAGTCATAGCAAACAAAACAAAAATCGGACAGAGAGAGAGAGGGAGAGAGAGAGCGAAAGGGAGAGAGATAAAATGTAACGTGCGCCAGTGACTGATGATTATTATATAAATCACTGCAATTGCAATAATAACTCAACAACAGCAGCAGCAACACGATCGACAATAGCGAGAGCAATTCGAATGACAACAATGGGAATAACAACAACAGCAAGATAAACAACAACAATTATTGTATCATGAACGTCAATTACAACAACAATCGTAATGATGACAGTTCATAATAATTTTTCATTCGAGTCGAGGATCGAAATTGCACAACGAGACACGTGACGAGCGCCAGAGATGGGGAGAGGAGCGAAGAGAGCGAAATTGACGTCACTCAGAGCAGAGCCGGAGCCGGAGCCGGAGCCGGAAAGAAGATTAAAATCCACATGTTATGGAATAAAAACTGTGGAATAAATATCAATTTCGCAAAATAAATAACTATAAAACGACAATAAATTTGCATAGACCCGAGGGAGATGCAGAGAGACGAACGGTCATCGAGCGAAGGCTGAAACAATCAATGTGCGCCGATGTGGACGAACATGTTGAGGGAAATGAGGGAAATGCAATGGAAACGATGCCTAAAAAGGGAAAACACAACAACCGTGACAAGAACGGGCCGAAGCAAGGACACCGAACAAAGGACAACAACAAATGCGACGCTTCCCCTCGTTGCCTCCGGCTCCCGCCGCCACCAGCACCCGTTGACATTGACCGAGGGTCAGCACTGGAGCGGCTGCCGAAGGTCGGCGGTTGGAGGAGACGGGAGGGAGTGAGGGCAATGGAACGCATTGAAGAGAGCGACGGTAACGAGGAAAATCAAAAGTACCCAACAGCAGCAGCGACTAAAATGCAACATTTGCATTTGCCCGAGCCAGAGACAGACACAAAGGCAATGACGAGGACAGGAACGTCGAAAGGACATCGTCGAAAAAACACTCGAATTATGGCGAAAGTCGGACCGGGGGGCGGGGAAAAGACAAATAGTCGACGAGGACGAGGACGAGGACATCGACGAAAATGACGTCGGGGCAGATGGAAAGACTTCGGCGACGATGACGAGGTCGACGATGCAATGCATTTTAAGTGCGACGAAATCGCGGCAACCAAGTGGAAAACGCTCCCAAGGAGAAGGACAGTGGGCGAGCGCGGAGGGAGAGGGGGTGGGAGGAAGGGATATTGCAAGGACATGCACGAGACGAGGAGCAGCAACGGCGGATGATGTCCAGACAACGCAAGACAGGACAAGGACGCTGACCATTTATCACCGGCGAGGCGGGCCGAAACGAAGTGCGGACGCCACGCCCCACTCCGGACTGCGGCGGCAGCGGCAGCACCAGCTGGGGTCAGGCCCAGGGCGGGGCGAGGCCGAGGGGTCGACGGCGCCGACACTTCACGGCACGTTCCCGCGGAGGTCACGGGAGTGGCCGAAGGAGGCGCGACGAGGACGACGTGCACTGCATTCGACGTGGGCAGGCGCTGCAGGCGGCCGAGAGGGAGGAGGAGGACCGGGGCAGCAGCGGCGGCACGCGCGTCCCTACAGTCGTCTGGCAGAGGAGGCGATGGAGGTGGTGGGAGAGGGAGAGGGAGAAGGGAGGCGAACGATAACAACAATGGCAACGAGAACTACTTCCAGTGCCACGGAGAAACATCGTCAAAATGCAAACATCCTCCAGACTCCGTTCTCAATTTTCCAATTTTGAATTCCTCCTTTGTGTGCGAACAGCGACGAGTGTCGACGGAGAGAGGGAGAGTGTGTGAGAGAGAGGTGACCTGGGGAGTGGTTGGAGCTCGAGCGGATGCCAATGTTTTGATAAATCTTCGACATTCGAGGATATTTCTCCGGCGACGAGGGATAATTCACCAACAGGAGGGGCGCAGAGAGGGCGAAGGCAGAGCAGAAAGAGAGAGAAGGGAGAGGGGGACGGGGAAGGGGCAGAGCGCAGCGGGTTCAATAGACGAAAAATGTTGCCCTGTCAGGATGTTGAACCCGGCGACAGGGAGGGGCGGGGCGGCGCGGACGGAGGGAGACGACGGCGGATGCGAGTTTTATTCAAATGGCGGAAGAGGGGACCGGGGAGGGGCAGCGGGAAGACAACGGCATAATTTCCGCATTAAGCAAGGTTGCTCAGCGAACGAACGCCACGATCTCCGCTCGCCATTAGTTCGAAAGCTGGGCGCAATTTAGCCTTCAAACAAAACCAATAAAGCCCTCGACGCCCTTTCCTGAAGAGGGGAAACTTTGGGCTCTGTTTAATTCTTCTTTCAATTGCTTGCTCGCCCACGACACTTGAGCAAGCGCCGGCCACTCGAGAACTTTCGCTGCAGCCGCCAGACGGGAGGACGCGCAAATCCTGTTAAAGCGCTTCCCAACGCTATTCCTTTAGTTGCCCCTCTTACTTAACAGCGCCAAGTGTTCGTGCGACAACAACGCCAACAAATTCTCCGTGTTTAAGCTCGTTAGGAACTTTCTGCTATTGAATCTGAGGAGCTTCTCGCGGCCAGGCACCACATTCGCAGCATAACCGGCGGCAAAAAGGAGGGGTTGGAGGGGATTAAAAAGGATTAAAAATGAAGAGCAAGAAGCTAGAGAGATAGATAGATGATAGATAGAGTGGATTAATAGACAGAGTGGATAAATACCTAATATGCTAGGGAGATTGCAAGATAGAACAGAACTCTCGGTTTTCCGGGAAGAGAACTCCCCAAGGAGCTGCGACCGTGAAAGACGGAGGAAGACGCGCTCGTCTGAAGCCTGTCAAAGCCGTCGTCGTCTGTCATCCTGGCCACGTCGTGCGGTGTCGCGTCGCGTCGCCTCGTGCAAACTTGTCCAAAGGATAACAAACTTTCGAGAGCTGCGCGACAGTGGCAAAGACAATGGCTCGAGCAACAACAACGACTACACGCTCCATGCACGCAACAGCATCAAACTCGCTGCAACGTTCGACCTGGCCCGCCCCCTATTTGCATATCGTCTTGTTTTTGTTTTTTCTTCCTTCTGACATTATGCGGACATTCTTTAAGGAACTCAACTTCGGGGTTGGAGCCAGGTGCAGAGCGGGGCCAACCAAGCATGAGTCACTCAAACGGGGGACTCGTGGTGGATGGGAACAGGTTCAGCCAGGAAGGGAAAGTGTGAGAAGCAGAGCGAGCGACACAAAGAACGGAGAGCGGAGAGAGAAGGTTTAGGATAAATTAAAACCCATAAAGAAGCGACAGCCACGGAGAAGTTTCCATCAGGTGGAACGGGAAAAGTTCAGCCGAAAGTTCTCCAGTTTTATTGAAAAAACGGCGGAAGAGCAGAGGAAAAATTGTGGAAACTAAGGCAGAAAATCATGGGTGACGTCCCACCTAATGAAACCTGGAGCTAAAAAGCCTTCCGAAGTTCGAGAGACCGGCTCTCGTTGGGGAGAAGACCGGAACCGAACGAGTGCCACGCGTCGTATGAGCAACATCGGGTAGAGAAGAGCGATTCACGGACGATTTCGAACGGAGGGGGCGCGAGGGACCGGCTTCGATCGAACTGAAGGTGGGACGGCGTCTGAATTGTGGAGTTATTAACGATGCTCATACGTCACGGGGACCCCGAACGGATTACGAGCCACGGAAGCCGGGAAGACTGTACGAGTATCTCAGAAATCTTTCTCTTCCCCCTTCCCGGTCGCAATTCCGCAGTCAAGGCAACAGCCTGCAGACTCCTCTTGGGACTCGGCGGCGTCTAGGCGGCTTTGATGATGTATTCGTGAATAATCCGCCCGAAGCCACCGCTCGCCCCGTGCCTGGCGAACCACAATTCGTTCCGGGAACCGCCTCCTGCGACGGACGAGAAATGCATGATTCATTGCCATGATTAAAGGAGGCGCCGGGCAACAACACAAAAAAGGACGACAACGACGAGCAAAATTATTTACTTTTCCCGTTCCGCCCACGAAAACTTTCCCACGCCGAGCCCGAGAGGCAGAGAAGGCAGAGTGAGCGAGTGAGAGAGCAAGAAAGCTGTAGGTCTTCGGGTGGCCACCTGAAGCCGCCGGACTACAACAACAGCGAGGCACAGGGCAACAATAACACAGACTGCAATAAACAATCAAGAATGAAAAACATAAGCACGAAAGCAACAACAACAACGATGAACCCGGGCTGGACCAACGTGCGCGGTGGTTGCCTGGGCTGTCTCACGGTTGTTGTTGTTCTTGTCTTCGAGGCGAAACGACCAGGTCGGAGAAGATGAAAGGGCGCTGATTAAAATAAACGGTGGCAACAAGTGCGGGAGCGAAACAGAAGATGAGGCAAAGTCCCCGACAACATGAACAAGAACAAGAACAAGAATAGGACCAACTACAAGTACAACAAGAATGTGTAATTTATGCCCGTGGCTGGTCAGGAGAACAACAACAACAACGACAAACATTTTTCCAGCTCCCTTCAGCCCTGTCTGAACTGCGGCTTTTGTTCTTCTTGCTCTCCCACCCCGCTTATCTTTAGGTTTCCCCTCGACTTCGGCTTCGAAGTCTTCGCATTCTTCGCCCGCATTTGCTTTTCTTGCTCTCTCCTTGTGCCTCCTTCGTCGCCTCTGCTCCGTCTTCTGCCTGGGTCGAGCCTCTCGCCGAGCTCTCGGGACAATCAAGCGTTTCAACCACACTGGTTCCTCGGAAGATGGAACGACATTCATTCGTTCGTCCGTCTCTCCCGAAACTTGGGAAATTCCTCGGTCCCGGCCGTCCCCTTCTTCGCCTTGCGCCCTCCCGCGGTTTGTTTTCGGCCTCCCCGCCCCACTCAATTCCATTGTTTTTGGCTTTCCGCGAGGGATCGAAATTTCCCCTCAAGATTGATTGGCGGTCGGCCCCCGGAGTGGGCCGCAACCTGCTTGGTGGAAGCAGATCCGAATTCAATTATTTTAATGATCACCTGGCCGTCATCGATGTTCAAGTATCGCGCGTACGCCGCGTAGGACGAAGATCGGGTGTCGCAAGTGACGAGAGAAACCGCGAGGCAGGCAGCGAAGGGCGGGAGGAGCGAGGGCAGAGAGGGAGATGGGAAACTGCCTCGGTTTAAAGAATCATCCTGCAATTAAAGTGATAATTGCATCAATCGTGCCAGAAGCCGCCACGCCACCGACTCCTGTTGCTGTCGCCGCCCCGACGCCGCTGAATGCGTGCCTTTGCAAGTCGCTCGTGTTAAACGCCGCCTTTAACGGAGCGGAAATGCATTTAATCGAATCTGTTGCTGATTATTATTGCTCCCGCGGCGTCAAGTGCTCGGAGCTGCGTTCATTTCACTTGAACCTTGGGATTATCGCCGACCCAGGAGGCTTCAGAGGGCGACAGGCGGGGGAATCATCGACCTCTTCGACGGGCGTCGAAGTGCAGTGCAAAGGGAAGTCAAAATTAATTACATGTAGTTCATACACACGAACAGCGAATGCGTTTGGGTGGGCGAATCGGAGTCAATTTCGCCGCAAGAAGGCCGAAAGGTTTAATTGAAACCCGCTATTAAATTCCAACTCATAGTTGATTAAAGTCGTAGCCGTAATTATCATAATAAACACATCAAGCGCTCCTCAAAATCATCGGTTTTTTTATAGATGAATGAAATGAAAAATGATAAATTACTCATACGACATGGATACCATGGAGACTTCCAATCACCATGGAGGACAAGCAGATTACTCATACGTCATGGTGAGGAAACCTCTTAAGCGTTCTCTTTGAAGCCCTCACGCCATCACTCTCGCTCTGCCACCAACGGCATGACGTTTAAAGTGCATTAGAACTGCCTGAAAATAGAATATAATTTTGCATTTCCGTGAAAGACGACATCAAAGGACGACATCAGCCACCCCTTTAAGATCCTCCTCTCCTCCTTGTACACAGCCTCCATTCGCAGCAAATTCGCCTCGCTCTCGTCTCGGGGTCGTGGGGCGACATTTTTCGAAAATCTCATTTATTTCTTGGGGAAACGAATTATTTTTAAATGCTCCCCGAGCCGGAAGGGAAGACAGACCGTCTGTCCGACAGCCGAAACGGATCGAAGCGGAAGAAGAGCGGCCAACAGAGAATATGGCGAATTTTCCGAACTAATTAATGTCGAAAATTCCCTGCTGTCCTCGTTCTCTACGCCCGCCTCGCCCTCGGCTCGTGACGAGAAATTAGGTCAGTTTTAATTATTGTCTGCCGCCGACTATCGAAAGGTACAATAGAGCGGAGATAGCGACAGACAAAAGCGAGAGAAAGAGGGGAGATGAAAAAGTTGCGGAAGCCTGTAAAACAGGCAAAAATTTGTGCAAACATTAAAAAAGTGAGCACTAAATAAATGTAAAAAATAAATTTAAAATGTTGAAAATACAAACAAGAAAATATAGGACAAAAAATATCAATAGTGGATGGAAAAATGGAAGACGAGAGTGCAATTATTGGTTCAGAAGAACAGCGAAAGTGTGGGATCCGCGGAAGCCTGTGCAGGGGGTGGACGCGCTTTAGAAGAACCCAAATTAACTGAACTTAATTCGTTTAGCCTCAAAATGTGGAGCCATTTGTCAGACCACGAGACGCAGAGGCGAGACTACGACGAAGTAGACGAAGAAGAAGAAGAAGAAGACAATCATTAATTTTGCAAAGCATTATATTGAGCGACTGCGGTTGGCCTCCCTGCCACCGAGAGTCTGGCCATTTATTTAATTTTTCCCGTCGCCCGCACCTCGTCTCTTTCTCCCAGCCTCGCAGCGAACTCCTTGCCTCGGTCTCGCTCTCGCTCTCGTTTCCTTCTTCTTTTAAATTCATTTGCAACTCAGCGAGTGAGAATTTCTTCTACTCGATTAACTTTCCATCTTTTCCCCCTGTTCTGCTCTCTTCAGATGCTACTGTGCTCATGCGTTAGTACATCTGTGCGTGTGTATGCGTGTGTATGTGTGTGCCAGTGTACGTGTCTAATCATAATTGCTGCAAGAACAAGAGACGACCACGGTGTAATTGTGTGCAGCGATGTTCATGAATTTCCAACTGGCCGCATTCGTCTCCCTCGTACACCCAGCGCAAGCGATCGCAGCATGGAAAATTAATTTCGAAAGCAGTAAAGAGAGACCAAGATACCAGGGAGAAATTAAATTAAATCAACAACAAATAAACAGAAAATGTGTGCAAATCGAAGCGAGATAAAGAGGCGAAATTGTTGAGAAAGAGAGCAGAAAACAAAACATTTTGAAGGAAAACCCTAAATAGATGGCTTAAAGACGATTAAAAGGAACACCAAAAACAAATAACAATGATGAGGATCAGCTTGGAGTTGGAGTTGAGTATAATCGCCGTTAACGAAGGTTTTCGCGTGGGGGTGCGAGCCACAAATTGCGCCTAAGTGCGAGGCGTTTTCGCAACAAGTTGGCCGGGCAACTCGACCCGTTTATCTAGGCTTCCTCTTCTTCGTTTTCCCTGTTTACAAATCGCCAACGACGATAAGATAAACAAATGGAGAGCGTTTCCATGAAGTAATAACATCAAAACTGGAAAACAACACGGGCCTGGGAACCAGTAAATACAACAGGGAATAAATTTAAAGAGTTTAAGCGAAAAGTAAAGAAACCCAGAGGGAAATAAAGATTCGGAATGAAAACAAAATAATGGCCCCCGAAGGGCGGGCAGTGGAAATTCAATATGAAACCTCGAGCCGGCCCCTGGTGCGCCGCCCCCGCTCGACCTCCCGACTCCAGGCCGCAGACGACCGCAACAATAACTCCGGCGGCGACGCCAACAACAACAGCAACTGCACTGATCGGCAGCATCATGAACCGAGGGAAAATCTTCATTAAAAGCACATAAAATGCACCGAAACCTAATTAAAATTGAGTTTGGCGCTCGGGACCGCAGGGACTGCGACAACAACAGCAATAACAAGACCCACCACAGTAACAATAACAGCATGAACGCGAGCACAATTACAACACAGTACAGGAGCAACAACAACAACGCTGGTGCATCGCACCTCGCCAGACGAAGGACGGAAAGCCATGACGTATCGGGCCAGCCAGCAAAGTAGAGCAGGACAGCAACAGCAGCATAAACGACAGGACGCGAGAGCAACGAGAAGCAAGAACAAAATTAGTTTTAACAAAAAGTGGGGAGAGGAACCACAACAACAACAAATAGCAATGCAGCGACCGACACCAACAATGTGTCAATTTGTTAAGGAAACGCTGCATAGAGAAGCGGGCGATAAAAAGCGAAACAAAGGCAGCAGACGACATCGACTGGAATAACGGACACAGACAGACGGACCGACAGAAAGACAGACAGGAGGAGCGGAGTAGGAGAAAAAAGCAGACAGACACAACAACGAGGCGATCGATGCCGCCGGCAGATGGGGCGACGGGGCCGCCGGGTTGAGGTTGAGGTGGAGCTGCAGCAAATTGCTACCAGCGGACGATAGTCTGTCATCCGCTGCAATATTGCAGCATCGGTCGTGGCGTAGTCGTGGTTGTTGCTGTGGCGTTGTCTTGTAGCTGGTTTTACTATTGTGGCAGGGCTGCTGGTGGTTGGCATTGCTGCCGTGGTCCTTGGTGGCCAACTTTCATTACAGACGGGAAAAGGGTCACGAGGAGAGGGAAGAGACGGAAGGAAGGAGAGAGGGAGAGGAGGAGGAGAACAAAAGTCGTCATAAAGGAAGGCGGGCACGACTTGATGTAGATGTCCCATGAGAAAGAGCATTGGCACAAAGAGCCATAAAGGCAAATCAAATATCGTAGCAACCGCGGCCTCTTCAACAACTCAAATACTCAGATACTCGAACGGCAAAAACACAACTATGAAGTGGAATAAGATACATCATAAAAGTTGATTAAAATTTATGTATGTTTTTTCTCTTTCACCTCGACCTTGAGCGAATCGAGTCCAAGAGAGAAAAATCGAAATATAAAACAGAATGCGAAACAGAACTCAATAAAAATCCTCGACTTCAAAGCATTCGAATGCGACAAAATACAACAAACAAGACAAGCAATGCCGACAAAAACAAATCTATGACAACAAAGTCAACAACAATAACAACGAGATATCACCTCGAGTCCACGCGACTGTCAATGTCATTAACCAACGAGCCAGACGGGTCGAGTCGAGTCGAGCCGAAAAGTTGAGTGGAAAAGTTGAGGTTGAGAATTCTGGGACCCGACCACATTATCTTGGCAACACTATAAAACAGCAACAACAGTGCACACAACAAGAAAATAAATAAACAGCAAGTAGGTAGACGCGCAAACAACAACAACAACCAGTTTGACATTTGACTGATGATATCATAATGTGTCAAAAGCAATAATATCAACAACAACAACCCAACTTGACTTGCTTTCAGATGTGACAAGTTAACTAGTATTCAGCATGATCATCAGTTTCGCGTTTGTTGTAATACTGCAAGTTATCGTTGATGTTGTTATTCTTATCATTATTAAACCAACATCAACAACATGCACTGTTCGCTATTCGACGGAAACTGTGAGGGGAACGACGTATGGTCGGAAGTGTTGAAGAGTCGATGTCAATTACCGTTTACCGTCATCATTATGTGAAATAATTACGATTGTGAAAGACTCCTCTCCCACCGCAATCAGTTGTCGGGATTGTCATTGACATTGATTGTAAATACAGTCGATTTCCAACTTCAATAGCCGACTGGCGCTGGGTGCAGCAGGCAATCGAACAGGTCGGTTCATTTGCCACCGAATATCCCATAAAATGGTAGTCTGGGTCTCACTTCGGTTCACAGTTAAAGCGGTTGGCTGCTCTTCAATCTTCGATCTTCGAACTTAGACCACTGGAATAGAACATGGATGGTTCTTAATAATGGTGCCGTAATTTCGACAGATCTCTAAGAGACAAAATTAGTCAGGACAGAGTCTCCAAAGGTCATTTGTACGAGGCTGTCGGTGGTCTTCGAGAATAAGATTAGTATAAGAGAAGAAAGCAGTCGACATTTATCAATGAAAATTGTATATGAACAACGATTGCCATGTGCTGACATAATATGGAGGTAATCAAAACAATATCATAAATAGAAAATTATAACACAATAAATGCAATAAATGGAATCCAAAGTCTTAACAAGAGCCAAGAGCTAGCAAAGGAACAGCACTGAGATATCGGGCAATTGAGGTCTAGGACGTTTGATGGTGGATTCAGTGACGAGATAGCAACAAGGTGAACATAAATTCCACTAACGCAAGTCTATCAGGTGAAGAATGGCAACCTAAATAACTGCTAGGGGAAGAAAGGAAAAACTTCAGGTGATATGGAGAGAATTGATAAAGTCGGAGCAACAACGTTCTAAGGTCGATGGGCAGATAAGCCGAAAGATAGTGGAGGGAAGCATGAGTAATGGAAGCGCTAGGAGAAAGATTGCGTACCTGGGTATCTGGGTAAAGTGAACTGTCGAAGGAAGCCCGACTGCGGGAGGTCAATGAAAACGGGTATATGGAGGATTTATCCATGTGTCACAGAAACTAGCAGACGAAGGGCGGAAAGGGATGACTCTAAAAAAGGGTCGAGTGCTTCAGGTCCAGCCGCATGTTCATTTGCTTGAGGCCCAATCGAGCAGAAAGTGACAACGGGGACAAAACAGAGAGAACAAAGCCCACTGGGGGAAACTATGAAAGTGCCCAACAGCACAGCAGGAGGGTGGAGGTCGGGCGGGGGCCATCGATGGGTTGATGGACTGCCGAGAGGCCGAGTGCGATCGAACGAAGATTTCTAATTTTATAGGCGGGCATTTTCGTTGGCAAACAACGCGGAAGGACATTTAATGAATCATGTCTGAGAGCGTCCTCCATCGAGTGCCCGATGCCCGGCTCGTTTTCACACCAGCCCAACCTCACTCTGTCTTTAATTTCAAAGTAATTTAAGAAAAAATTACACAAAAATGTTCTGTGTATCGTCGCGTCGACGACTCCACCGAAGGATGTTACATTTGCGTATGAGAAGGGGCCGGAAATCGTCGTCGTTTTGTTCTCTTACGGATTTCCGTTTCCGCTGCGGGAGCTCGAGCAGCGGGCTTCCGATCGGAAATGGAAGAGAGACGATGGGGGTGGGGTGCGAGTGAGAGTGCGAGAGACAAATGGCAGAAGAGCCGGTGCCAGTGAAGAGGGAAATTAAATTACGTGGAACTAATGGAATGCGCTTTCTGGGGCAGCAGGACGACGCCAAGAGCGGGCGAGGAAGGGAGGGGTTGGGGGAGGAATGAAAGAAGGCTTTTTAATGCTATTGTACTTGTTGAGTGAGAGTGGTAGAGACAGATGGCGAGGGCCGGGGAAGACAGGCAGACAGCGATTCCTGGAAGGCGCAGAAATCAAACAAGGCGCAGCGAAATCAGGACTTGCCCGACGGCCCTTGTAAAGGCGGGAATAAGTTCCGGATTATTTTCCAATATACTGATTTCAGGGCCCTCGCTAATGAGCTGTGGTGTGTGTGGATGGGATTGGAAGGAATGGGTGTGACGTGGAAATGTGGCAAATAAAAACATGATTAATTTGACCAAATGATCGATGGTGAATATTACAACAACAACAAATATAGAACAAAGGACGAGACCAACTACATATAAATGAGAAACGTAACAACATCGGCTACAACAAATCAACACTAGACCTTCGACCTTCAGACGAAGATGGAGACAAGGCACGCAACATATGCCAGTGACTGCCAGACGTAGTTCTTCTCCTTCGCTCTGTCCCTCTCTCTCTCTCTTTCTCTCTGTCTCTATTTGAATTATTCTTCCTTTATCCTCTCGACAGGTCTATGGGTTATTTGTATTTAATGACTTATTAAACGCGTATTTCGCTCCTGTTGTTTTCGCGTTTTTAATGATTGCCGTTTAGTCGACTGTCTCTGCCCCTCTCTCCGTGTCGCTGTCTCTTCCACGCGCATTTCCGCATTTCCCGACGACTTCCACTTTACCAGCAGCAAATCCTATAACAACGTCGACAGTGGAGTGCTCCAAATGTGTTTTTAAGCACTTCTAATGACGGATACTCGAGGGCTTTTTGGTCAAAACAACGTCGTTTCCCTTCCATTCCGCTCCAATCCGTCCACCGAACAGCCGATCCGAACGCTCCTATGGTAACCTTTCGAGCTCAGGTTGGCCAGTCTGACATTTTGACCTTCTATTCTTCTTCCTCCCTTCGTTGCCAAGGGCAGGGCGGGAAGGGCGGCGAACACGACTTGAACGGAGCACGATACAAAAACATCCGACATTTAGATTCAAGGCCAAGAACGTAATGAACGACAACTTGATTGAGTAACGAATGGAAGGTGCCTACTGCCAATGACAACAACAACAACAACGGCAATAAAAAAACGAATACATCAAAGAAGAAAGAATCACGAGGAGCTGGCTGTTGCACGGAAACAAATGCGAAAAGAAGACGAGTCGAGTCTGGTCTTGGCAGCAGGTGGAGTAAATGGGCCGGGATCTGGTGCACAGAGTTCGCAGAGACAGAAAATAACAAGAGTTTTGTTGTGGATTTAAGGCGCCTAAGAGCACGCAAAATCGACGTCTGCCACTGGGGGTTTCGAAGGCACGGTGGAAACTTCAACGTTTTTGGTATGTCTATTGAAACTTCCCCTTAGTAATCTGTAAGAAGACTCGTCGACTCGTAGAAAAACCGTCGAAAAAATTATTAAAATGCATTGCTATGCAATAACAGGCGCTCGAAAGTAGGCAACACTCGGCGAAAATTAAAGTTCCATTGACACTTGTTGCTTGTAATTTTCCACACGCAACTTTGGGAACATTTCATCGGGACAGACTGCCGGGGGAGGGAGTTCTCGCGGGGCTAAGTGCCCGAAAGCATGCAACATTTTCTCCACTACAAAGCACTACACAAACTAAAACGATGTCGCGAACAAAGTGCTAAAAAAACATACAATTATTTCGTTAAATCCCTTCGGCCCTTTGTTCCTGTTTCCCCCACTCAACTCTTTTTTGAGCGGAAATTGCGAAACGTTAGTTAATTGCTTTGATTGCTGAGCGAATTAAATTGACAGATGACAGATGGTGGGCGAATGTCAAAGCAACATATACAGGAGTAGCACGGGCAACAACAACGAGAACACGAATTAAATCCGCTCATTTAATTAGTGAAGTCTAATGGAGCGGCAAACAAGGACCAACTTGAGAAGGACCAACAGCGAGGAATGATAAATAACTCCAAGGAGCGAGATCGGACGAGGAGGAGAATGAGAGAAACGTGCGGACGACTGGAGCCGGAGAGCGGGAGCGCGAGAGCTTAATGAGGCGATGATAGCAATAATGACAAACTGTCAATGCAATTACGAGGACGACGGCCCTCTCCCCACTCTTCTATCCCTTTGTCGTTCTTCTTCTTTCCATCTCTCACTCTCTCTTTCTGCCCCCTCTCGTTTCTCGCCAAACGTCAAATGGCAGCGAGCAGAAAACTAATTTCCGCCACAAGGCGATCAGAGATTGAAGGGAGGCGACTGGGAAAAGAAGAAAAGAAGTCAAATTAATGAAATGGCATCTCGCGACAAGCGCCACATAAAAATAGCGTTGCCAGACGACGCGCTCAACGCGGAAGCGCAGAGGGAATTCAAAGGAAAGCTGCAACGAATCGAGATCTGAGGCAGAGCAGAGTTCGGAGAAAAAGTGCAGCACGAGCAGGGCCGAGGGCACGTGAGGGGCGGGCAGGGAGGCGACGGCGACGGCAGGGCGTGGGTGCAGTCGGAGTGCAGAATACGGCAACAACTACGACGCCAACAACCACACAGAGCCTAAGTGGGGAATTTATGAGCGACAGATGAGATTTTCTTGGAGCAGAGGGGAGGGAGAAGGAGGAAACCGCTAAGCGACGTTCGAGAGCAGGGACTGGGGCGAGCGAGAAAGTGCTGGGCAGAGGTAGCAATGGAAACGTGACCGCACATCGATAGGCAGCGAGATGGAGTTGAAACCGAACCGAACCGAACGGAACGGAATGGAACTAATGAGGGCGAGCGAGGGGCCGGAGTCGGGGGGCCCCAAATGGGGAGTGGAAACGCTGAAAGCATCGTAATAGAGTTATGAACGGCCCGCCCTCGCGAGAGGGAGACGGCGTGAAGGAACGAAGGAAAGAAAACGATGCAGCAACTGCTCGAGAAGCACTGCAAGCGTTGCCACATACATGCAAATTGCACATATTTTCGCATTCCAACATGAAGTGGCTGCGACGGTCGCGACGATGATGACAACGATTGGGGTTCGGAGCGATAATGACGATGACGATTGCGATGACGATTACGAGGAAGGGCATTCGGTCGAACACAGCGATGATGATGAGGCTGAGCTGGCGATGACTTTAATGATGTTTATCCAGCGGTTGATCGCGTTCGGATGGATCAAGTCTATGCTAATTACGGTAGGGCCGATGACGAAATCGTCGGGGATGATGATGAGGAGAGCCACCGATGATGAGGATGGCGGCGGTGATGAAATGGCGACGTTGCTGGTGCTGCCTGGCGGGCAAATTAAGACGTGACACAAGAGCCGCAAACAGCGCGGAGCAGGGCGAGGGACGGCGACAGAGACAGTGCTAAGATAAACAACCTGCGACACGGGGACCGGGCAGGCGGCCGGGCTCCGGAGGGGCGGACGAGGCGAAAGAAAACACGGGATGGATGGAGATGAAATGTAATGCTAGATAAACAGACAGCAAGGTAAACACACGGACAGCGCAGCGAGAAACGCAGCGAAAAAGACGGAGATATAAATAGAAAGGGAGACAGCTCGAAAGAGAGAGCAGAGGGTTTTCGCAAGGAGAGGCGAGCAAACAGAAGGTCAGACGGACCGGGACGGGTCCGACACCAGCCGCGGCCCCACAGACCAAGGGCTCGGATCAGACGCCCGGAGGGGCGACAGGGAAAGACGAGGAAGGGGCGGGGCACACGGGGTGTTGAAGGGACAAACAGACGAAGCCAGACTCGGGCGGACGAAGTGACATCGAGGCAGACAACAAATGGACAAACAGAGAAAAAGGCGACGGCGACGACTTGCCAGTGGTTGACTATATTTAAGATCGTTCACATTTCCCCACTTTACACGACGAATATGATGGAAGTGCGGACGACGTCTGTCTGGGCGAGTTTCTCGTCGTCTACTTCGGCTTGAAACCGGTCCCCTGCCCTTGGTCCTCTCGCCTCGCCACCGCCTCCACGAGACTCCTTCAGGTCGTGAGCATTGGTTTTCGTCGCCGATTGAGGAGTGGACGGACAGACAGAGGGACAGACATGTGATTGGACAGACTCGCCGTGGCGTGGGCTGTTCGTCGGAGCGTTTGAACTGGTCGCTTAATTGTGCAGGACTACGGAGTTTATTTTTGATCTCTTATTTTGATCCGATTTTATTGAATTTCTATCCATGTTCCTTTCTGCATTTGCTCCATTTCCTCCATCTGTCCAAATTGCTTTCCCAGTTATTTATATATTTTTTATTTCGTTTTACTTTTGGCCTTTCACTCGTGTTTGATCAGAATTTTGAGTTAATGTATTTTTCATGCGCGGCTGTTAGAGTGCTTGAATGAGCAGGAGGAAAAGAGGGGATTATTGTGGGAGAGAGAGAGAGACAGGGAGAAAGGGCGAACTCGATGCAGACGCCGTCCGCGCACGTTCTGCGTTCGTTTACGATTCCAACCAGGCCCTGGAGGGTTGACATTACACATTACGATGGCCATAATTCCGCCAGTGGGCACAACGAGCAGACCAGAAAGAGACGAAGCGGATTCAAGAGGAAGTCGAAATAGAGAAGCTATAATAAGAGCAGTAAAAACAGCGAAATGTAATTTTTGAGAATGAATTTCATCAAAACCATTATTTTCGAAAAGCATATAAAAAAGAAAATTAAGCCACATTCATCAATTGTTCATCGCAAAGACATCGGAATCGCGAAAATTAGTACAAATTAGAGCGAAACGAAACCAGGCCGCGGCCTAGCTCGGTATCTTTGCAATTTCTATGGCCTCGTAATTTCGGAAACCAACGCAAAATTAAATGCAAAGTAGAGGAATTTAATGGAACAAACAATCTGATATTGGAGAAGAAGCCGCGAAAGGGAAGAGTTTACAACGGGGACGAGAGTTTTAAGACTTTAATCGGATGTCACTCGATACCCTACGGCCCGAGGCCCGCCTCCACCTCCACCTGCCTCGGTTCTTACATCGCGTTTGTTTTGCGTTCTCCTCATTCCGAATTTGTTTTCTCTCATTTTCACATTATATTCACACAACAGGAGGGCCGCCGGCCGAGTGAAAAAGGAAGATCAAGGTATTTTCAACAGAACAACACGGCGAGTCTTCGATTTCAGCCGTCTTTATTTATCCCCATCGTCGCAGTCGTCGCGTTGGCTTCCCAGATTGAGCGAGAGGGACTGAGACTGAGGTATTGAGAAACAGGAGACGCACGCAGGAGAGTGCAGAGCAATGGATTACCGCATAAACAGGGCGGTGATGAGCGAAGTGGGAGGAGGGGATGGCGAGAGGAAAACAAATAAATGAAACTACAATCCCTGCGAGCCATGCCGTCGGTACCAACAGTGTTTTATCGCCGGTTTATAGTTCATGAATATCATTGGAATCGATGTCGTTTACGATATGCGATACGACGACGTCGAGGGGTCGCCGTCTATCGGCGGGATATTAAATGAGAATTATATGGTTTTCATTGTTATTATCAATCCATCGATCATTTCTAATCCGCTTAATGCCATGTGAAGGCTGCTGTACTTGTAACTTCTGCGTTTATTGTTGTCCCGCATCCAATACAAGGAATACTTGTCGATAACTTTTCCGATTAGCACGCAATCTCGTCTGCTCCACCTCCTTCGCCCTACCATAATAACAGATCCAGCCGCCCTGACTGCTCCCCAGTGACTCCTTAGCCATGGCAAAGTTCTTACCTGTAAAAAAATAAAAATAAGGAAAAATAAATAAGAATGTGTTCCGAGAATAAAGTAAGGAATAAATGGAAACAAGGAAACGAAAGTTGCTGCGAACGAATCGAGTGTTAAATATTGCATTTAACCTCGATCCAGCCCCGAAGGTGCTCCCAGGAGCAGGGCCGACCAACTGACGTGTGGACAGACAGACTGACAGACAGCCCGATAGACAAAGGGGGTGAGAGGTGAGCGTCTGGCAACGCCTCGCTTTGCATACACTTCACATGTTTTCGTTGGCTGCCTTGGCTTCTGCTTGCCTCGCGCACTTCCCGAACACTGACTGTAGTCGGCCAACTGGGTGTGCGTGTGTGTGGGCGAATGTATCAGCCATAAGTTACCGCTGTATTGGGGCCGGGGAACCTTGATTTCGCGCCAAGGACCGCAGACGGTATCGGGGGACGCGCGACACGGTGCGAAACTTGTTCGAGGATAGTCATAAATCCGACGGCGATGGCGTCGGAGCGCGATGGGAGGAGACAAGGCAAGCAAACTTCGTTCCGGAGGTGGTCCAGGGCAGGCCATGGGTGGCTCCGCGGGAGCGCGAGGGCCTGGGTTTCGTCTGGGGACAGAGGCTTCAAAAGGATTTGGGAACTGGTGAACTTGAAAAATACTCGAAAGAAGAGAGTGGGAAATTGAGAAAATCAGATTCTAAGAGCGAGAGTGTCTGGGAGCGAGTAAACGAGGGCCAAGAGAAAAGTTGAATTTCAGATGTTGCTTGAGATTCAGACAAAATTCCTTTTCACTAGGACCAGCATTCGTTCAGCAGTCGTTCAACAACCGTGGGCAACATTGAAGCACAAACACTCCCTCAACCTCATTGAACACCCCGCTGCCCGACCGCTACATCCTCAGCCCACCACCTGCCTGCTTTTATCGCTCTTTAAAACCATTCGCTTCCTTCGCCGATGCCAGCATTTACTGCGATTTCAAGGCCGAGCTACAAGCGAATGTGAGGAAGGTGGTGAGAAAAGCAGCACAGAAAGGGCAAGGATGAACTGAGCAGGAGGAAAGGAACATTCGCAGCAGAGTGACGAAAACACCGAATTTCCTCGATCGTCACCCGCGATATTTCACGGCGATTAAAAGTTTATTGGAGGATGTGAGCTTGCAAAATATAATTATCGTAGCTTTTGTTAAGTGTGCTAAGGGTGAGAGGAGTCGGCGAAATGGGGGTCGCGTGTGGCAGGAACAGGTGAAGGAGGACAGAACGTGAGGAATGCGGAGGAAACGTACGACCGAAGGACTCCGCTCACCCGATACGGGTTCAAGAGTTTCCACAACAAGAAATTCCGCGAAATATACAAATTATTTCGGAGCATAATCAAAACGTCCCTGTGTAGCCAAAAAGCAATAATAAGACAGAAAGGTGGAAGTGGACAATCTACGTATAAGAGGCGTAGAAAAAACACCTGTGGAGGAAAATGGAAAATGTAAAAAGGCATGGCTGGGAAACGAGTATGAACACAATGGGAGGAAAATGTGGGGAGCGCTATTAAAGCCGACGCGCGGTCCGAGCGCAAATTGTTTTACAATTAAATTTGCAATTGTAATTCATGTGATAAGTCACGAGTGGGAAAAATAAAACCTGAAGAAAACCCACGCCGTTCCCCGAAGCCCACTGGCCGGACCCCACCTTCACCCTCACCACCATCCGGCACACATGGCATTCACAGATCGCCTGCACGTGCACCGACCAGTGCTGCCGGAGTGTTTCAATCACTTTCACACTGCGACGTCACGCCGGGGGTCGAGGGAAATGGAACGGCAACAACAACAACGACAAAAACAGTGCACAACCACACCGACAGCAAACAATGGAAGCACCGGAAATTAGCACAGAGTGGAAATGAAAACAACAACAACAACGCAACTGAGTTGCCGACGCCTCTGGGCAGACTTCGCTGACCTGCCGTTGTTGTTTTGGTTCCTGTTGTTGTTGTGATGGATGCTGCCCACAGCCATGGGCGACCCTAGAGAGGGCTCGAGGGCGAGGGGCAACGACGGGACGATCGCAGAGAAGTATTTGTTCTTCCAATTTCACTATCTCTGGACATCCGTTCTTTGCCCCACTTCCCTTTCTCTCCCTCCAACTTTCTCTCTCCCACAGGCTCTGCCGGGGAGAACTCCACCATTCCAGGACAATATTCCACTTCAATTGGATAAATATTTACTTTCCTCTTGTTGGCGAGAGGATCCTGGGCTTTAAGGCGAACGAAGGAAATTTCAATCGTTTTCACCGGGATTCCTGATTGCAACCAATGCTGATCCGTCATCCATCCCTTTCACTCTCACTCTCGCACCCACTTCTGCTGCTATTGCTTTCTCTTGGTAATTCCCAAGCCAAATTTTGCGACACGAGAGATTTTTCATTTCTTTCGCCTCGCCTCGACGACGGCGCTCGTTCGGAGAAAATCGCCACCTTTTTGCGGTAAACAACAAGGTCATCGTCGTCATCAGCGCGAGGTGGCCCCGCCCGCTCCTCCTCGCATCCAAGCAGGCGCGAGGCGTTGTCCAAGAAGCAGCACTGTTTTCGCTCTCTAAATGGACCGTTAAATTAAAACTTTTCACTCGGTGCGATGTGCAATGTAAAGTGGGAAACGCCAACGAAAGGGACAAGGTAAAGCGCGAGGGAAGGTGAAGGGGAAGACAAAAAAAGTGTACAGAGGAAATGTGAAAAAATAGAGGTATACAAAAGGGGGTCCGGAGGATCATCGAGAGGGAAATGAAGATATACAACGAAATGAGAGTTTTTATTAAAAATCCTCTCTTGTCTGCCCTCCAATGATGATCCTGACTCCTACTCCTACTGCTTCCCGCAGTCGTTCCCATTCCCACCAGGTGTTCTCATCTCCTCCTCCTCTCTCTCTCAATTCAATTATGGCCAAGAAGGCTCCATGTCCTTGTGGCGACTTTAACGACGTTTGTAGTTGTTGTTTATGATTCCGTTAGTACCGCTGTCGGTTTCCCTGTCGTTGTTGTTGTCCTAACATGCAACACACCTGCCACTGTTGTTCTTGTAGTCGTTGTAGTTGAAATGTTCGTCGAGGGAACGACGGACTCGCGAAATTCAAATTTAAACCTAATTCTCGTACTACTCACAAAAAATTTTTCTTTTTTCATGTTTTCAATTTTTCCGAAATTTGGAAAATTTGTTCCGATCAACTTTATCCCCTCTAACTGCTGTAGTTTAGGCTGTACAGAGGTTTAAAGTATTTCAAATTTTTTCTCGTAATTGCAGACGTCCCACGCAACCTGGAGAGGATATTTTTGGCTACATGAAAGAGGACCTTCTCCCCTATAAAGGCCTAGAGTTTCATTTGATTCCGATATTAACTTCGGCCTGCAGACGATCTAGAATAAGTCCCAAAAAACACGAAAAATCCAAAAAATTAAAATTTGATTTTGGATACTTTGACTGCTCTAGCTTCTGTCATTTGGCATGTAGAGCAGTATAAAGGTATTTTTGGAATTCACATCCAATTTCCTACCGCAAAACTTTAAACTGCCATATCTCGGCCATTTCAAGAGATATCCAAATTTAAATCATTATCTCGTACTACTCAAAATAAAAATGTTTTTTTTTTTTCAATTATTCCTTCCCCTTCCACCAGGTGTTCTGCTCTATTCCTCTCTCTCCCTCTCTCTCTCAATTCAATTATGGCCAAGAAGACCCCATGTCCTTGTGGCGACTTTAACGACGTTTGTAGTTGTTGTTTATGATTCCGTTGGTACCGCTGTCGGTTTCCCTGTCGTTATAGTTGCCCTGGCATGTAGCACACTTTTGCTATTGTTGTTCTTGTAGTCGTTGTTGTTGTAATGCTCGTCGTCCTCACGCGTCATGTGGCTCGTTTCACGGCCAAAGACAAGGACAGGGCGACACGTACATAACACGAAACGCAACGGACAGCCCGACGGAGAAACGACGTCCACCTCGACAGTCCTGGCCGTTTCAACGTGTGCACGTATGGGAGCGAGGGAGGGAGGGAATCAAAGAGAAAGAGAGAGAGCCCGGTAATGGTGGAACATATTATCTTTTGCATTTAATTACTTTCATTAGGCTGAGTGTTCTTTCGTATAAAATATTTAAAACTACTCGCCAGAGAACCAAGAGAAGAAAAAATCGGAAGGACTGAAAAAATAAAATAACGAGAAAAGTTAGAGAAAGACAGGAAGAAGAAGAGCAAGTGAAAGCACGACTGACAGCTGGTGTCCGCGCAGGATAACCTTCTCTTCTCGCTCTTCTTCTTAGCCATCTTTTTAACTCTCTCTCTCTCTCCCGGTAAATAAACAAGTAGCAGCATTTGTGTCCCGGCACGCACACGTAATTTTAAGTTAAATAGACCACGAGGAGAAGAAGCGGAGAATCGGGACACGGCGAGAAGGACGCAGGGAAATAGGGGAAAGGAAGCAAGCGAACAGATCACAATTAGTGGAGGCTCAAAGTATGCGATCACCACAGCTGCATGGGATTGCGGGGGATTGCGATCTGGTAATTGAGCATTCGACAAAACGACGAAGAATATAAAAATGACATAAAACAAGTGCATAATGAAGTGCAAAGAAGTGGCGACGAATCGATGACGATCACTCAGCACATGTGGGGGAATGCCTTGAACTGAACTCCATCAACTAATGCCAATTGCAAATAAATTTACAGCAGCGCAATTTCCCCCGATTGCAGTGGACTGTGGGGAGTTTAATTTCGCAATCGAAGCGAAGATTGACTGCTAGAATCTGGTCAATATGTCAATCACATCTCACCGCAGTTCACAACGAGCTCTGGGCTCTGCGGAATCCAATGATGCGACTTCCACGGAATTAAGCGGAGTGAAAACAGAGATAATTGAAGTCATTTAATTCCTCACCACAGCGGAGACGTCGTCTTGTGGCGAGAAAATTTGCGGAACCCCATCGCCCTCGCTGGCCCCTCCGAACAATCACGTCCGCCGGACTTGGGTAGGGATGTTGACAACTAATTGCTTGTGGTGAGCAGAAGCCGGGGTGGCTGGCGAGGGGCGAGAATGGGAGCCAGGGAAGTGGAAACACTTCGGTTTCGCGAATTGGAATTCAACCGGCCCCCAGAACAACCGCAACCTCAGCAGCAGCAACAACAAGGAATCGACAACTGCAATTATTTGCCAGATTAATTAATTTTAGCAAAAAATGAAAAGCAAATGGGAACGTGAAAAGTTCAGAAACAAGTGATAATTAATTTTAATTCGCGTTCGACGCGAAGTTAACTGAAACGGGCGACGGGGTCGGGTGAGAGCAGGAGATCACGAAGCCGCACCGGGTGGGTTCTGGGAACGAGCGACCCGGCACAGACTCCATGGACAAGGGGCGTCACAAATTGTTCGAGCCAATGCCTCGGATCACGTGCCGCGACACGCGCCAATTCATCAATCCACCTGTCGTCCGTCCGCCACCCACCCCCCCACGGTCGCCTCCATCCAACCTCGGGGCCGCCGCCTCTGGCCGTAAATTTCAGTTCACACTCGACATTCGGAGTCATGGAGGCGACGGCGCAGGCAAAGGGGCCCTTTAACGACAACAACAACGACAACGACGACGTCCTATTAGAGCAGCACTGATAATTCATTCGATGAACATTTGATATCGATTGACTTGGAAGGCGCTCTCAGGACAATAATTCATCTTGCGAAAGCGAGAGCGGACCGACCCGGCGCCCTCCGCACCCTCGGGGACGCAATCCTCCAGATGATTATCGATTTTCAGCGGAATTCGAATTCACCGGAAACAAAGCGACCGGACGAGGACGAAGACGAAGACTTCCGGGTTCGGGCCAAGGACGGTGTGGCTTCGCAGCAACTGCGCCAGTCAGATGGAAGGAGGGCGAGGGGTGGGGTTTTCCAAAGTTGCGGACACTTTTTAATTAAAGTGGAGGCAGACGGAGGCGAGTGCCAGAGGTCCGGAAGGGACTTCGCAGAACGGAGATCTGTAAGGGACTGCTAGAGAACTTTCCACTAACAGTTTTCCCGGAGTTTAGCAAGTAGACATTCCTCGGAAATTGTTGCGAAGGAAGCAGGGAAGGAACTAGAAAACCACACAAAGGATTACCCGAATTACCTGGAATTCAAAATTTTTGAGGACATTTGAGAACTGTTGAGGAAAAGGAAATCATTGGAATTGAACACGACTAATAACACAGTATCAAGTACAATGTAATACAATACGAATTCCCCGCCGTTGCGAACCCATTCTTCTTCCGCGCGCCTCTGGTAGCTGGCGATAAGCGGGAGAAAACCGTATTAAATAATAATCAAAATAAACATGGACACACAAACTGCACGAAGAAAAATAAATGAATTGAAAGAGCAAAGCAACGAAGCCGAGATAAAGACATGAATAACTCGAATTCCGAACATTTCGTAGAAGAAGGGGAAAAAAAATCAAATCACAAAATGACGATAAGAGAATACATTAACAAATTTTCACTTTTTCTTCCACATTTTGCATCTTCACCCATTCTTCTCGCATTGTCTTTCAATTGCCTTTCGCATCATTTGATGCCATCTAAATTTTAGAACTTGCTTTTGTTGTTATTTTTGCGATACAACAACAACATCAATAACAATACCATTATTAATAACAATAACAATAAAAGTTTGCATTCTTCTATTCACAACAAAGAGATCTTCAGATCTTCGAAGAGTAGGAAAGAGAGGGAGACAAGGGTGGCGGCAACAAGTGGAATCGATGCCGAATGTTGTTGTTATTGTTGTTCTTCTTCTATCTCTCTTTCGCACACACACTCGCTCACTAGGTGCGATTAAACCTGATAAATAATGGACAAAGTAAATTATGCAGATTTCGTCTTCCCGCAGAATCCGCTGGGGCCGAGAGGGAGGGAAGGAAGCGAATACAAGCGAAAATTTCCATTAAATTTAATCTCGGGTTTGGCGAACAATGACGTCAGCAGATCGGGTGTGTGTGTGTACGATTGCGAGCGCGAACGGAGGAAAAAGTTCAACAATCTAAATTAAATTTCTAGCAAATGATATTTTTTATATTATCAAAAATGTATTTATATTTATTCGTTCTCTCTTCCTGCAACCCACGTACAGAATTCTGTGAAGGCATCCCACAGTTTCCTCCGGTCCGCGGCTCTCAGGCCATTTCCCTTTGGTCTTCGCTCTCTCTCTCTCTTGTCGCCCTTCTCGCCCCACCCCCACCCCTGACACTAACTCTCTTATCTCTCCCCGTTGCTTTTATGCTCCATACCTTGCGGAACGTGTTCGTTATCAGGCGAGCTGCCTTTGCGGCCTTTCAGCTTCCCCTCCGCCCCTCCCCCACCTCCTCGACCGTTCTCTCCGCCCCTTCTATTATTTGCTCATTTATTCGCATACAATTTTAGCACTTTATTTTGTTGCGTTTTCGCTTCGCAAGTGTTTGCTTCCTCTCCTTCTTCATTCCTCCTTCAGTCGCCGCTCTTCGTCGCTGGACGGACACTTAAGTTGTTGTTGGTGCAGTTGTGTGCGGGACAAGTGTTTGTGTTGGTTTCTATTGCTTTGTTGTTGTCAGTACCTTTAACTTGTCGATGGTGGTTGTTGTATTTCCTCTCTCCCTCCCTCCCACTCCCACACACAGCTCTACCGCAATATATCTCAAATTGTTAACGCAAATATTTGTCGATGTATTTATTTATTTTTTCTTTAATCTTCGATTTTCGGTTTCGTAATTCTTCGTTTTGTTTTCTGTTTAGGCAAACTGTGGAATTTCAATTGAAACAAAAAGCGAATGGACTATGGGAGGAGCTGGGGGAGGAGGGCGCGATAGAGACACGAATAAAGATAGATGGAGGAGATTAGATCAAATAGCGAGCTGATGCGCAAACAAATAGAAATCGTGTCTGTGCCATTTGCAGGATTTAGTAATAGCAATCACGACCGAACCAGTGGAGAAGAGGAGGCGGGACGGTGGAAACGGTGGAGAAGCAGGTACGCAAATAGACGTCGATAGATTCAAATGGAGCGACGACGGAGAATAGAATAAATTATAGAGCCATAACTCGCAGGAGAACTCCATTAAAATTCTAATCGAGTATTTGAGGTTTCTATTGACGACAGTATGCCAAATAGAGAGCGATGGAGAGAGAGCGAGATCAAGAGTGGGCCGCGTTCGTTTAATCTCGGTCTCGATAATTATTCAGGAATTTATTCCGCAACTGTCGGCGCCGCCGTCGACGCGGTCGCAATTTAATTATAAAAGTGACAGCGCCAAGTCAACGGAACCGAAATAATTCGCACGACTTTTGACAGTCCGAAAGTGGTCGCGCCCGCAGCGGGGGCCGCCCGACCTACGACCGACCGCCGCTGGGTCAGTCGTGCCGCAAGGCAAGAGAACGGGACCAAGAAACAGGCAGTGGGTCAGCGGAAAGCTCTGAGTTGACGAGTGGACGGGAGACAGGTAAAAAGGTGGGGAAAGAGAGTAGAAGTCCGGCTCATGAGCAAGAGCAATGGAGAGAATTTCAATACAAGGGCTTAGCTAAATGCAATACAAACTGAAAACCCCTGATTCAAACTTTTTATGAGCCAAGGCAGACAGCAAGGCCTATGTATAAATCTTAAATAGAGAGGATAAATAAAGGGGGAGGGGGGAAATCTGGAGCAGAAGGAGGCAGCAAGGGGAGGAAACTTTTAAGTAGAACAACACCGAGAGCACTATGGAAGAATGTTGATGTGTGAGGTGTGGGAATGAGGAGATAACAAAAGTAGATTAATGCAAAAGCGGCCAATGAACCACTGCTGTGCTCCGCTTACAAGCATCGACATTTCAGCGTTTACAAGACAAAAGGCGAGAAATATGAAAATTCCCATTGCAAGAGGCGAAACTGCAAAATGAAACGGGCTTAATTAACAAATACCATATGGGATTCTCTGCGGAGAGGGAAAAGATGGACAAAAGATGAAAGCTGATTGAAGGAAGAAGCCCTGACCACACAAAAATATGGAAAACTGTCCGCCACAAAAGGATCCGGGAGGGATGTGGAACGATTTAAACAATTAGCGAAATAAGCACTAGTGATGGGGACGGAAGGGAGCGGAGAGTGGAGGACAAAGACAAATGAGGAAGATGCGGGGAGGGGGCGGGGCAGGGCGTACAGCAACACGCTACTAATTACGGAGAAGGCACTGGTCGAATCCCGCACGTTTTGCCGGCATCGGGCGGGAAACAGGGAGAGTTTTACTTCTCTTATTTTGTGTTTAACGAGCTCCCGTACACACACGAGTCTCCTCCATTATGTCTTCCACCCCCTCTCTCTCTCTCTCTCTCTCTCTCTCTCTGTCCCTCTGTCTCAGTCTCTATTCCCTCATGTCTCATCCCCTATGTCGTGAATCTTTTCGGCACGCGCGAGGCGACAGAAGACGACGTCCTGTGGGAGCGAGGCCGAGAGCCCAGATCGCAGGGGCGAAACGAGCCGAGCACGGGGACCGGCGAATATTGACAGAAGAGGGTGATGAATTGCGAGGCCGAGAATCAGAGGTTCCGCCTGCCCCGAGAGGAGGAACAGAACAAAGGAAGACGAGATGCGGAATGGGACTGAACATTTTATGAGCGAACTTTTATTTATTTTGGAAAATAATTAGAAAACTTCAGGGGCAGAGAGGAGGGGAGGAAGGCAGGAGAGACGACCCGGCCACGGTGACTGGTGGGCGCCATGCAAATGGCTGACATTTAAAGCACGCGTCGCCCGTCGTCCGTCACGCCGGACGGCGATAAAACCGCATCCGCTTCCGGGCGGCCTCGTCCTGCGGCCGACTCAAATGCCACGGAGCCGGGCCCGGCGGAGGCCTTGATTTATGCGCTATTTTAAGCTCCACGCAGACACAATTAATTGCGAACCTTTTCGCAAACGACACGAGGCAAACGCCAACTACTTTCGTCCGAACGTGTCGCGCCACGAGGGCGGGGGCCGAAAGCACATGGTCAATATTTACAGTTAAGTTGCACGCAACGCTCCCAGCGACAGGCGTTGAAACAATTTCCACGCTCGGTGGCCACATCTGACCACCTGCTGGCAACGCAAAGGCCCCAGGGACCGCCGAGGAAGAGCAAGAGAGAGAGAGAGGGAGCGGGATAGTGCGAACGTGGTGGAGGCTGCCGCAGGCAAAAACAACTCGGAGAAATTGGCTCACGCTCTGCTGGGTCCCTTTCGGGGACCTTGTGGAAATCCCCTCCCCACCCCCTCTCCATCTCCCCATCTCTCTCTCTCTCTCTCTTGATGTGGACGTGCGGCCGGAGGTGTAAAATTATAATTGACGCCATATTGTCTCTTAATTCCCCGGATAAAAGGATGGAATGCAAATAAACACGACGGCGACGGAGGAGCGGCGCAGGCGAGCGCGCGACAAGAGTACGAAAATAGAAAACCTATTTAAAGCCCTCAGGAGAGGGGAGGGCAGGAGGAGGAAAAGTGACGACAGTTCAATGTATCTGGAACTTTTTCCCAACGCAGGGAGACAGCTTCGGCCACGAGGACGGAGGCCGGAACGCGCTTCCCATTGGGGTAGGACGGACCAGCCCAGGGCAACCCAGCCGTCGATGCCGGGGTCGAGACGAGGTCCTGTCAGGAATTTCGGGGAGGCCGGGGAGGTGCTTGAGGTAATTACCACGCAGCAATTAACGGTTTATGGGCCGCCTGGCAATGCGAGGGGGAGGGAGGCAGCGGGACGGAAGCCGTCCAGGGGCGAACAAATGTGCGAATGTGTTGGGTATTTGTATTTTTATTCCCTGGCAGCGCCTCCTAGGCAGTAGAAAGGGCGAGCGAGATGGAGAGAAGGGAGGAAGGAGATGGAAGGGGAAGGGGAAGGAGAAAGGGACAAGCTGTCAGGAGTTAAGTGGAATAGATAAACGAGTGAATTACTGTGGTGGGAATGGCGAGGGCGTAATGGAATAAACTTTGAGTGCTTCATTTGAATTCTAATGGTTGGAGAACAGATTCAACCGAACTTCTCGGAACGACCTTAGAGAAGTTTCCGTGAATATTTTATAGAGATGCTCATATTATTTCAAAGGAAAACGGAGGAAACGCAGAGGTATTTCAATCCCTTAGGAGAAAGAATATACTCTGATGAAAGCACAAAATTTGCCAGAGAGAAGGGAGGTGGATAGAATTTCCTTTTATTGCCTTTTCTCGTGGATGTCTTTAATTGCGAGAAACTCAAATCTGAAGAGATCAAGTGAACGTTAGCGCCTGGAATCAATTACTGGACCACTCAACAAACACTGGTCAAATGAAACTATTATCGACGTTCCCTCGCCCTTCTCCCTCTCCCTGCATCTCTCTGCCTGTCACCCCCTCTTCACACTCTCTCTCTCTCTCTCTCTGGTGATTTGATCCGCTCAGGGAAAAGTGCTGCCAAACGACAAGCAGCAATTAATCCGTTGGGCACATGACGTTTCCAGCATTTGACATTCATCATCGTATTACAACGACAACGACGTCAACGCCTACGACGACAACGACGATGGCTGAAATCATAACAATTACAACAACAATACGAAAGTACTAGCGAAAGACCAACAACAGGCCCGACCATTACCAGAACCAGAAGCTGCCACAACAACCCGCGCATTACAAGCTGTAAGCTGTCAATACACTGACACTTAAGCTCATTTTATTCCACATTTTATTTCCGTTTCGTGAGCTGAAATGTGTCAAGAGCGAAGAGCAGGGGCAGGCAGCGAATGAGAATGAGAAGGGAAACCGAGGAGCGCCAAATGGGTCGCGGGAATAGGGGAGGCAGGAAGGAGACCGGGGTGTGGAATTTGCAAGAGGAGTTTCTGTTGTTGCAGAGCGTTCAAAGTAGGGAAGGATGGATGGAGGAGACCAAAAGCACAATTCATTGAAACCTCTGAAATCTCGGAAGGCAACGGCAGGAGCGGGAGGAGGTGACGCCAGGAGAGAAGGCGACAGCACCGAAAACTGACGGAAAGGGAAATCATGTCAAACGGAAATGGAGGAAAATTGAATGCGGCGTGGAAGAGCCAGCGGGGTCGGAGGGCGGACCGCGAGTAGTTGTGAAAAGGGTTGACGAGGCGTTGCCACAGCGACGAAACGAAATGAAATGAAACCGCATTCTGAGACTTTTCCCTGCGGCCGACTGGTGTTGAGCGATCGCTGTCAAAGCGCGAGCATCTTCAGCTTGTTGTTGTTGTGCCACCAACAACAACACCAACACCAACATCGGAAGCAGCCTCTCGAGCCACAATCAATCGCGTACAAAATCCCATACAAAAACCACAACAACTCGTCACCACCAAAACAAACTCGTACCAGAGGAATTTGTTGATGTTTTCTCGCAGTTGTTGTTTTTGTCAAATGCACTCTACAGACACAAATTGAATTTCTTCCAAACGCACGTGGGGATGTGCGATTGTGTGTGTGTGTGTGTGTGTGTGTGTGTGTGTGTCTATTCCTGTCACTCTTCAGAGGAATACAACAGGAATAGTTGTTGTTGTGTATGTTATTCTTACGAACGTCTATTTTCGGAATAGAAAAAACCCAGAGGCAACTACGACAACAACAACAACAGAAGACCGACACCAGATGTTGCCAACGTTCAACGAGCGGCCGTTGTTGTTGTATTTACTATTATTATTCTCATAATTTTCAAAATTTTAATGAACTCGGAATTATTTTAATGACATTCAGAACACGGTTCTCCCCAAGGAAAAACTGAGAAAGTGCCCGGAGAGAGGGACGAGCGGGGAACCAACGGAAATGCAGTTGGGTGAAAGATTTACTTAATTTGGAGATCAACTGGGGGAGGAGATCGGGGCGACAGCTGAACCACCGACTTGCAGCGGGGAATTCTCCCCTCCCCCGCCCCGCCACAGGTCGGCCCCCGAGTCTCGCTTGAAGTCTCTGTAATCACCTCTCCTACTCGCTCTCTCTCTCCCTCTCTAGCCTCTGGGAGGGTCGCGCCCGAGGCCACCTTCGCGGCCGGCGCCCTCCGTCCGGCGCCCCGGCTGCTCGGCTCGAGATTTCCACGCTGCTCATTCAAAGAGTTTTATTTTTAGCGTCGCCAGAGCTGCCGAGTCGAGTCGGCGGAAGAGGAGGAAGCAGCGGAGCCTGGGGTGGGGGGACGCCGCGGAGGACGCGATTCGACCCCCAACGTAAAACATAGAGAAATCCCCACAAATTCAGGCGGAAAACACAAATGTCTAAAAATAGAATCCGACCGGCTGCAAGAGCACGACAGACCCAGAGAGAGTGGAAGGCAGGAGAGAATGAAAAGGAACCGATGGCTGGAGAGAGCGAGAGGGTGGTGGGAGGAAGATAGATAGATAGATAGAGCGATTTTTGTTGCAATGATTTCAGCTCATCGCCAAACGGAACGAGATTAAATAAAGCGCACAAAAGAGCGCCAGAGCGAGAGCAAGACAGGGAAAGAGAAAGGCAGACGCTGTCCCTGACAAGCAGATGGGAGACCGGAGAGTGAGACGGCGATAACGTCACGGGCTAAGAAGAGAATTTATGCAGAACGAAGGAAGGTTACAGAAATAGCGAGAACCAAAGTAAAAATAAAACTGGGAGAAGCAAAAGATCGCGACAGATTTGTAAGTTTTAGAGAATATCAAGGCATTGTTGTTGTTGTTGTTGTTGATGATGGTGGTTGTGACGATGATGAAGGCAATCCATGTGCTGATGTGCAGCAGAAAGACAAAGGCGACGGGGCTGCACCGCCGACCGATGGATGGACAGTCGGGGATCGAGATAGTTGGACCGGATAGCGAGGAGTTGGACAGAAACACATAGGCAGACACAGAGACAGACATGACAGACAGCGCGTCAGCCAGACAGACAGACGGACAGACGGACTAATGAACGGAAACCAGAGACGAATATAGACCGATGAACCGTCAACAGACGGCGGGACGGACAGATGGATCGATAGACAGGCTGACCAGAGCAGGAAAATGAGCACACGGATGGTCGGCAAACGCTCGGACGGACGCGGACACAGATGGGCTGATGGATCGATTGTCAGCGACAGCCGTTGCTGTAATGAAGACACAGACCATCCCTCTCTCTCTTTCTCCTCTCCCGGCTCTCTCCCCGGCTCTCTCCCCGGCTCTCTCTCCGGCTCACGAGCGAAGCATGTTTTTTCCGTGCGGTGCGTTCATCGTTCGATTTTCGAAGTTCGCCTCTGCTTCTCGCTCAGTGGGCTCTTCTTTTATGGGTTTTTGAGGTTAGGCCTCGGCTCGCGATCGACTTTTATGACAGCTCGAGCAGTCGTGCGTGTGTGCGTCGTATTGCGGGCGTGTGTGTGCAAGTGTGTGAGAGGGTCTTTGGATGCACCGAGTGCAGCGGTGTTGAGAAGCTTCACAAGTGCTTGCGCAATAAGAAATAGTGGCGAAAGCGACGGGGAGTGGGAGCGAGACGCCGACAGAGGATTGGAGAAAACATAAAAGAAAAATGAGCTTGACATAAAATATTTCATGACACGAAGCGCGGGCCGAGAGAGGGATGAACGAGGGTATTAAGAGGGAGAAACGATGGAGAAGAGGAAGAAGGACGGGGGAAATTTGTAAGATTGTCGTAATTAGCTCACCGAAGACTCTCGAGGATTTCAATGGAAAGCTTTGCTTACCTGAAAACAGAAAAAAAAAAACATGTATGTTATATATTGTTCTTAAAAAACACTAAATAAAACGAATGTCTAGAAAAATATTGAAACAAACTTAAATTACAAAAGAATGACAAAATACAAATCCGAAATGAAAAACAAAATTTATACAAATATTTTTTGAAAGCAAAAAAAAAAGGTTATTTTGTTCACAAAAAATAATGTATATTATAAGAAAAAAACATAATTAGAAAAACTAAGAGAAAATAAATAAGAAAATTCACAAAAATCCATCGAAAACTTGAGATGGAGACATCACATCATCTGTTTGCTTGCCAAATATTGACGGCAATAGTTGGCAACGCAGTGCCAGCTCGATTTTCCGCGCACCGGGGAATGGGAGGAAAATCGGGAGGAAAACCCGAGTACGAGCGAACGGCTGCAAAGGAGGACGCGAGAGAGAGACACAAATTAAGAAACATGTTTCGCAGTATTTGCTGCCGTTGTTGACTCAAAATATGGCAACACTAATGAATGGGGCAACACACATGACGAGGCAAAAACAACAACCGCGACTAGAGAAGGAGAGAGCCAGGGGAAGGCGAAGGAAAACGAGATGAAAAACGAGGCGATGTGAAGCAACAGCCGCAATGATGGAAGTGATGAGCGGCGGTGGCAAAGAAGGAGAACGGAAAATGTGGCGAATTTAAAAAGCAAAATTGCTTTTATTATTTTTCGGCCTCAACTGCCAGATGCTTCTTCGTCTTCGCCTTCGGCCTTTTTGTTTTGTTTATTGTAATTTTCTTTGTGTTTTAATAAAATATGTGCAAATTATTATCACGAGTGAGCGCCGGCGGCGGCACGAGGAAGGAAAGTAGGGGAAGACACAGAGATTTGCGTGAAGTTTTCAAACGAGCGAAAGCCACGAGTTTCCTCAGCCTGGGTCCCAGCCCTCGTCTTCACCCGCCACCCTGGGCCGTGGGTCCTTTGAATGACATGTGGTTTTTGCTGCTCTGCTGCTCTACTGCTGCTATGCATGAACGACACAACTTTGTTCCTGTCGCAAAGTTAAAAATCGATGTTCCCTCCAACTGGCGACAACACCTGAACCTAAGCATGAACCCCGGCCTGACCTGAGAAGGTGTTGAATTATGAGCAGACTGTGGTTTTTGCGTCCACCAGCACTTGCCGTCAATTTCCGCCAGACAAGGGAACAGTTTGGTCTCTGAAATACTGGAAAAAGTGGGGCCAAGACCATCGCGGAACTAATGACTGAGAGATGTCTCAATGGAGCTCCTCAATAGGATTCGCCAACGATATGTGGACGAACTCAATGGACTACTGTGGTGCAATAATTCCCAGGAAAACCACTTAACGACAAAATCCCCACTTAGAACTTTACAGAACGAACAAACATTTCCTTGAACTCGCAGAGAAAATAACTCGGGAAAACCCATGGGAGAATCCAATTCAAGGTATTTCGAGACCTCTCCATTAAAGATTAAGTTACTTTGAGTGCTCGTGATGCCACATTTTCCCGAAATACGCTTGCGTTAAACTCGATCTGAGGCCCTGGAGCGAATGACACAGGGCAGATCGGGGGGGAGGAGGAGAGGAAACCTCTCAAGTCACATTAACCAACCAGGATTCGTGCTGAAATCAAACTCGTAAAAAGCCAAAATCCAACAAATATAACAACAATGATGGTATATGGTACAAAAAGAGAACAAATGTTGCCGCCAAATTCATTACATGCTCGCTATCGCTGTCTCCCTCACATTATCTCGCTCTCACTCACGAGCTCACTCACTTGTCAAATGCCTCCCCATGGCAGCTGGATAAAGTTTCGTCGACTCTCGACTCAACTAGGAGAAGACCAATGAAGGAAGTTGGAGTGGCGAGGTAGAGAAAGAGAGAGAGAGAGAGGAGGGAGGAGGAGAGAGGGAGGCGGAATGTATCAAATGGCAACGAATGAATGCAATAAAATATTGCAGCAATAAAGCTGGAGCGCAGAGATAAACGCTTGGATCAGCGGCAGCAACGACAGAAATAACGACGGTACAATAACAATAGCAACAACCACACAACAACAACAAACCTACCCTTCGACCTCAAAAATGTCCATGACGTGGGCGGGGGAGGAGGAGGAGGCGGAGAACAGTTAAAGCCAAAGCAAAAACAGCACCAGACAAAGGACAACCTTCGCCTCCCCCCTCGTGCTCTTCGCGCCCAGACCCCCGCCGTCCTCCATCGCCCTTCCTCTGCTCCTGCCCTCGGAGGGTGGTCGCGGGACGCAACACGTTCCGTTGTTTTGGCGCTGTCGACACTTGCAGCAGTTCGTCGTAGTTGCTCGTTGTGTTTGTGCTGAAGACGAATGACGAGTTTCTGAGCTTTTCAAAAACTGACAATTAACCTCGCTCTTGCTGGGCGTCCGTGTCTGTTGGTTCTCCGCCCTGATCCAACCCAACTGTCGTGGCATTCTCACTTCTGTTGTTGCCAAATCGCCATCAGCCACCAGCCATCAGCTTGGAAAAACTCGGGTTTTCTTTATTTTCCACAAATCCTATTTATTTTCTATTTAGTTTTATTGCTGTTGGTAGCAATGTGATTCCGCCGTCCCTTGGAGCGTCAAAAGTGGGAGACAAAGGACCAGTCGATGAGCGGAGAACAAGGAGGAGAAGAACATTGCGCAGGGGGCGTGGCTCCGTCGTTTGTTCCTCGACGCTGTCGCCTTCGTCGTCTGTTCGTTTATTTGCTCCGCTTCGTCCACGTCGTCCCGTCCAGGCGATAAGAGCGGGCGCTGGCAATTTCGGCAATTTTGGGGTTGCGCCCGCAGGTGCCGGCGCGAGTAGGAGAGCGTAAGCAAAAAATGCACCCAGTTCAACGAACTCTCGTCTCGTGCGCCCCACGAAAGGATCGAAAGGAGACGACTGCTTTTAAAGATTCCAACCTTCGCCGACGCTCAAAGGAGAAGTCGGAACCAAGGGAAGAGATCCGCAAAGCGGAATGAGCAGGAATCAAGAAACACACAGATGGGGGGAAATCAACCAAAGGGACAGAATGGCGCAAGTTGAAGTGCAGAAAACAAAATAACCTGAGGACAGCAAGAGAGACAGGCGGGGGAGGGGCGGAAGCAAGCGAAGAAGGACAACGAACTGGACATTTGCGACATCGCTGCGAAGGGAAATGGAAGGGGAAAATGGCAACAACGCACAGAAAAAACCCGCAGCCGGCCGACAGACAGGTGCCAGACATTAAGGCCGAGACTGGACATGAAAAACAACAGGGCGACGACATAATTCGAGGCTTTGTTATCCTGCATCTGGCCACAACTCGCTTCCATTTCACGCCACCCCACCCGGCCTGCGGGGGTTGGAAACGCGGCTGAGGCACGCGTCAGGCCAGGTGGTTGTTATTGTTATTGTTGCTACTGTTGCCGTTGCACACTTCAACGCGCTCTGTGGAAATAAACAAAAAACGACAGACAGGAGAAAATAAAAGCACAGAAAGTAATAAGAACATAAATATGAATATAAAAAGTAATACACAAATGTCTTTTTTAACATTTGCTTGGCGGGCGTTCCTGTTTACACACAAGTTTGAGTACAACAGGATGCAAACAGCGACCACAGAAACAGCAACAACAGCAATAAGAACAACATTAACCGCAGAGCACTAAACTGGGATTTCATGAAAAATTAAAAACAAAACAAACAGAAAACAGGAAAAACAGAAAACCAGAAAAACACAACTAGAGAGCGCGAAAGCGAACGAATCTTTTCATCATGCAACCGACCAGCGGCACCAACAATAGCGGAGGTATGACAGCCAACAACAACAATTGGGTAAAATGCAGTTCAAGTACCTTTTACGGATTGCCCCCGCCCTCGCGCCGTGCCATTCATCAGAATGTAAACATTGCGAAAAGTGCACCGAGCGAAAAGCACGCGGCCACCAAGAGCGGGTTAACGAGAAGAGTTGGGGAGGCTGATTCTGATTGCGCTTGCAGCGAACTTCTCGGAAGTGCTCGGAGTTGGGCTTGTGCCGGACGATCGTAGCGCATGCTGTTCGTAGGTTTGCCCGTGTAGGCAGCAACAGTTTCCCCCAGGAGCTTATCTACTGCCCTCGGGGCGCGCGATATGAAGGACATAAAAAATTCATCAGCGAACTTTTAGAATAATTTACTCTGGCCTCGAGTTTCGGTTAGTTTTCATTCCCAGTTCCCGAAATATATTCAAATTCTCCAAATAAAAATTTAGAGGGAGGAAGATGATGCTGAGCGGGAATAAAGGAAAGAAGCACATGAAAAGTATATGAAGTTGAGTTAAAAGCAAACGCAGTAACATTAAGAGCCATTTTGATGTAAAACCACTTCATAGATATAAGCAAACATTTTGATAATGGCCTGGTTTGTTTCTCTCGATAGAACTGGCAAGACTTGGACTTGAGTTGAAGATTAAACAGGTGAACAGAATCAAAAAATTATGCAAAATATTTAATAAATTTTAACCACTCGAAATGTAAAAATTATGAGAAAAGGCCGAAGAATCAAATAATTACTTATTTTTTAGTAAAGCAAAAAATGTGTAACTTAAAACCTAATTAAAAAGGCTAAAATAATCAAAAGAAAAAAAATAATCATAAAGAAAGAGCAAATAAATTCATCACAGAGGGGCTTCACGTAAAAAATTCCTATTAATTAATAGCATAAATGAATTTATTTTTTCTATATACCCCTCTATCCTATCTATCTCGCGATATTCGTCCACACGCCCACCAGGCGGCTCCGGTTCCGAGTTCATCGCAATATCTCCACAGACTCGAGTTATAAATCAGGGTATTTCGCGCATAGTTTTTCACATATTTTTTCAGTCTGCGATTCGTTTGTTTGGCCTACAGAGCAAGTTTATGACTTGTTGTTGAACATGTATTTTTTTTTACACAATAAAAACTCACACTTTCCTACGTGTGGCATGTGATGTTATTATCGTTGTTGCTTTTATTCGCTGGCAACTCTCGTGTTTCTCGCGATTTTCTCAGTCTCATTTTTTCTTTTCGTTTTCGCCCTCTGCTGCCCACGTCTTCGTCTTCGTCTCCGCCTTCGCCTCCATCACTTGTGAGCCACACAATAAAGGCCTCCAATAGCAATAAAAACAATAGGGAACAAAAACAACAAAGATCACACAACAGGGTAGGCATCACTCGTGTCCATCGCTCCGGAGTCCGGACGCACGGCCTCTACATGTGTTGGTGCATCTCGTTGCGTGTGCCTGGCTGGCTGTCTGTCTGTGCAAGTGTGTGTGTGTCAGTAGGTTTCGTTTATATTTCTGTGCTTGTCTGGTACATGCCAGCTAATAATTATTTCGGATCGCGTTTTTGGTTTTTTTCAAGGTCTTCTGGCTGCAGGTTTTTTCTCTGATCATTGTTAGAATTTTGTAGCTTTTTTCGCATAGGAATTTGTGTATTGCTCTTTTTGTGCCTTGTTCCTGCTGTTTAATGCCAAATCTCTCATTTTTTTCACGTTCATGAAACACATTTAATTGGCTTAAGAATTCACCAAATCCTCTGAAACAGAAAGTTTTTCTTTTCATGTTTTTTTTTCGCTAAAATTCATAGATTTCAGTTTTGACATTTGCAGATGATCGAGTTCTTAAAACCACATCGGAGTGATATTTTTAATAATGTTGCGAATTTATAGCATCATCAATGGGAATAAAAAATGTTTCGCATTTTTGGACTTCATCCGACGGGATGGACGAGCTGCTCTGGCCTTGGGATCTGGGCAATGAGTTCGAGACTCGCGATGCTCTGCCTAGAGGAATTCTTAACGACGGAGTCATGCATATCCAATAAATCAATCGCTGACCGGAAAGCAGAGCGATATAAAATTGAACCACATTTTTCCCTGCTGAATTAATTCCTTCCCGAATTCACATAAAGTTCAATCTTATGTCTTCTGAATTGAACCAACCTCTGTACAAACGAGGAACCATTTCAAAAGACAGGCGTCGCCAATATCCGTTGTTCATCGGCTTTCCGAGATAAACCCATTGCGGTAGTCGGTGGGAATCGGTGGCAACGCCGCCCGTTCGCGGTGAATTGCAACAAGTCACGGCTTTGCGACGAACGACAGTCGCGAAGACGACAACAACACGAGAAACGAGAAACCCATACAACAACGCGCAATTATTGCAACAATGACGACAAATACGATTACGGCAATGACAACAACAATATGACCTAAATTAATGCTTCGACACAACAAATATAACAACAATGAAACTTGCAAAACCCGCAAACATTTGTAGTTCGTAAAACGAAAAATCGTGAATGGATCGGATCGAAGAAAGAAAATAAACAAATCGGCGAGACAGCAGTGAAGAAAAAGACATTGCATGAAAATATTACAAAACAGGACTTTGTCGATGTGCAGATAGATGAGCGAGTAACCGCTGTACTACATCCATTATTGATACATGTGTTGGTGAGTTTCCACTACATGTTCGCTGATTAGCGAGATTATGGAAAACAACGTGAAGGAGAAAATCGGCAAAAACCAAACAAAATCACGACGATTGACACAATTAGAGAGAAGAAATAGTTTCAGAAAAACGCATTGAGGTTGCTCAGATTAATAAAGTTACGACCAGTACAGATGGGAATAGAAAATTAATAAAATTGAAGAACAGCGACCAAAAAAATTAAAATAAAATTCAATTATGCAGACGAAACAATAAGTCAACATTGTTTACGGGAAATGAAAAAAAAAAAAAATGACATACAATTTACAACGTGATGATATATAAAAGAATCGATTGTTTTTCTACAGGAAGTTTTCCTAAATAAACAAGTTCAATTTAAGATTTAATAAAAAAAGATAAAATAAAAATAAAATCTTTTATTCAAATAAGACGCAATTCCGAGCGATTGCTACCTTTTTTTATTTCGCCTTCTTATTCCTCTCCCATTAATTGATCGAAGTCATGAGAAAACTTGAATGAAACGTGGAGCAAAAAATAATCTCCAGCATCGAAAGCATTTAATAAAATCACAACAACAGCCACCCAAACGGCAAACTCTAAGAGGTATCTCGAAAACTAGTTTTGACGTGTTGTTGTTATTAATAAATATAATTGTTGTTGTTGTACTCGCGGGAGTCACCAACGTTCTTCACATTGGGTTTCGTGCTAGGGTTTCCTGTGTGTGGTTCGTAGGTGTTCGAGTTGGAGTCGCCGATCGTGTGCGGAGGCTCCGCATAGAAAAGCAGCCACACTTCTCTAATAGAGACAAAAATGTGGCACTCAAACAACGACTCGACTCATGAATGAAATGCTTTGAATTGTTCTTGAGTTTTCGAGTTCCTGAGCGTAGGCTTCGCATTGAATTTTCGGCAGGTGAAAAATAGACGAAACCAAGAATAGTAAAAGATTTAGAAAGAGATTCGTCTGTCGCTGCCAAAAACAATAAAAAAAATTATTGGCCTTTTTGTACTTATTTCCAAAATATAATGCATAATATAGAACAGAATTCGTACTGTTAAAATTTATACATTTTATTGTAGGAAATCTTGTCAGCAAATAGCATATTTTTTGAAAAGATTTTCTTCACAGAAATTTCTTCTTTTTGCAAAAATTGCTTATATTGAAATATATATTTTGAAAACAATACAATCCGGTTCAATGAACCTTCAATTAAATTGATTGAATGTGGCTGGCTTCTGGCTGTCGTCTTGGATATTATTTTTATCATTTAAATTGTGTTACGATCTGGTGAGATGTTGTTGTTGCCACCACCTTAGCGATGAACTCATGCGCCGCGCTATACGTCCGTTCACTCACAATGAACCCCTTAAAATAACCACGAGATCCGGTGGCCGTCGATCGACGTCAATGACTATCGAAGCACCAACGCCTACAGGTGCTGGTGATGAACGGGACTAATTACGAGGGAATTAGCGATTCATTAACCCTCCGATTAAATCGAATGTAAACTCTTTATAAAAAATGAAAAAGACAAGGATTTTTTATTTTTTGTCCATGAAAATATACAGTGTTCTTTCGTTATTTGAGCATTAAATCAAAAAGTAGTATGAGTAGTCCATGCACATGCAGAAACTAAATCGCGACCAAAAGGTGGCAAAATCGCGAGAAGATTTGTAAAAATTGAGAACTCGTTAGCAGCTATTGAGGGCCAAGTTCAATCGGGGGGAACGTTTAGTTTTCCATCGCTGTTTTTTTGATCGAACAAATTAAAAAGAGAAGGAAACACAAATAGCACAACAGAAAATATTTCTAATAAATATTCATTAGACTGAACGTGTGTAGAAAACTCCTCCAACCATAGTAACAGCATATGCAATGTAATGTAAGAAGAAAGAAAAGGAAAACAAAAGAAAAACATGAAACAAACGAGAAACAAGTGGGTCGATTTGTAATACTATTTTTGTTGTGGTCGTTGTTGCTTTTTGTAAATCTCAAGTTGAACAACTTTTCGAATGTAATACAACAACAACACAACAACACGAACCTTCGTCTATTTTTCAAAATATACTCAAACTTAACCTCAAAATGCTGCGGATCTCCATCAAATCAACCCCGATTGCGAGAGAACGAGGCGAGGGGAAAAGGGAAATGAGAAATGTCCACACATGTACATCTGTTGCTCCAGGGAAGTGGTTAGTCAGCATTTGGAGCCGTCGCCCAATAACAACATTTATATGCAAATTGTTGGTTTGTCTTCTTCTATTTTCCTAACAATTTCCCAGGGGAAAATGAATGGAGGAAAATTCAAGAAACCTAAATCAGAGAATTGGTTGGAGTTAGAGACAACAATAACAACATCCGCTAAGAAGAGATTTTTCATTGTGTGAAATATGGAGGAAAACGAATGAAGCGATTTATGTGAGAAGTTAGAAGAAAAAGTGAAACAGTTTTATGTAAATCACAAAGAAATCAACGGTGGAACCCTTGGTGAGGAACCGGTTTCTCCAGGGACAAAAACAGTAAAATCTGGCAACTTTCTATAGATCTCCTTGGATTCCAATTAGTGAACCTACAGTTGGAAACCCTTTTCACAATAAAATCGTATATTGGAATTTTTCCAATTGAGTCATAAATGAAAGCTCTTTCATGCCTTTGGCAACTCTTCGCAGAGTCCATCACGACTCCGAATGAAATATTTCCTACAACGAATGACGTCGAGATCCGAGTCGATGATTCATCCTATGGCCCACATATCTACACAAACTCGCTCGCACGCGCGTTACCAACTCCTTGCATTGGATTCCTTTTCCTGACTTCGACCGCAAACGGCAACAAAGCCAGTTGACTATAAGGAAACGATGGCAACGACGACGTCATCCGTGGCGCTCGGCCCCCAGAACTCAGTCCAGACGCGGTTCCTCGAGAGACGCAGACGGTGGGAAATTAATTAGAGCCCGAAACTAGGAGGCGTTTTGACGCATCAGCGAATGCGAAATGAAGCAATAAAATGCGTAATGAAAACGTCATCGTTGACGACGTCGGTAAGAAGAAGTGAAGAAAGAACGGAAGCAAATGAAAGAGAGGAGAAGGAGGAGACAAATTACACTGCGTCGATGGTTAATTGTTTATTTTTGCCTTGGCCCAACGATAATGGAACAAGTCGCTAGCGGGCAGGTGGGAAATATGGTATTCCCAAATACTTAATTTAAGAATGAATTGTAATTGAATTTGAAAAACAAAAAATGTGGTTATTTCTTAAAAAGAGTTTCGGGTCAGATGTATTTACTCTTACCTTTTTCGCTTGCATAAACATTCAATTGTTCATCATCCCGCGAGACTTGTGTGATAATTGATGTTGCATCCATTTAAGCATAAATTGTTGGTCGAGTTACTTTTATTAGATATGATAAATAAATTTTGTAAAAATAACGTTCTATTGGAATCAACGATATTTCAAAATAAAATTCAGCAGCTTAACACTGCAAAGAAATAAAAAGAACAAAAACATATTGGTTGATTTAGTTATCGCCATAATTTCTATATTATTATATTCATAACAAGGTTTTTTTCAAATATCCCGATTTTTAACCGGACGAAATTTAATAAAGTCTAATAATTTAACTCAAATTGAAAATATTTTTCAAAAGTGAATTTTTAACAATTTAACTTTGATATCATCGTATTTTGGATAATCCCAAAGGTTTCTCAAAGTAAACTAACAACGATCAACTCCTGAAACAGGTCGAAGCAGTTGGCAACGCAACGAAAAGAAGCCATTCTGCAACGCTGCGCCTGCAGTCAACATTGCCTTAGCAGCGCTGCATGCACTTCCGTTAAATGCAGCGTTGTGCCAATTGCATTTATTCCTCTCTCTCTCTCTCCCTTATACTCTGTTTTTCACTCTCTGTCTATATTACACACTCCCTCATGCTCCGGCTTAGTTTCGCCACTCTCCCTGCTGGACGTCATTTTTCCTGCTCTACTAAAGGCACTGCTCAACACTAACAACAACCACGATTAACTAATGCACATTGCACTAATAAAGCACACAAACAGCAAAAAAGAAACTAACAACAATAACAACACAGCCGCAAAATGAGCGCAGCGCTCAACAGAGAGCGAAAAACCACAACGAAAAACTCGTTTATATTTTTTTAGTCGTCGTCTTCTTCTACTTCTTCAATCATCATTCAATTCACATTCCACTGCGATGCAGCAATTTGTGCGTTCGCTTGTGTATGAGTTTAAGAGTGGGAACAGAGCTGAGAGGAACGACCATGTTTGAGCCACTTTTTCATTGTAGTTGTTGGTTCTATGTTGTTAAACACGCATCGAACGCACCTTTTCCTGCTACTTCTTTGATGCACTCTGCATTTCACCGAAATCGCACGAAACTTAAGAGAATCTTTTCACAAAAAATATGTTGTTTTCGTTTGAAAATACGCACTTTTTGTTTCCCAAAACCGCAGACTGATTCGTTTTCTTTCTTTTTTACTCTTTCTTTTATTTTTCACTGCTCTCTTTTGTCGTTCGGCTAAACACGAATACGAAATTCTGCTGCCGCCGTCTCTGCTGCTGCACACATTTACACCAAAAAACACACTTGCACGAAGCCTTTTATCTTTCTATTTGCCTACTACTCGACTTATTCTCATATCTTTGATTCGCTATTCTTCTCTTCTTCGTTCGTCGTAGTCGCTGTTTCCACTTTGCGATTCTTCGAGTGCGACTTTTTTAAGGTGTGTGCGCAACAGTTCGGAAAAAAGTATGAACAGAGAAAAAATCGTAATCGTCGACGCCGTTGTCGTCAACGTCGCATTTTTGCACCCGTCGTTTAACTTTTGCACTTCACACAACTTCGTTTCGAATATTTGGACTCGCTTTTATTGGTTTTCGTACATTTTATCGAAGAATTTGTAATGTTTTGTCAAAAATATTTCATTAAAAAATAAACACCACAACGCGAAATCAACGTAAACTTTTCCACTCACTCCGTGTCGTCTATCCCTTGCGATAGTCAATTGGAAACTGAATTCAAATACACGAACGAATTTGGTGAACAGGGAAGGTAAAAACGTAATTCAATAACAAAAATGAAGTTGTCATCAATATCAGGGAAGGTGAACGAATAACCAAAACAAATCTATTTTTAAGTTTATACCTCCGCTATTGGGGATACAATCAAATTTTGACTAATTTTTAACAAAAGTCGGTTTGCAAACAAATTTGTAAATTATAACTCAGGCAGAAATGAACAAGACGAATAAACAGAAATATATTTGTATACATCATTTATACAAATAAGTATTTATTTTTTCAATGAGAACTCTTAATCGTCCTTTAATCCTTGGTTTCTTGGTTTCTTCTTCCAACTGTCTACTGCTGTCATATTTCCTTTTGCTATCTATCTCCCTCTTTACCGTTGGAATTTCAAAAACATACGCTACTGTATATCTAGCCGAGCTGCTTACACTCTCTCACTATGGTATCTGTATAGCTCATCTTCAGATAACTAGACGGGACCATTCGAAACAAGTGCACCATTGGCAACGCCGAAACATATGATATCTGACATTTTTCTAAACGATTCCATAACCAACTTGTTCGGCTGTTTGCTATTTAGCAGTTTTCAGCTTTTTATCAATTAAATTTATTTTAAATAGCTGTTTGAAATGATTGTGGCACGTTCATCCAGTGCGCTGCACGTCCGGTTAGTATTCTGTACACAAACTACATTTGAAGCCTTCACTAACCTCTTGGTTTTCTTTGCTTCAGCTCCTTCGTTGCTCGTGCTGTCATCAGTCGTGCATTTTCCAAAGATTATGCTTCATCCTCTGACGATGAGAAGGAACCGAAAAAATCAAAGCCAGCGAAACAGGTAAAGGAATCGAAACCAGAAGAGAAGGTGGAGGAATCTGCTGCGGATAAATTAAATCGGCTGTTGGCTTCTATGGAAACCCAAAACAATTTTACACAAATTTCTATGGCAAAACCTGGTGAGGGTCACAAAAAGCTTAAAAAGGATGTTAAAGAAGCAGTAGCAAAGAACGATGTGTTCGAAGCGGCCAAACGTGTTGCCTCTTTACTCGGTGAAGACAACAAAAAGACTGAGTCCGAGTTGTTGTCCAAATTACTGGGGCGTGACAATGGAGACGAGACCGATAACCAGGAGGTATCGAAAGGTGGCAACGAGAACGAACTCAGTCTGAGGTAAGCTGGCTTTACGCCATTCTTATTCCTGTATATTGATATACACATCAATTTACAGTGAGCTTATTGTGGGCATGAAGATCGATCGTAGTCAACAGACTAAGGAATTAGGAACACGTGCAGATATTGTGAGGCGTGCGATAGCAAGTAAGCAGCAGCACAAGCGAAGTGGAGCAGAAGCCCGCAGCCACAGATTCAGTCAGGAAATGAAACGAGAGGCAGAAAGTTTCACGGGCAGCGTGAATCTGTTTGGAGGAGAGCCTTTAGGGATTTTCAAAGACGTCTCACAATTACGCGATAGTCCCGACTTACTAAAAACTTGGGCACATCTACAGCAACATGAATTGAAATTGCAAGTGACGCACCCGCCAGCGAACTACTTCCAAAAATTGGCTTTGTGGACAGAGCAGGGCAAGCTGTGGCAGTTCCCCATCAACAATGAACAGGGCATAAGCGAGGAGGAAGTTAATGAGGACTTCTCAGAGCATATCTTTCTGGAGCAGCATTTGGAGTCTTGGTGTCCGACAAAAGGACCCATTCGTCATTTTATGGAGCTCGTGTGCGTGGGTCTCTCAAAGAACCCGTACATTACAGCCCGGGAAAAGAAGGAACACATCTTATGGTACCGCGACTATTTCGAATCTAAAAAAGACATTCTGAAGGATTTGATGAGCCAGGAGAAGATGGAAAAAGTCACTAATAAACAACTCGCTGACAGTTAGAGAAATATTTCATTTCTGTATTACCAAACAAAGTTAAAAATATATTTGAAAATGTATTAAAATGTTTAAAATTACCAGCATCGAAATTTTGCTTAGAAGTTGACGTTCTCGTACATCTTGGGATTGCGCTGGATGTTGTCCTCCATGGTTTTCTTGCGCGCAGCCTCCCAGCGCTCCATCTTCTGTTGCAAGTCGGAGATGTCTGTGCGGACCACCAGCCGATCGATCTCCGCCCCATCGCGAAGCTCCGCCTGGGTCTTGAAGTTGTAGTTCGGGGTGTAGCCGTTTAGTTTGAGGAAGTGGTCGAAGTAGAAGGGAATGATCTGCTCCTGTATTGTGTCCATGACGTAGAGGCTCTCGCGGGCGTCGCCTGACTGCATGACATCGCCCTCGTCGTGGAAGGCGCGGAAGAAGAACTTGGTGTGCTCGGAAATGTGCTTCTCCTGAACAACGACCTTGGGCACCTTCTTCTTGATATACGCGCGCGGCAGGCGGCCCTTGCGCTTGGGCTTCTGGTAGGGCGGTTCGAGGTTCTTCCGCACCTTCTTCATCTCGATTTCGATGCGCTTCTCCACCTGGTAGGCCTGGTAGGACAGCTTCAGCGCGTAGGCCCGGCGCTTCCGCAGATTGGCCTCGATCACCCTGCACTTCTCCACCGGGATGGTCTCGAACTTCGCTGTGAAATACATTGAAACGGAAATGATCGATCAAAGTCCATGGTTTGAACTTACAGATCAGCTCGAGGACGACGTCCGACATCATGGCCACCATCTCGATCGGCTCGAGCTCCTGGTCACTGGAGCCGCGGATATTCGCCGGCACGATCTCGCGCCACACCTCGACAACCACGGAGCGGTCTCGGTTGAAGGTCTCGTCGTTAAAGGCCTGGTCGATGGGGGTCTGCAGGAAGTCCATCGTGGTGTTGCGCAGCTCGGTGGCGCGGTCGGCCATGAAGTACTTCTTGGCGCACTTGCGCGACACGTAGGCCTCCTTCTCGCGCAGGTCCTCGATGCACCACTCCTCGAACGTCTCGAGGCGACCCTGCAGCTCCGTGTGGATTGTCATCGTGAAGTGCAGCTCGAGGAGCAGCACGAAGGTCTTTGCCTTCAGCTGGTCGATGCCCTTCAGGAAGCTCTCGGCGTCGGGGAAGACGATCAGTATCGGGTGCTTGTTCTGCAGGTACTGCTCCTCGTAGAAGGTTTTGATCGCCCAGGCGTCGTCCTTTTCGCGCTGCCGGATGTTGACCGTGGTGCGCTTGGCGATCGAGTCCTCGAAGCTCTCCAGCTCGCCGTCGTCGCCCTCGACCCGGTGGATCCAGTCGTGCTCGTAGCGCCAGTCCTGGTCGGCCAGCAGGTAGTGGAAGTTCTGCAGCATGATGCGCCGGATCCAGTCGCCCTCGATGTACACGATGTCCATGTTGAGGATCAGCAGCTGGCGCTCCAGCTCGCGGAACTCCCGCTTGAGGATGTCGGTCATGTCGTAGTAGGTCTTCACCTGCAGCGGAGGAGAGCAACAGGTCAGACCTCTAGTCCAGGGGGCTCTCCAAGGCAGCATGTACCTGGTAGACGATCGCCATGGCCGCCTCGTACTCCTTCTTCTCCCACTTGGCGAAGAGCTTCTCGTAGAGCAGCTTGGTCTTCTGCATCTGGTCCCAGTGCTGGTCGTTCAGCCGGTCGTAGATCTTGGTGCGGACGATCTGGCCCTGGATGAGCATCGACTCGAACTTGAGTCGCAGCGCGCTCTTGATCATCGTGCGGTTGGTCTTGAACTGGAACATCTTCACCGAGGGCCGGTTCTTGAGCTCGTCTACGTAGTTCTCGTCGATGTCGGTGGTGACGGCGCCCGGGTACTTGTTCTTGCCGCGGCCCAGCAGCTTCTGGCGCACGTCCTCCACCGGCACCTCCAGCCGCAGCCGCAGCCCGTTCTGGAGGCGCGTGTTGAACGTGAAGAAGCTGTCCTTGGCCGTGCTCAGCTCCAGCTGGGCGTTCTTCTGGCCCGAGAAGGGCAGCACCTTAAATGGGTTCGCGTCCTCGGCGTCGACGTCGATGGGCACGGTTTGGAATCGCGACCGCTGCAGCTCCTCGAAGGGCACCAGCGACTTCCGGATGTAGTCCAGAGGCACCTTCGTCTTTCCCTCGACCAGCAGGAAGCTGCCGCTGTCGTTGGTCAGGTTCGTGCACTCGGAGCTGCTCAGCGAGGTCAGGCACGACTCGATGCTCTTGAGGTCCTCCTCCAGCTCCCGCACCATGGCCTCGCGGTCCACGCACAGATGCTCGGCCGAGTCGCTGGCCTTCGCTTCGTACAGCTGGTGGCGGATCTCCTGTAGGAACTGCAGGTACTCCTGGTGGCCCGGGAAGTCCGCCAGCTCCTCGCCCTCGGCGCGGCTATGGTAGACGAAGTCCCGCGGCCGGCAGACGTCCTTGGTGCGCTCCTTGGCCGCCTCCTGGCCGCGACCCTGGGACTGGCGCAGGCGGTCCGCGATCATGCCGCCGAAGTCCCACTGCGGCAGAGTCAGGTCCATGTCAACGAAGGCGTTGCAGGGGGGGTTCGCCGCCTGGAAGCTCTCGGCCGCCCTCCGGTCGGAGCGGCGCTTCGGCCGCGTGATGTCGGCGCGCGCTACCTTCGCCTGGTAGTGCACGTCGACGACCTTCAGCTGGGCGGGGTTCCAGTGGTCGTGGTGGTGGCGCGCGTCGAAGAGGTCCGTGTAGGGCCGCTTCTGGAGGCGCACGTTCGCGAAATGCCGCTGGTCGGGCCGCAGCCGGTTCAGGTGCGGCAGCCCCGTGCTGCGGACCGCCTCGTCGAAGAGCGCCGAGGGTACGCGCTCGCCCAGGTAGTCGCGAGGGTGGCGCGGGTGCCGGCGCAGGGTGCTGTTGCGGTAGCGGGCCGCGGGCATGTTGCAGCGCAGTCGCATCGGCACCCGTACGCTCTTGGCGCGCGCGATCTCCTCGTCGGCCTCGGTGTTGTCGCTGCACACGTCCGGCTCCGGGTCGGGCACCCAGTCGGAGTTCGAGTCGCTCTCGGAGTTCTCGCAGCGAGTCTGCAGGCTCGACCGCTTGACCTCCTCGCACGGGATGCCGAGCAGCTGGAGGCGTCGCTGCTTGACCACGTACTGCTGGTACTTCTTCAGCTTGTCCCGCGCCTCCAGGTACTCCAGCGTCGACTTGGACTTCGCGCGGGCCTCGAACCCGCTCGACGGCGGCTGGTAGCTGGCCAGCTGCCGGGCTGTGTCGCCGTACAGGAAGCTGATCAGGTTGAACTTCTTCACCGAGTAGTGCAGCTTGGGCTTGACCAGCTTCAGGTTCTTGCGCAGCATCCGGTCGTAGTGGCGGCCGAGCCGCTTCTCGCGGTACTGCCGGACCGCGCTCGTCTCCGCCTTCGGGGGCTTGAAACCGAACTGCGGCCGGAAGATCACCAGCTCGGGGTCGTCGGGGCTCTTCCGCTTCTCGATGCCCACCTCCACGTCGAGTCGGACGGGCTCCTTCTTGGGGGCCAGCTCAGCCAGCCACTGCTCGCGCGTGATGCAGCCCTTCTCCTTGCGCTGCCCGTGCGTCAGCTCGTTCTGGTGGCGCTTGCCACGCAGGTCCTCGCCCAGCTTGAAGTGGAAGCCGCGCAGCTGGAACACGTCGCCGGCCTTGCCCACGCGCAGGGCGTCCTCGTCGTCGCTCGACTGCTCGCTCATCCTGGAGGCCGCGCTGGGCTGCGGCGAGTCGCTGCTGAGCTCGACCGCCGCCTCCGGGTACTCCTTCAGCTTGCCGACGCGCTCCAGGTAGAACTCCTGCCGCACCCGGGCCTCGTCGCGCCGCACGCGGTTCTCGGCCTTCAGCTGCCTCTTGAAGCGCAGCGTCTCGCGCAGCGTGTGCGGGAAGATGCGCCGCTGCAGCTCCTTGCGGCGCAGCATGCGCTCCTTCTTGAAGGTCTTCTGGATGGCGTCGTCGATGGCTTCCACCGCCTCGTTGAAGTGCTTCGTGGCCAGGGTGGCGGCCAGGCGCTCCTTCGCCGCCTGCTCCTCGGCCTCGCGCTGCTGCTGCAGCCGCTCCTCCTTGTCCTTGCGCCGCAGATACATGTCCTTGTAGCGCTCCCGCCGACGCTCCTGCTCCTCGGCGATCTGGCGCTTATTGAAGGGCTTGTCCGCCGAGCGGAAGAGCTTGCCGAACCGCACCGACTGCTCCGTGGTGGTAGACGCCACCTCCTCGTTGCGGTTCTGCACGTCGAAGAGGTTGGGCACCTGCAGGCGCTCCTTCTGCAGCTGCTCCTCGACCAGCACCTCGGTCTCGGCCTTCACCCGCTTGCGCTCGATGTACCGGCAAACGCGCCGATACACGCGTTGGTTTTGCAGCTCCTGTTCGTCCCGCTCGTACGTGTTCTTGTAGTCCATGCCCTGGAAGTCCAGTCCCATAGGGTTGTCCGGGTCGATGATGTCGCAGATGAACGACTCGGAGCTCTGGGAGGCCGTCCCGACGCACAGGTTGTCCGCCTGCTTCACCATCTTGGTGATCGTGTCGAACTCCTTCTGGCTGGAGTAGGCCTTCCGTCGCAGCACCTCGGGGTTCCGCAGGCAGTACTTCTTGCGCGGATCCTGCGTCAGAAAGAACTTCTGCTTGGCCTTCGAGAGCTTCGCCAATTGCTCGAAGTTGTGCGGACACGTGCCGATGTATGGCCTGGGTGCTCCGGCTACAAAGCTCTCCTTGCACGGCTCCTTCCACTCCGGTCCCGTCAGGTTCAGCCGCTTCTTGGAGCCCTCGTGAACAGTTCCGCGCAGTTCCTGCGAGGTAGCTGGCTCCTCCTCGGTCATAGTGCCCATGGGGCTCGAGGTCTTCAGGCTCGACGACGTGTACTGCACAGTGGACGAGGAAGCGGAGCACTTGCGTTTGAACTTCTTGGGAACCGCGAAGACCCACCCATCGAAGTGGGAATTCGTGGAGCTGCTGAAGTCGTAGCCCCGCGATTTGGCAGGCGGGGTGGACTTTGAGGTCTCTGGAACGAAGACGAGAGACCTCGGCTCGACTTTGATAAACGGTTTCGGGTTACAGGTTCCCGACCCGTGCAGATTTTGCATGGAAATTGTGTTAACAGAAGGCGACGGCTCCGGCTGCGGCTTCGGCTTAGTTTGGGGTGCATGACGGCCGTGTTTTGGTTGCTGCTTGCTTTTGTCCGGTAAATGTTTTCCTTTCTGTGTGTTGTAGGGAATATCCAGCTTCAGCTCCGAAACAGTTGTCTTATTGGCGCTTCGATATTCCTTTAGATCTGGCATTGTTTCCTATTCAGCAAATAAAATTAGGGAAATTTTTTTTTTCTCCTGAAAATATTTTTATAAAAATGACAGAAATACTCTAAACAGCTTAGGTGATATACTTTGAAAAGTATTTTCTGAAAAAACGCAATAGTATTTCTGATTAATAGGAATATAGTCTTTATTAGTTTTGCATTTCCAAATAACTGCTAACAAGTTTGTAATTCGAGACAAAATATTAAAATATTGGGTATTAAAAATTATTGATGTTTAATATGAGAAATATTGGGTGAAGTAAAGGCTACGCAGCAAAGAATATGCATTCAATTAGGATTTATAATAATAATATACATGTTGAAAAAAATAAAAATATATGGATTACCTCTGAAATGGGGTTAAATAAATGATGATGTCATTATATGAAAATAGAATATATATTATTTTATATAGAATATTGAAGCATTTCTCAGCGAAATTGATGAAAGCATTGAGCTTAAAGTTTTGGCTTTAAAATAGCAAAATGCGCTTCTCGACAGTTTTGCGACAAATTGGACAGCCATCGATCTGGTCTCCACACATTTGACAAGTGCCATGCCCACAAAGAAATACCATATTTTTTATACGGTCAAAACACACTGGGCACATTGTCTGGAAAAATTCAAATTTAAATATTTGCATATTTCGATATTGAAGAATTTCCTATTACCTGCTCCTTGATGTCTTGTAATTGCTGTTTGAGCTTCTGCACATCGTCCATTTGGAAGTTATTAACATTCGACGGTGCAAGCATAACACTGGATGGATTAGCTACAGCGAGAATGTTGTTCTGACTATTTAGTTGATTGCTGCCAGAAACAGGATTGCTCATCGCTACAGGAGTGGTATTGTTCATGGCGACTCCCTTTCCAGAAGTATTCACACAGTGGATTTCCTTTGCCATTGCTTCATCATGTATAGAATGGGCTCCATGAACCTGAGTTTTCAATTAATGACAATGATTTGGTAATTATTATTTAATTTGTTTGTTTTACTTTAAAGTTTTTATACCTTTTCCACCATTCCTGAACCGCCGCAGCACAATGTATACGGTACCATTTCCTCAATTTGTGTGCGGCACATGACACATTTTTTCATTAAGCTTGAACAGTTTTCACACGCAACCATGTGGCAACATGGCTTGAAGAAAACAGATGCACGACGATCTGAGCACACCATGCATTCATCGATTTTCTCTCGTGAAGAAACTGTCTCACGACAAATAAGACATTTCTTAACACGAGGAGCGCATGTTTCACAGCAACAAACATGTCCACAAGGCTGCAAAAGAAAAATCAAAGAGAAAATATAGTAATGGAAATGGATATTGAAAGGAATGTAACCATACCTTAAAGACCGTGTCCCGTTTTACATCGGAACAAACTAGACACTCATCTAGGGTAATAGCTCTTCCAGAAGAAATTGACGCATTTAAAGATTGCGATAAATCGTGACTTAAACTGTTTAACCCAAGATTACTGCCAGTCGCAACCGAAGCTAATGGTATATTTGCTGTTGCTGACGTATGCATTCCAGAAGACATATTGGGTACAATGCTAGGAGCAGCGAGTGCACGGGCACGAGCATTCAAACTAGTACCAGCCACATTTCCTGGCAACTCAGTGTCATCAGTTTTTCGTTCATTGAAACATTTCACAAGGGTTTTGCACAAATTTGGATCAGGACAGAGATCTAATGGTGTTTGTAGCTTTCGATTCTTAAGGGTTAAATCCGCACCATTGGCGGCTAGGAAACAAGCAATCGAAGCGGAAGCCTATAGAGATACAAGGGCATATTAGTGAATTAATGTATTCGTTTGAAGATACAATTTTATTACCTTCTTATCATTTGCATTTCGCAAACCCATTAGTAACTTTCCGAAACCCTCGACATCTTGCAATTGTTTGAGTTGTGCAAGTGTGTGATGACGCAGAGCCTCATGCAGCGGTGTGTCACCGTCTTTATCAGGAATGTTTAAATCTGCTCCTTCTTCGACCAACAACTTAACAATCTGAACATGTTGCCGTTCCACAGCCAAATGCAAAGCGGTTTGCAAATTCACATTTTGTCTATCCATATTGGCTTTTCCCATATGCACCAGCAACTCAGCGATTTCTACATGGTTATTCAGAGCCGCCAGGTGCAATGCAGTGTAACCGTCGTCTTTTTTCTCTTCAACAATCCATGGTCGATTGGTTTTAGTTAGTAAAATTTTCATGGCACTCGGATTTCCTTTGAGTGCAGCATGGTGAAGTGCATTAAAGCCATTATTATTGGTTAGTGTTATGTCGGCACCAAATTCAAGAAGAAGTGAGAGCATTTCATCATGTTCCTTTGAGATGGCATCGTGCAATGGAGTGTCGCCTTCTGAATCTTGCAAACTGGGGTGGCAGCCCAGACTTAACAATGTCTTCACTACATTCAAGTGACCTTTATTCACCGCTATATGTAATGCCGTTTGACGTCTCTTATTACGTGCATTCAAATCAGCTCCAGCCTTCGAAAGTATTTCGATTACACCTGGCTCGTCACCAAAGGCTGCATGATGCACTGCACGATCTCCATCTTTGTCCTCAATCTCAACATCGACATTATGTCTCAATAAAACCTGGATTACTTCAATATGTCCATTTTGGCTGGCCGCTTGTAGAGCTGTATGTCCCGCAAAAACTCCATTCACATCGGCAACTGTATTTTGTGCAGCGGCAGATGCTGATGAGGCTGCATTAACTGTGCCAGTAAGATATTCTTCACAGCGAGACTGTAACGAAAACGATAAAAAGGAACTGTCCCAATTATATTACTATTCTCGCACTTACAGCATAACCATTCGCAGCTGCTTTAACAAACTCTTCGGTAGCATCACCGGAAACATTCGGTTCGAACAGTTTCTTTAGAATTGCTGACAAACGTTCGCCATTGGAAATAACAGGCACACAGCCACCATCTGCAGTAGAAGATGCCACTTTGGTAACAGCCAAAGGATTGTAGGTCCATGAAGTATTTCCCACTTCCACTTTCAGATCGTTATCATGATAAACTTGTTGAACACGTCCCACTTTACCTAAAGTCTATGAATATATATATATATATATATATATATATATATATATATATATATATATAGAAATATATATATATTTTTATTATAATTAATTTAAAAAATTTTTTATTTAAAATAACCAACCAATTGCATTGCATCTGCCCATTCTCCATGACCGCGTTGGAGCAATTTAATGCTCTCCACATCTGAGCATATTTTCACAATATCTCCAACTTGAAACTCTGGTGCAGTCGTTGTGGACGAGGAAACTTTCGTTAAAACCGCAGGATTGAAGGTCCAACGATTTCCAGAGTTATAGGCAACCAGAATATCGTGATCCTCATCAATTCCTACAACCATTCCACTGTTTGTCAGGCACTCAAACATTCCATCTGTCCACCCTCCGTGGCCATGCTGTAACGATTGCACTATTTCCAACTCCAAATCAACAGTCACTTTGTCTCCAATATGGAAACCATGTGGGCCCTTTCCAGGACCATTTTCACCCAACAGTGGCAAGTGATCTCGATAAACGGTGTTGCCTTTTGCATCATTAACAACCTAGAAATTAACTCCTTTACATTATAGTAAGAGAATATTTTGTTTAAGCTCACCTTCAAATCCGCCATGCCCTCAAATCCTACGCGATACAAGTTTTTTGCCCCATTATCCCAAACTACATACGCAGCGGAACGTGGCGAGGCAGACGACCAGTCCTGTATCTCATTTACTTTTCCACGCCTCCCCACGCCACCATCCTGGTCCTCCCATTGCCAGTCAACACCACGCACCACACGGGCGCCCGGAAATATGCCACGCACTGCTACCTTCTTCGACTTCCTTCGCGGCTCCAACATTGTGCGCTCTCCACCAGGCGTGGCAATACGATAGAAACGGTGCCGAAGGTGATGTTTGTCGCCATGATAACAAATGGAACATAGATCGTAGTTAATGCACTCAGCACACTTCCAGCGTATACCGAAAATCGGTTGCTGACGGCAAGTGTCACACATTGTGCCATCGTGTTTAATTCCTGTCGGAGCACTATCTAGTATTCTTAAATCATATGCGCCAGCACAGCGATAATTGGCAGCGGTACCATTGTCCCAAACAACAACAACCTCTTCCGAGGACTCGAAATTGCGCACGGTGCCCACATGTCCTTCGCCGCCATCCTGGGGAAGAAATTGAAGTATTATCAAATTGCCCTAGGATATGTAGGAAATAGTTGAAAGCTAATGCCTACAATCATCACGCGATATTGAAAAGAACACATATCGTGCATCTATTTATTATTTAAATAATAATAGCAGTTAGTTGTAAAGAAAAACAGTTGAAAAAAAAAAGGTTACTCGAACGTTGTTAAACTTCTAGACCAATTAGCACTGAATGATCTGTTGATATGAATGCTGCATCGTCGAGACGTTTATTTCAGACTCGTTTGCTTTGTTGTATGTATATTGCAACGAATTATAAAACTCAAGTTCTGCTGATAAAATGGTCTGACAGAGCAATACATATAGACCCCACACAATAATTTCTTGATACTCTATTTGCTTTTGATATAAAGAATTAAATGCATCTCATATAGCGTTTCTACAATCGCCTTGCCGGCGAAAATAATGCTGCAATGTACAGATAGGCTACTCGTTGAACGATGTGCATCTAGATTAGGAAACCCTCCAGCACGTGACTCCATGCGAAGGGAGTAGTTCTACACATTTGTATAAAAAAGCGATAAGATTTTGCACTGATGTTGCAGTGTACGATGAAATTGTAAATAAGAAAAACTCATCTTTTACAGAAGCGGTTGGTTTAATAATTATTTGTCTAGACTCAAAACATTTAAAAAAGTTCTAAAAGGCATATTGATCTTTGACTCATTGCCATTTAAATTAAGTGAGAGTTGTTAACATTAAAAGGTCACCAGGTGAAAGAAATAAAATCCATTTATAAATCAATGGTTGAAAAATCTGTCTCACCTGCTTGCCCCATTTCCAATCAGGACCACGTATTACTCTGGCTCCAACACCTTCCATGGCGAAACGTGTCTGTCGATTTATACTGGCGTTTCCAGCACCTCCAGAAGCGCCACCCGACGAACCGTTGCCCCCGACTGCACCTCCACCACCGTCAACAGTACTATTGCCAGCTACTCCTCCACTTCCAGCGCCCGTTGCGACACCTGTTCCACAAGCGGCGCTACTAACGCCCAGTGTAGATGCACCTCCACCAACTCCCACCCCTCCCGAAGAACCACTAGATCCTCCATTCACCACACTGCCTGATGCACTTGCCACTCCATTTGCTACGGATGCTGACTCCTTGCCTGCAGCCGAAGCTGCACAAGCCATGTTACTCAAATATAATGGATCCCTTTTCCAAAATGTAAATCATTCACCAATTACAAATGAATTACTCCTCGTAAATTTGTATTTCCACTAATTTCTAAATATATGACTCTTCGTATGTACAGGAATTTCAATTTTTTGGAAGACGATCAACTATTCAACTTTTCTTCCAAGTTCATTAATTAACTAAAATTTACTTCACCGTATGTGAAATCGTCGAAAGTATATTTGTCGCTCTCTGGCATATTGTAACAAAGCACGGAAAAATGCAACATCTAGATTTTCACACACACTAGCTACTTCAGAGCACACGTACACAAAGTTTGACACTTTATGTGGTTTTTTGTTTATTTGATTTTATATTCACGAAGTTGGTCATTCTTGCACTACCTGCCTACTATACGTACAACGATCTGGCAACATGCTGTGTTGCCATATGTAGTTTTGTAGCAATTCCTATTTTCAGTTCTTTATCATTCTGACGTTTCATAGTTGTCTTTTGCACTCCGGCCTCCTCAAAGATCCATCATCCAGAAATCGTTTCCCATCGTACTTTCCAGTCTTCTCATTCTTCCTCTATCAAAATATCACATTTATTACGCTTTCGCTCGCTCTCTGATCTCTACCACGAACGTTGTTGAAAACAACCACAATTAGAATTCAAGTTGATATCAATATGTCCAGTAACACTGACACTGGTGACACCAGCATTGTCACATCGAGCTCTACCACTACCGAAATTTCCACCGACACCATGGAGAATAACGCACTACCGACGGCACCATTGACGACAGATGGAAGTGCAGTAGCACCGCGGGAAGCCCTTGTAAGTGAAACTTGTGTTTTGTCTGAAAATTGATCGATAATACCTCGTTGCTAAAGATAACGACTGCGGTTAACTTTCTACAAAATGCCAAAGTACGCCACACAACACTTATGCAGAAGCAGCAATTTCTGCGTTCCAAAGGTCTTACCGGAGAAGAGATCCAATTAGCATGTGAGCGTGCGGGTGTTTTTTCCCAGGATCCGAACAAGCCAACCGTGATCAATATGGGTATCACGAGCAGGTCACAGACGGCGCAGTTGGCTATGCAACAGCGCCCGACAGCATTCGGGCGGATCAAGGAAATCTTGCACTCGATGGCACTGCTGAGCGGAGTTGCGTACGCAATCTACATGTTCTATAAAGTAAGTTCTGTAATTTAATATTGGTTGCAAAAATATCTCGAATTGTCTACTACTAACTGCAGAAATATATTGAACCGTTTTTGTTTGGGAAGAAAAAGAAGAAGCCCATCGAAGAGTCCTTGGAAGACATCAACAAGAAAGTCGATACGCGCATTAACGAGGTCAATCTCGAATTGATTCACATTAAAGATACTTTAACGCAAACTACTCGCGACCAAGCGCAGCAAATGAATCGTGAATTCAGCAACTTCCGCAGCGACCTGGAAGCCATCAAAGGACTACTCCTTAACAGGTGAAATATTATTGCTTTGATGTTATAAGTTGCTGAAACAATCTGCTTTTATTTAGGAAACAATTTGCTTCTCCACTCGTTGGAGTGCCACCTTCCATTCCAGCCTGGCAGTTATCTTCATCGCCTCACCATCGTCATCGTCATAGCCAGTCAGATGATAATGAGAAAGCAGACGACGCCGGCTCGGGATCCTCGGAAACGGAAGTCGTTACGAAAAATAGTGATTCTAGTTTAGAAATTATGTAAAGGTGCATATATGCCATGTTTTTTGTGAACGTTTTCATAAACACGTATCCCGCATGCGCTTTTTACTAGTCAAATTTCAGAAAGTAAAAGGCAAGAATAGATTAGATTAAGCGGAGTGCTAATGAAATATAAGATTATACTGCGAACTGTAATTCTATATAAGTTTTCTTTTCGCTCTGCCGTTGTATTTGTTTATTATTGCGTCAATATTTACAAAGCGATTAGTTTTTAAGTCTAAACACTTTTATACAAAATTTGTACTCTAAACAACTTCTTTCGTTATACATGGTGTGCAGTTATTAGCGAACAGGATATTACATTATAAGTTCTAACATTAACAAAAGTAGTTATAGTTTTATCAATCAAGAGGCCAGTGTAAATTGTACTTTGTAAAACTTCAATTCACATAAAATGTATTCGATATTTAATGAAGAGGAAAATAAATAAAGACTTTTGTAAAGGAATTACAAAAAAAAAAAAAAAAAAAAAATGTTTTAAGAATTGTCGGTGAGATGATCTCATGAAATAGTCAGATTATGAAATAAATACTTACTTTATCAAGAAATGAGTTCTTAATGTTCCATTATTTGAATTTGTTTCTAAATGTTAAAATGTTTAGAAAACTCCAAATAAGAATATTTTATGAAATTCTGTAGTTTTTATATATTTAATCAAATAGGCACGCTCCGTGCATGGTGTGTATTCAGGGACCATTCATCAGATATGTGCAACGATTCGAATTCGCGTAAAATTCAACTACATGATTAAAGGTTGATTAAGACAATTGTTTATAGCATTTTTCTAGTTTATTTGGTTTACATATTGATTCCTTTGCGGTGAATATATTTAAATGTTTATTAACACAATAAACATGCACACAATGCTTAGAGAAGTGTTCTGGGTTTATTTAAAAATAAATAATGCCTTGTAGCTGCAAAATATACCTTGATTTAATATCTTCTGCTGCTCGAATAAACATCTTATTTTCATATTCTAGTTTTTAAAAACATATCTTTTAGAAATTCAATAAATATTTTTGGGTTACTTAATTAACCCAAACAATAGATTTATAATGTTATTTTACTTTACTATAAATTTCTATTTTCTGTTGGAAGATATTCTGCATGCATTTAGCTCTGCAATTAGTTTTAAAATTGTATTTATTTTTCTAAAATCGCGAATATTTTGTACGATAATCTTTATATATTTTATAGATTTTATCATGTACAATTTCATTTAGTTTTAAAAACCAAGTTATTTCTCTTTCTCTAAAGATTACATAAAGGAATCAGTAAAATACAATTTATATAGTTTTTCACTTAAGGATTAATCTCAAAATTGCCACTTAGTAATAACTAATATAATTTATATATCTTTTGCTTACTATTAAAATATATACAGTGTAAGAAAGAAAATATAATTTGAAAGAAAGTATACAAGATTTGTTAAAAAACGGAATAACATAATTTACAAATATATCAAAATTTTTGTTTTCTTAAATCTATGTTCCAACTTAAACTGCTGAATTGATCGCTGTTTGCGCTGTCGTCGTGTTGATGGCGCTGCCTGTAACATTTCCACTTGCGGCATTCGAAGAAGCCGCCACTAAACTTGCAAAAGCAGCCGCGGCCGCGGCCGAAGTGGCTGTTGTAGTTGCTGTAGCGGTGATTGACACTCCTGCGACTCCTGAACTCGCCGTCGAGTCTAAGGAATTCGAATTGTTACCTAAAGCGGGAGCTGGGGACAATGACATCGTAGACGAGCTCGGGGAAGAGCAATCACTCTGTACACTCATTGCAGGTGATCCGGAAGCCGTGGGTGGTGTGTGAGTCGGTGTGTGAGGGGAGAGAGGTGCATGTAAATTGGGCCCAATAGCTGCAACCACAGCTGCGGTACTACTGCTGCCAGCAGCAGTGGATGAAGAAGATGCCTGTGACGCTGAACTTCCTCCTGTCATTTGATTGTTGTGTTGAAGATGAGCTGCTGCTTGTGCTGCCCGTTCCCGTTCCTTATCCCGTTGTGGACGAAAGGCTTCACGCATTGCCTCAACACGGTGCTCATTAGGGCCCCAGCGTGCATACCCTCCACTATTTTGCAACCAAACCACTTGTGTACCCTGCATGCATTTAACATTTACATCAGCTCTGAAAATTGGGTAAACATTATTTTAACTCCAGAAGATATTGGAATTAAAAATTACGTACTTTGGAATTATATGCTGATAGCCATGACGGTATTCATGTGCCATTCCCAATACCACCATTGAACGCCGCTTGAACATACTCTCCTCTAATTTGGCGATACTCTTCCATTCAGGTAAGAATACAATAAAACTGTAACAATGACTTATATATATTAAAACTTATTGCGTTGAATATCTGTATGATGTACCTTAACGGTTCCATTGAGTCTGTCAACAATTTATCGATATGAGATAAGGCCGAATCAATTAATTCCTCACAGTGTGGCGGATTAACTTGGAACGACCCAGAAACAGGTTTAAAATCTAGAAAAGGCCTAAAAATAGGAAGCAAGGTTAGATTCAGCTTTTGGTATATGGATTTGTATCTTTACCCTCTTGACCCAAAGTAAGCATCTGTGTCCGCAAATGCTGAGCAGTACTGCCGGAAATAAGAATTAAAGGGTGAAGCAAAACATTCAAATGTAACTCCGAAATGTCGATGCAAACATTCGAACACAGGCACTGGCAAAGAGGCCTGTGTCATCTCAGCCTCTTGCGAAGAATTCAAAACATTGCCTAAAAACGTTTGGTAGCGCTTAAGTAAGCACCAGACACGCCCAATGAATAAATCAAACTTCTTGTCATCGAAGCAGTTGTGTCGATACAGTTGCTCTAATTTTTGCAAGTGTGACAGATTTATGTACTGTGCATCGGGCTGGTTGAGGGTGGTGGGCGTGTATTTGATAATCATATGATCCCGATCCTGCACATACTCAATGGCAGGCATGCGAGGCGAGGGCACTGCAAATTGAATTGGATAGCACCAGACCTTTTTCAGATGAGGTGGAGGAGGCGGAGGTGTGGGCTCAGGGATACCATGTTCCTTCAGAAGCTGCATGTGTCGCTCACGTATCTTGCGAGCATGCTCTGCTGACAAATGATATATTTTAGCACAGAGTGCTTCCACTGATCCTTTTACAGTTTCGACTAAGTGTGGTTCACATTGCCGTTTTAAATGGGCCAATCGATCTTGGAAGTCCTCGTAGCTGGCGCCAACAGTACGACGCAGCCACTGAAACGTGTCCTCCACGTTCCATTTCACGACTTTCTTGCTTTCGGCAGGAGCAGAACGAGATTCGATAATATGTTTAGCAGCCTCTGCATATCGAGAGAGTTGTTTGCGGGCATCCCCTGTAAATTTTGGTTTGACAATCTTTATCGGTATGTCGGCCATTATTTCCCTGTACATGGATGGTGAAATGTCTGGAACACAATTACTCGGTAGCAGAGGATCACACCCAGTATCTATCACTTTTCGCTCAATCAACCAACGATTGAAAGAATCCTTTGGAGCCTTGATGCTTTCCCGTCGCATACACAGATCTTCGTATGTTTTCACCAACTTCATGGTATAAGCCGCACGCAAAGCCTCAATTTCGGGATGGGGTTGGGGTAACAATGTCGGTGGACGCTCCACAATGACCGCATTGGTTCCTACTTCTAAGTCCCAGGGTCCGGCCAATATGAATTTCTTCATTGGAGGCGCTTGATGATGCATCCCATGGGGTTGATGTGGATGCATGTGCATATCATCTGAAGGACGACGCTTCAAATGTGAATGCTGAGCATGATGATGTGGCGGGCCATGGTGAGGAGTTCCTGGATTCATTGGTGTTTGTCCACCAGCATGACAAATGCCTAATGCCATTCCGTATTATAGAAAGTATAACAAAAAAAGGGAATTCAACTCACCCAAAGGATCTGTCAACGGGTCAAAAGGTCGTTGCCCAGGCATCTCCCACAAAGATTCGCCAGTGACCTTATTCCAATAGTAAGGACGATTCTCACGCTTGGACCAGAACTTGCGCCAACCTTGGTTGACTAATTCCGCAGTCAATTCTTCGCCATATCCCGCAGCCGCAGCTCCGTGCATGGAGGGCGGTCCCTGCGGTGTATGAGCCATCATTCCATCTAGCGGTGGAGCGCCAGATTTAGTCGGCGTTGAAGGCGAGGAGCAGCTGGGCGCTGGGGAATTCGCACCCATGCCACTCATCATGCTACTTCCGGCGGACGTTCCTGCTCCAACCATATCAGTGGAGCTCTGAAGGGGCGTTCCTGTGGCTGAAGGAGTACCAGATGAAGTTGCTGTGAGTTGATCCCAAGCGCTTTGGGTAGTTGACGGCGTTTGCGTAATCACGCCTCCCACACCGGACATGGACATTGAGGAGTTAACAACGCCCGTGCTAGAGATGACCGACGGCATAACACCCGCTGTCAGAGGTGACGATGGTTGCGGTGACATGCTGTGCATGTTCATGTTGTTGTTGTTAGCTGCCATTTTGCAAAATTGTTAACTTGTTGTGGCTCAAAATTTATTTTTGAGGGCGTAGCGGTTTTCCATATGAACTCAAGAGGGGATCAGTTACAGTTACATATACTTTTATGTATGTTTCTTAAAGGCTAAAATGAAGATAAGAGACAAGAGGTAAACAAATGTGGAACCTATGTAAATATTTTATATGTATAATATAAGTATAAAAAAAGGAATGGGAAACCCCAATAATAATTGGTTGAGAATGTAACAAATCGGGTCATAAACAAATGTCAACAAAAAACAGCTGTGCGACAAAACAAATCGAAGAAACATGTCTATTATTAACCACACTAACAGTTATCCTGCCCACATAAGAATTCGCTATAACAGTCTATATTAGTACATATATATGTGCGACTGGACTATCTAGTTGTTCATCAGTCAATGAGCATCAACTGCTTTCCGTTGGTTTTGGACGTGTGTGCACACCAAAGAAAAATATTAAATAAGAAACAAAAACACGAGAAAATTAAATGCGAGAAGGTCGGTCGGTTGCTGCCTAGTGGTTTGTCGATTGGTTGCTTGCTCGCTTGCTTGGCTTTCATGCGATTAAGGCACGGCAGTCAACACCAGACACTCGAGCGAGAGAGACATGAAAACTGAAAGTAGCGGGTGCGTTGAAGCGCAATTTCCACAACTCCGGAACTTACGGAACACGGCATGAGGCCTGCACTCGATTACAGGTTCCTCACAAGAGGATGAGAAATCAACAACCAATATTCAGGGGCGAATTGCGAAGTAAAATCCAACCATCGATAAAGAAGACCCTTGAGCAACAAAGGGTCAATTACAGAAAAAAGCAAATCAAATGGGGACATGAACTCAGTGCAAACGCAATCAAGGTTGAGGAAACTATTTCCGTCGTCGCTCCAATATGATGAGAGTGCCATCGAAACGCGAGAGCACAGAAAGAAGCAGCATTGTATATTCAAAATATGGCACACAAGCACCCGAGTTAGTTGAATCGAGTTGAGTGGTGGTGAGTGTGGTGGAAAATAGCACAAGTGAGCATAAATAGCAACAGCAGAGTATCTACAACACCCCTGAGCAAAGAAACTACACCAGACCCCATGACGAAGGCAATAGCAACAGCGAAACCAAAAACAACAATGATAAAGCACACACAACCAGGAGAGACTTCGAGCGGGAGCACCAGCTACCATTCGGTAGAGATACGGAGTGAGCGAGCTGTGGAGAGAGAGAAAGAGTGAACATTGAGTCAGTAATGAACCTTTTATATTTGGAATAAAGTCCTCATCAACGTTAAGCACACAAAAATCGAACCAACAGCGCTCGAGTAGAAATATTTGAATCATCATATGAACCGATTCAGATGTCTGCCAGAATTCAACGTTAATGGAGGGTATATTACAGCAGCGGATGCTTTGAAAATGAAGTGTTCAGGTCTTGCATGGCGTGCAAAACTAGGGGAACCGACGTATAAACAATCCTATTAACAGATGTTATCCAAGTACTGGGAAAATCACAATGCGAGCTACGCTAACACCAAGTGGAAAAATTAAATCACAACGAAATAATTCTAAATCCAAAAACACTGCAATAGTGCTAGAAGAAAATTAAATGATGATAATCATGTTCTCGAAACACAAAGTATAATCGACAAATTGTAATATAACTAAGAAAAATCTGTATAAAAATAAATCGAAGTCAATAAAACATCTATAAAAGTAACATTTATTATTATTATTATACAAGATAAATGGAGTGCAAATATTGCAAATAAGTTCGAATGAATAAGATGTGCACGACAATGGATATTTAAACAAGTTTTGAGAGACAGAGAGAGATTTGAGCGCAGAAGGTAGAGAGATAAAAGAAAGGAAAAATATAATCTCTCAATGGAGTGCGCACTAGCAAAGAGAGCCACCAAATAAATACGTCCGGAGCGGACAGGTGATGAAGACAGAGGAAGAGAACCACGTCATCTGAATTGTTTTTCTTTAACGACTTAAGAGTGGAGTTATGCCACACTCTAGTTATCGCGCGCTTTTTCAAAATTGAATATTTCCTTAAATATTCGTAAGGTTTGCAAATGGAAAAATAAATAATATCATGAACACAAAAGTAAGAGATATGGGCAAGTGCAGCCATTTAAAAGCGAATGACAACATCGGGTTAGCAACGGGAGTCGGTGAAATGTTTTGACGAATGTGTACATGAACACAGGTTTGCTGCTGGAAACTTGTACACACTTGGAACACTCGGGGTTAGGGAAAGTTTCAGTTATTATTCTAGTACACTTGTCCAACATACAGTAAACTAAAGACCTCGACAAAATCATGTCAACAATTTCTAAAGCAACAACTAAAAGCTGCAAGTCGTTCCCACGACAGCTTGGTCTGAATGGTTGTGCATGGGTTAAGACTTCGTCACAATTAAATGGCGCGCTTTTTCTCTACAAAAACAAATATATATACCATTCGTGAGAATGAACATAAAACAGTTACTTTCATCTAATTTATATAAATAAAAACTCAAATTCATTGGAAAATATAAACAATTCTTGTATATTTTATTGCAAAAACTTTGGTTTGGTTGTCGGACGAAATAAATTCTATTTAATATTTTAATTTCTCCACACTTTCATTTCCACCAAATTTTTCAATTATTATTGCTTTCAAGACACTAATTCATTCCCAAATCGAGGAAAGAATTGCATTTAAAAATTACTATATTAACACAGCACGCCTTTTCAAAATATTATTTCCTGAAAACAAAGTCAGTCAAACCACAAAAAAATTTTTCAGTATTCGATGAAATTTTTTTGGAAGTGCACTTTTTTCATTGATTTGATTCGTTCTTCATCTTCGGTTGACAGCATAAATATCAAACACTTTTCTTTGCCTTGAAACTCACCGTAATTGTGTAAATTTCAATTTAAAAATAACACTCGTAATTTCTGGTAAACATTTATATTGTTTTTATCAATTGAAACATTACGAGAATGCAGGAAAATTACGATTTTCTCTAACGAACGAAGCACAATTCCTGTCCGACACCAATGTTCGCCGCCATTTGCAATAAAATTTTCATCTGCTGCTTCGATTTTATTTACGTTGAGTTTCAGAAGTGTTATAGTAATAGATTTTTGTAAGCAGATTAAGTGCGTGATTTTTCTCAACTTTTATGCAAACAAACCAAATTAGACGAAAAATATCCGGATTTTCGGATTCTCACAAAAATAAAAAAAACAATATAATCAGTGGCGCTTTGGTAAAGCAGTTACTCTTTATTATACAAATGATCTGTTTAGAAATGTATACTTTTTTTTTATTTGGAAAATTAAATTTTACAAGGAAATATAATAACTAAAAAAATTGGACAGATTGTGTGTGTGAAAGTTTTAAATGTTACCACAGCACATAAATAACATTTAAAATACTTAAATAATTTTTAGCAGACCACAAATAAATTTTACAAATTAAATATAAATACATGTCTTTTACTTTCTTAATTCTTACTAATATATGGAAGTACATACTAATTTAAAGACTGCAGTTTCAAACAGATTTCCAGACTTATATTCAAATCCGGTTTATATTTGTTGATCAATCGCAACAAGTTCAATTTCTTGTTCTTCGAATTATTGGACTCCAGTTCGTATAGCGTAGAAAGATTTACCAACAGGCTTTCGTTCAACGATTTCTGCGGATTCAAATTAATAGCGCGCTCAAATAAATTGATTGCATCTTTAAGCTTTCCAGCGTAAAGAAGACAAACACCCATATTGTTTAGAATCATTGTGTTTCCCGATTCTAGATGCAAAGCTTTCTGAAATATAATAAAAGCCTCTTGGAAATCATTTTTAGCTACGGTAATAAGACCCTTGTCAACGAGATCGCGAAGATCTGGGGATGAATTACTAAATCAGAAGTAGAAAATTAGATATTTAGCTAACTGTTTATAAGTTTCTACTTTACATTTCTCTCAATCGCCGAGCTTCTGCGAACTTCTGCTCTGCGCCAAAAATATCTCCAATCTGCAAATATATACGTCCCCATGCTGAAAATAATGCACGTCGCTCTTCTTTACTTAGATCAGGGCGTTCCAGAATCATGCCACGAATGATGTCGTCAATTAAATTGAACTTCTTCATCTTTGGGTGTAAGAAATATTTACCATAAAATCTATGTTCCTCAAAAGTTAATTATTGATTGCTTACAATTATTGCACAATTTACTATTGAGTGTAGAACACGCACTTCGCGACGCTTCCAAAATTCGACTGCTTGTTTATCATCCCTATGTTCAAAGTACTTTTTAATTTCATTACTGATTGCAAAGAGTTCCGACAAACGATCCAAAGCCCCCTGGGGATTACCAAGATATATTGGCAATTCCGCAAGCAGTAGCCGAAATGAAAAGCAAGCTATTGAACCTTTCTTGCCATTGTACATTTCCGGATAAAACTGTGAGAAAGGAATTTATATAAATCCATTGGAATTTGACATATTGTGTATTTGTACACACCTCATAGTAAACATCTGGACGATTAAGTTGTGCGAATGGCTCTGCTTCTGTCTGAAGTAACTCATATTCTCCTAGTTTCGCCAGTAGCGCAAGACGTGTAAACCATAACTGCAACGAATGTGGTGAATGCTTTGCGGGTTGTCCAGCACGACCGTAGCCCTGACCATATATTGTAAGAAGACGGCCAGTTAAATTAACCGCAGACCGATAGCAACCTGCAGAAATTAAATTACGTAGGCCACGCTCATCCTGTGTAACATTGTCCACGTTGAGAATTTTTCGCTGTATTAACTCAGATTCTCCTAAGTGCTTGGCTACTGCCTCACGTATTGGATCAGGCTGAAACATTAACTTCAGATGAAAACTTCATATTAAACCATAACATATTCTAACCAAGTCGTTTGGTGAATGAATCCCAGGCATTGTCAGAAGAGGTGGGATACCGGGTTCACTAATTGCTGGCTCCCAGAAATTCCGTACTTCTTCGGACACCTTAATGTCATCTTCGCCATCTGCTGGATTTTCAATGTATTCGGGTGGCTTAAAACCCCCACTGAAAGCAGAGGAAGTTAAAGTCCCACTAACCGTTGTAGCTGTTGGTTGTGCATTAGAGATGGTAACTTTTGCAGAATCTCCTACCCAAACAGGACTAGAATTTCAATCTATATTTTTGGTAATCATTTGCAATTACCTTTCTGATGTAAATTTCCTGGGTTCTTGGCTAATTCATCAAAAAAACTGGGTGGATCGTTTGCAAAGTATTGACTGAGAGATGGACCGGCTTGCGACAGCTGTTGTAGTGAAGTGTTTAAGGGATCCATGTATTCTGTTATGCGTATGGCTATATTTATATGTAGAAACTAATTTTTTGTTAACGGAACACGCAAAAGTTTCAGTAAATGATAACAAATTTGTTGACAAAGTCCTACAGCTGTGACGACAATTTTTCATATGGAGTTGCCAGAATAAAGTTTTAGTATATATTCGAATCATTTAAATAATATAAGAAATATAACATAAGAATAATATAAGAAAAAAATCAAAATTTTTAATAATGAAGTATTTGAAAACATGAAAACAATTATTTCATTGGGCATTGAGTGAAATAAATAAGAGGACTTCTACAAAATATACGTACAATGACCCTCATCGATTGATTGCTTTTTAATGATTAAAATCACTATTTATTCTACCATTGTTTGCCCTTTGAATAACTAATCCAATTAACTAATTAAATTAACGTTTCGATCAGTTATCATAACAATTGAAATGAGCCAAAACGAAGGAACATTTTTGAAATGAGATTCAGTTGCTCTCTAATCGTCTCTGTGTTTGGCGCCTGTAGGCGCAGCGGTTAAGATTTAAATAACTAGGTTTTAATTAGGATATTCATCAACATGCCGAAAATTGATCCGGAGACACAAAAACTCCATGACGAAATTCAAGGAATGATTCAGAGTTTTAAGGTGTGCATTAATGGAAAAATTTAAACGGCAATTCGTAAAATTATTCTTTTCATATTTATTTATAATTATTATGAGTAATAGGATAATTATTGATTATGTTTTCTATTATATTATTTATATTATTTTCTATTATATCACCAATAAAAATCATTTTCCCCAGGATGATCAAAAAGCAAAGGCCGATTGTACTCTGGCGGAAAAATGCGCCGACATGCCGGATGTACCCAAGATTCGTCTTCAGTCAAAGAAAATTCTAAAGGGACACATCAACAAGGTGAACTCCGTACACTTTGCTGGCGACTCCAGACACTGTGTGACGGGCTCCCTCGATGGAAAGCTCATTATCTGGGACACCTGGACAGCAAACAAAGTGCAGGTGGAAGAGAAATATACTCCTGATTGATAGAAACTTGATGCTATTTATAACATATCTTCAGGTTATTCCACTACGTTCAGCCTGGGTTATGACTGTAGCATTCTCACCTTCTGGCAACTTTGTTGCCTGTGGTGGCATGGACAATCAATGCACGGTCTATGATGTCAACAACCGCGATGCATCCGGAGTAGCCAAGATGACCAGAGAACTGTTGGGTTACGAAGGTTTTCTTAGTTCGTGTCGTTTTCTCGATGATGGTCATTTGATAACAGGATCTGGTGATATGAAAATGTATGATAAAAACCCTTACTTTTCTGCAAAGCCCTGAACGACTCTTTGCTTCATATTCAGTTGTCATTGGGATTTGGAGAAAGGGGTCAAGACTATGGATTTTAATGGTCATGCCGGTGATATTGCAGGACTTTCGCTGTCTCCGGATATGAACACATATATCACAGGTTCTGTCGATAAAACTGCCAAGCTTTGGGATGTTCGCGAGGAGAATTACAAACAAATGTTCTTCGGACATGAAATGGATGTGAACTCGGTCTGCGTATGTTCAACGCGATTGCATATTGAAGACTTTAGTATATGAATATTGTATTTTCCCAGTATCACAATAGTGGATATGCCTTTGCATCCGCCTCCGAGGATCAAACTGCACGTCTTTACGATATACGGGCTGATCAACAAATTGCACTATATCAACCACCACAGAAGAACACCGGGTTTACATCGTGTGGTAAGTTTTAGATGGGAAAATTTATTTTACTAACACTTCGATTTCTCCAGCGTTATCCATAAGTGGGCGATATTTAATTTGCTCAGGAGTTGAAGGCAACATTCATGCATGGGATACTATGAAAGTGACTCATAATGGTATGTATATAATATGAATATCAAATTTCATTGTGACATTATAAAATGCTTATAGGTATTTTGTCGGGTCATGAGAACCGAATTACTTGTATTAGTTTGACTCCAAACGGCATGTGTATGGCATCCACAAGTTGGGATCAGCACGTGCGGCTGTGGCTGTAACTTGTTGCTGCAAACCTCTTGAATACTAAGTTATTTAACAAATAAAATGAAAATTTAAAACTATGTTTTGACCTTTGACTACCAGCAAAATAAATCGTCTAATAAATAAATAAAATATTTCAATACAAATCAAACATTTAGGAAGTATTCCTATAAACCTTTATGCAATCATAATTATATTAATATTAATTTTTTACTAAAAATTAAGCAAGTAGTAAATGTTGCTTTATATCTCTTTTACATTAGTACATTGCCATTATCTGCTTCAAGTCCCGATTCAGGAATTGGTTGGTCCAATCGTTCTCTGGGTTATCTAAATGATTATCAAAATCTACGATATCTTTCATTGCTCCGCGTTTTAATAGAGCAGACACAGCTTCTAATGTGGACTGTGTTTGAATCAGCGAGAAAGCCGCCTTTGACCAGCGTCCACCGTCACTGCTGCATGAGAAAACTTTGAGAGCAGCTTTTTCCTGTGACAAACACATGAATTTGTTATCAATTACTACAAAGCAAGCGTTCTTGTAGTTCTCTTGGATCTTATCTGCTATCTTTGCAGCTGGTGCCTTCTCAACAGAACAGTCATAGAAGTTTTCAGCAGCCGCATAGTACCCGGCGATAACCAAGTTCTCAGATTCCGCCATGGCATCAATCTACAATTCAAATTACATGCGATAAATCAATCATTTCATCATCGGAAATTATTTACTTGAATCAATGCGATCTCTGTCATAGGAGTCACATATAAACATTGATGAAAAAGAGGAATCGCATCCACGATTTGTACTGTCGAACCTTTGACCGTCTTCTCCGCCAGCAGAACGCCGTTGACGGCCAAATGGGGATATTTGGCAGCATGGAAAATCATTTTGGCATACGCCTTTTCTGTAAATTTATATTCACTCATATCGTGAAAATTATTCTAATAGATTTCAGTGAGAAAATCAAAATAAATATTCTAAAAACACGACTCGGTCCTGCTGCTGAAAAATTAATTAACAATGAGAACTAAAAATGTCAATAGAACTGTCAATTGCCAGAATAGGGATGCCAACTGCACACAAATGGACAGAATATTATCGATTATGTACTTATCGTATTTCGTAGTTCTCTTATATGTCCATATTCAAAATTTGATATGGCAGCATTACTGATTCTGACACGTAGGAGCCGTCAAAAAGTTCTTGGACGTAATCGATTGCACTTGCAGCGACCGCGACACATGTTTCATCATCTCTTGTTGGTAAAACATTTGTGATAAAATAATACCGACATTTTTAATTTAAAAAATCTCAAATTCGTGCCAGGTTTGAGACGAACTGATAGTGAGTAACTCCAGAATGGTCGAGGAAAAAGAAAATGTTGCGGCCGCAAGCGGAGAACAAGAGCAAACTTCGAAGAAAGCTGCCAAAAAGCAGGCGAAGGAGGCGTTGAAAGCTGCTAAGAAAGCGGAATATAAAGCAGCAGCCGGCAAGAACATTGGAAATGAGGACGGTGACAGTACCGAAGACTGCGCAGTCGGGAAATACGGCGCCGTCGAGATGATTCAGTCGAAGGACAAGAAGGAGGACCGTCTCTTTGTGCCGGTGCCTGAGTTGACGCAACACGTTGGTAAGGGGCTGGTGTGGGTGCGCGGTCGCGTGCACACGTCACGCTCGAAGGGTAAGCAGTGCTTCCTTATTCTTCGCCAGCAGAGCAGCACCGTGCAATGCATCGTCGCCGTCGGAGACAATATCTCCAAGCAGATGGTGAAATTCTCCGGCAACATTAACAAGGAGAGCATCATCGATATACAAGCCAAGGTTGTGTCGGTGCCCAACAAAATTGAATCATGTACCGAACAAACGCTCGAGTTGAGCATCGAACAAATATTTGTTGTTTCGCAAGCCAAGGCACAGTTGCCTCTGCAGATCGAGGATGCCTCTAGGCCAGATAACGTCGATGATACAGAGGGTTTGAATATTCGAGTGAATCAAGACACACGACTGGACAACCGTGTCTTGGATCTGAGAACGCCAGCCAACCAGGCAATCTTCCGATTGGAGGCCGGTGTATGCCGCCTGTTTCGCGACATATTGACTGAAAAGGGTTTCACCGAAATCCACACTCCGAAAATCATATCGGCTGCCAGTGAAGGTGGCGCAAATGTCTTCACTGTGAGCTACTTCAAGGACTCCGCATACTTGGCGCAATCGCCGCAGTTGTACAAGCAGATGGCTATTGCCGCTGACTTCGATAAAGTGTTCACCGTGGGTGCAGTCTTCCGCGCAGAGGATTCCAACACACACAGGCATTTGACTGAATTCGTGGGTCTTGACCTGGAGATGGCCTTTAAATATCATTACCATGAGGTTTTGCACACTATTGGCAACACCTTCACGGCGATGTTCAAGGGTCTACGTGATCGCTACAGTCGTGAAATCGAAGCTGTCGGTCAACAGTACAAAGTAGAACCCTTCAAATTCCTAGAACCACCACTCATCCTGCAGTTCTGTGAGGGTGTTGCAATGTTGCGCGAAGCCGGAGTGGAGACGGGCGACGAGGAGGATCTGTCGACACCTAACGAGAAGTTGCTCGGTCGGTTGGTGAAGGCCAAGTACGATACTGATTTTTACATTTTGGATAAATTCCCATTGGCGATTCGTCCCTTCTACACAATGCCCGATCCCAACAACCCCATCTATTCCAATTCCTACGACATGTTCATGCGCGGCGAGGAGATTCTGTCTGGAGCGCAACGTATACACGACCCAGACTACTTGATGGAGCGTGCGAAGCACCATGGCATCGACACGTCGAAGATCGCAGCCTACATTGAGTCCTTCCGCTTTGGTTGCCCGCCCCACGCTGGCGGTGGTATTGGCATGGAACGTGTAGTGATGCTGTACCTTGGCTTGGACAATATTCGCAAAACCTCGATGTTCCCGCGTGACCCCAAGAGGTTAACGCCTTAAATGCGTTCGTGAATTTGTCCAGATGAAACATTTCACTTGAATTCTTTTTATGAATACAATTCATTTTTTCCTTCGTTATTCCTTTTCTTTTGTTTTAATTATTGACCTTTGTCCCATATTTCCCCCCCGAGTTTGAATGGCAAACTTTTTATCTTATCGATCTTATCGTAAACCTTATTTCCTTAAAACGAAATTATTTACTTAATCAGACTTATACGATAATAGTTGTTTAACAACGAACGAACGAAAGAATGGAATTTATTTTATTCAACTTTTGTAAATCCAATTGTTCATAGAAATGAAACAAAAGTATCAAATAAATGCGTGTTTTTACTCAAACCTAAGGCGTGGATTTTTAGATTGTTAATTAAGAATTTCAAAATTATCAGGTATTGCCCAAATCTGCTCTTGGAATGGGCATTTTGAAAACAAAGCTTATCACCTGGGTGCATAAGTCGTCAGGGGTCGTCAGACCGTTGCCTGCAGACATGTTCGCGTGCGAGCTCCGTTTAATGACACAAACTTCCAGCACTCAATCCAACCCACTAGGAATACGCAACTGTGGTGACCTCGGAATGACAACCAACCGAATACCAAAAGCTTTATGTTTATTTTCTTTGATTTTTATTTATAAAACATTTCCTTCATTACTTTTCTTGAATTTTCTTGAATTTCTTACACAAATACTAATATTTTTACAAACAAAATGCACGCTGCTGAGTTTTTACATTTTTGGCGCTTCTGAGATAGAAGAATAGCAGCTTTTAAGTTTAAATATCACTTACGAAAAAGACTTTCAAATAAAAACATAGAGTACCAGAAAGTGATATTATAAATAGGAAACAATAGTGAACAACAAGTGAAGAAATAAAACAAAAAAACAAAAAATATAAGAAATCAAATAAAAACGAAAATAATAAAAAGTTAAATCAAAAATAATAATAATAATAGTGAAAGTGAAAGACACACAGAACAGAGGTATAGAAGGAAAGTCGAATTGAAGCCAGAAGGATTCTGAATTTTATAAAAATTCAAAACATAAATTGTATACAATAGTGAAAGGCAGGCTCACAGAGAGAGACAGAGGGAGACAGATAGAGTGAAAGAATGAGTGAAAGTAGTGGTCAGCGAGAGGAGATGGTGAGACGAGGGGGTCCCGATAGGCGGAAGGATCGAAGAATTTGTGGGTTTCAGTTAGATCAGACTCTCGGTGGAACTACTACGAGTTACATTCTTTTACGCTTTCGAATCTCTTGTATAAATCTTATAAAGAGCTTAAGTTAAATTACTAAGGTGTGTTTGTGGTTGATGTTGTTGTTGCCGCAGCTGGTGCTGCTGTTGCGGCTGGGGCTCGCGTAGACGCTTAGACTGAGAAGCCATCACCGGTGGGGTCCAAGATCCACGGGTAGTTGTTGGGGCACTCCATGCACGTGAACAGGCGCAGGGTCTCGCCGGGCAGCTCCCGGGTGGTCAGCGGGCAGGCGTTCGGCAGGGAGCAGTAGGGCTGGCCCTTGACGTCGCACTTCTCCTTCCACTCCTGGAAGTCGCGGAGCGAGTTCAGCTCGGTCGGGTTCTGCATCCACTGGATCACCTGGAGGTTCGTCACGAAGAACACGTCGTTGCGGCCGAGCATCTCCTCGATGAATTTGATCAGTTCGTCGCGGTACTCCTTCTTCGACTTCAGCCACGAGGCGTGGAAGTGGAGGCCGAGCGGGGCGCGGTTGCTGTTGTAGTGGCGGTTGAAGTTGTGTCGCAGCAGGCGTCCGAACTGGTCGCCGCTGGCCACGTTCGAGCAGGAGTCGACCATGTGGCAACCGGGCAGGGACTCGTCGAAGGTCGGGTCGTCGCGGCGGTCGAGCTCGTTCATGACCATCTCCCAGACGGGGTGGCTACGCGAGGGGCAGTTGTGGGCGTTGCCGTTGCACTTGTGGGGCATGCGGAAGTAGAGCGTGTACGGCCAGATGGGCACGCGGCCCAGGGAGGCGGTGATCGAGGCGTCGTAGACGAAGAACTGGTCGGCCATCATCTCGAACTGCTTGTTGCCGCCGACGCGCAGGTAGGGCGCGCGCATGCCGATGATCGAGCCGTCGGTGATGTTCGCGAACCGCTCGATGATCAGCCGGGCGCCAGCCATCTCGGCGAGCCAGTCGTCGTAGGTGCCGCTGGTCCAGTAGTTCGGGTCGTCCTTGTGTGTGAGCGAGAAGACCGAGATCTCGTGTCCGCGGCGGTGCAGGTCCTGGACGGCCGAGTAGTTCGTGTACTTGTGCGAGACGAAGAAGGTGCCCTTGATCGAGCAGCCGTTCGGGTTCTGGCGCTGGCCGTTGAAGATGTCCTCGTACAGGTCGATGTTGTCCACGTTGACGGCGCCGTTGAAGGTGATCGTGATCATCTGGGGCACCTGCTGGGGCTCGATGCCGCCGGGGATGCGGGTGCCGTCCGCCGAGCAGAAGCAGTCGGGCAGGGCGCACTGGGTGGGGTCGCACTCGGGGGCGCGGTTGGGGTCCTCGTCGACGGCTGCAGGAGGGATTAGCATTGGGATTGGGATTAGGATTGGGGTGTCAGTGCAGTTAAGGGTCGTCAATACTCACAGCAGGCGTTCTCGTCGGACTCGTCCTTGCAGTCGGGCTTGCCGTTGCAGAAGAGCTCCTTGTCGAGGCACTCGCCGTCGCCGCAGGACAGCTTGCCGTCGGGGCAGATGGGCTCGTCAGTCTTCAGGATGGGCTTCACCTTGCGTGGTTCTGTGGCGCGCGTGGAGGGGAGGGTCAGAGCATTAGACGGGGTCTGTGAACGTGTTTCGTTTCTCTTATCGCAATAGGCGCGTAGCCAAAACCCATACCAATGCGAGTGACAGGGAGAGTTAGCGTTAAACACAGAGGTAGCGGTTAGTAGTGGGTTTAGTAGGGGGGTAAAAATAAAATCAACAGTTAGTTCGGAAGAACGGGTTAGTGTTAGGGTTAGTGGTAGTAGTAGTAGTAGAGAGAGAAGGCGCCTGAACCAAAGTTCTAAATTGACAAAACCATTACGACCAAGACATTACGTTACGTTACGATACGTTGAGTTACGTTTACTTTTCGTTACGTTACGTTACGATAGGTTGCACAACAATCGGGCCGCTGCCGGCAGTTAAGGTGCTGCTATGCGTGAGTGTGTGAGTGTTTTACTTAAGAGTACACCGTTAGATCAACATACGAGACCCCGACACAGGCACCGGAACCCCTGGACCCCCGCAGGCTCAATACACACACATACACCAGACCCTTCGCCCCGCATGTGGGAATGAGGCGTGCCCAAACTATCCACCACTTGGTAGTGGATTTCTAGCATTGTGTTGGCGGTGGCGTTGGGTGGATTTGGTAATGGCTCAATTGAACTTACTCTCTTTCTCATCGCAGTTAGTTACTTTGCCCTTCCAGTCGCAGGTTTGTTTCATAATATCGAAGGCCAAACCGGATGGGCACGTAATTTCTTTCAGACCGGATTTTGTACATCTATAGAACACAAATGGAAAAACATCGAGGATAAAGTGGGTTCGGGTTCACAGAGGGTCGGTAGGGTAGAGGGGATGGGATGTTCTTGGGGTGGGTTCAATTGGGTCGGGCTCCCTGGGACGTCGAAACACAGGGTGGTCGATCGGTTTCTTATGCGATCGATCGGGGAAACGGGCAATTATCGGGCGTAATTATTGACAAATGTTTTTTGATTTTTTGACAGCGGAGAACTTTGGTTTCACTTTGCAATGACGACGGAAAATAATAAACATACAAATAATAGTAATTACAGAGAACAGCTTGTTAGTCACATATAGACGATAGGAGGAAATAAAGAAGACAAATTAAAAATAAAAACAAAAACGAAATCAAAAACATAAAATGGAAGAAGGTGTGTTGAAGAATAACAGAAAAGTGGGGTAAACGAGAAACTGCGACACCGCCGGAGTTAGCAGAGGTGACGGTTGTCGCGTCATACATATAGGACATATGATATATAATATATATAGAGAGAGCATAGAGTTAGAGTAACAGGCAAAATCACCAAGTTGTTTTGTTTTCAAAATTCGACATTGTAGGAATTCGTGGTAAATAGAGGACACAGATGAGCGTACAAGTGGATATGTATGTGTGATGGGTGGGCCCTTCGGTCGAAGGGATATGCATACATATATCGCATTTGACATGTCACGTGTGTCAAATATTTCACAGAATGCCAGCTGGCAGTTGGCAACCGTCAACGGTCAACTGTCAGCTGTCGGCTTTTAGCTTTCAGGTGTCAAACTTACTTTCAAGCTGATCGCAGTTTTTCACATTCGACTTCCAGTCGCACGTCTGACGGATCACATCGAACGCCAGACCGCCCGAGCACCGAATCGATGCCAGGCGGGTGATGCCGTTTTCCCCGGCATTGTCGCATCTGATTGCGGCAAGATAAGGTGTGTTCATTTAATATCATACATACTTAGTGGATCGAGCTGGTGCTCGCTCCCTTTCTTGCTTCTAAAACTCTCGAGCAATTCGATAGCTGATGAGTGGGGGGAGGGTAAGGGACGAGGGGAAGGACGCTGCACAGCGGATCTGTGAAGCAGCTTTGATGGGGGCTTTCGGTGGTTTGGGGGTCATGAGTGGGGCGGTGGAGGCCAGGAGGACCCTGGTGGCTTACCTGTAGACTTCGCGGCAGTCGCCCTCCGTGTCCAGGCGGAAGTACTCGTCGCCGGGTCGGTCGGCGCAGACCTCCTCGACGTCGACGCCTTCGAACTTGTCTTTCGCATCTTGGCCGGAAGCTGGAATCGAAACACAGGAGGGAGAGAGAGAGGATTCCCTTATTTAGCGCTGGAACACATCGGGAATGAAACACTATTCCCCCACACCTTCTCGAGCGCCACCACGCCCTTCGATCGCGGCGGAACGCGGAAGGCGCGCCCTCATTAAAACCACTCGTCGACTCCGTTGGTATTTGGCTTAATTAAAAGCCGGCCACAGCGAGCGACAAACGAGACGATCGACCAAAACTGGAATCTCGAATCGGATTTATGGCAACGCTGGCCGGATCGCGATCGCGAAACTCGTTCCAAGAAATTGGTCTTTAAACATTCATAATTAATGGAATTAACATATCGAGAGGGGAGTGAAAATATCCGGGTTGCGCGCGACATCTGGACCGGCGACGGCGACACGACGACGACGACGACGACGACGACGACGAAGACGAAGAGGCGACGACGAGGGTTAAGGGTTGCCCGTCTAGCGACGGACGTCTAGACGGAGGCCCCCCCTTCCCCCGGCCGATGAAAGCAAGTGCGGCCCGAGAGCTGGCCGAACTGGTTTCGCGCCGTGTCCGAGAGTAAAAGTTATGCCAGCGGCGGTCGGACGGGTTTCTTCCAGGCGATTGCATAAAGCTCGCCGTCGACGTTGGCTTCTGCCGCCGTCGCTGTCGGTGCCGTTGTTGTCGCGTTGTTATTGACAAATTGTGGTTTATGTAAATGCCGCACCGAGCGAGGCGGGGGACCGGGCAAAGACAGGCGAGGTGTCGGAGACGGCGGTTCGATATGATAATGCCCAACGCCGTCTGCATAAATAGGTGCCATAACCATTTGATCGGATCGGTCGGATCCATGACATAATGACGTCGGCTGCAGAGCGATCGATCGGGGATTGGGAATGCGAAATGAAATTCGCCCGAGTCGAGATCCACGATTGATCGAGACGCTGAAGCCGTCGGCCATTGGATCTCGCTCCGACAGTAACCGCAGCCGCAATCGCATGTCAATCAACGAAAATGCGACCAAGTGTTGCCAATCGGCTGGAAACGGCTCGAAACCAGTTCGCCTTTCTCGGCGCTGGCGATTGCATTTTCCGTCGCGACAGTCGTCGGCCGTCGATGGACCGATCGGTCGGTCGCATGTGGTCGGCGTCGGTGCCCGATGTTGTCGACCTTGATCGCCGATTTCTGCAGCTCTCGTTGGCAGCCAGCGTTGCGTTCGCGTTGCATCGCCGAAGAACCGACGGCCGACCGACCGACCGTCCGTCCGTCCATGTGTCCGTCGAGGCGAACAATGACTTTTGCATAAAAGGTCAATGCGGCAATTATGCTGGGACTTAATTAGCTTTTTGCCGAGCACAAATTCGTGGTTAAAAGAGAATTATCAAATAAATTCATGATTTATAACGTGGGAATTTCCATTTGCGTTGGGCGTGTTTGAGAAAACGCTGAATTTAGCGGGTTTCGAGAGTTTTTTGCCTTATGACAAATTTTAAAGGATTTCAAAAATTTTTCAAAAACCGAAATTTTTTCAAAAAATAATTCTTAAAAAATGAAACTCTTGAAAAAACTAAAATTTTCGCAAATCAAAATTTTGGAAACATTTTTAAGTAATTTTTTAATGGAAAAATAAAATTAATTTTTTTGAAAAATACATTTTTTGTTTTATAATATTACGAAACGTGGCACTGTTTCGAATTCACGTCGCGAAGTACACTCAGAAAAATCGACGTCGGCGAATCGCGCAGAAAAAATGGAAACGGGCTCGAAGGACTCGGGGGAATAGTGGTAGTGTTTTTGTTGTTGTTTAATTTTTGGTACTCACCCAGGGCGCAGAACAGCACGAACACACAAAGAACGGGCAACACACGCGCCATCTTGCGTATGCGCTTCGGAACTAAACTAAAAAAACTGTTTTTCCGCGTTTAAATAAGCCAGCGGCAGCGTCGGCAACAGCAGCAGCAGAAGAAGAAGCAGCAACAGCAGCAGCCAGCGAGTGCAGAGGAAGAGGAAGAAGAGACAAACAGAGGATGGAATTAGTGAAAGAAACTCAACACACAAACACTTTGATGAGCTCGACTCTTGAATGCGTATATGTTTTTCTTTTGAAATTGCTTATTTATGTATTTCTTGTTTTTCGTTGATATTTTTTTCTTTTCGATAATGTTTCGATTCGAATCGATGAAGTGAAGATAAGTTGAAATAAAATAAATGGCCTCTAATTACTTGGATGCAATTGAAAGGAAACCGTGGCTGGGACGACGGCCTGAAGTACTTGCTCAATACACAGCCACGCTCACACTAGGTGTTGGCTGGTAGGATCGAGTTCTATTTATTAAGACAAAGGTTTCGCCGTGGTGAAAAGACCGTCGGTCGCCAACCGCCGAGCGCCACCCGCGGCCAGGGCGACGGCGATGGCGAGAGCGAGAGCCGAGAGCCTTCGGCGGGAACTGGTTGGCTCGGACGTTTGGAAATACCAACACACACACTCCCATGCGAACGCGTGTGTGCGTGTGTGTTGAAAGCTCCTCGGAGGCTCCAGCAAATCAATGAAAAGTTCAAATGTCCAAACCAGCCGCCAGCTGCAGCCGAGTGCGAAATTATTTTAATATTTGAAACCTCATCGCGAAACAAGTTTCCTTCGCCTGCGATCGCGGCCGGATTTCGCCGACGTCGTTGCTCAATTCGCGGAATTCGCGAAAAGCTCGGCGGCGGTCGGCGGTCGCGGACGGCGCCTGCGTGTGGGTCGCCCGAAGAAATCCACCACACCGCACCACGCCACACCAAGACACGGCCCACTGCACGGCTTCCCCTCACACCAGCGCCGGAGCCGTCCAGGGCTTTGTGGAACCTCGCTCGGATCGCTGCGGCCGGAGAGCAACGAGTTCCCCATTCGCCAGTGCCGAACTCACCACGGCGCTTCCCCTGCTCTCGCACCAACACGAGCGCAGCCGATCGTTCGAGGCTTCTGTGGAACTTCGCTTCGGCGAGAGTCGCTCTCAGCGCACCGCACCTCGACTGCGTCTGCGCGCGCGCGTGTGTGTGTGGGTGCGGCCGCGCTCGAGCCACCTTTGGCCAAGTCCCAACTGCAAGAGGCCGCTCTTCGAAAGCTCTTTCGGTCGCCTCCACATTTCGGGAGGAGGTGGAGGTGGAGCGGAAGGGGACTTGGTGGAGATGGAGGTAAAAACGACTACAGGTCTTTTGTTTAAATTTGTTTTTGCAGCATTTCTTCAATTATTCATTCCTCGCTTGTGTCTTTTTACAATTTTAATTGAATTTTTGTTGTGGTCTCTCGATTGTTTTGCGAAAAGATTAATTGCCGCCATGATTTATCGCACATAACGCTCGGCTTTATTCGCAATTACCTATTTTGTTTATGTTTTCCTCCCCGCCTCCTCTGGCTGTCTCACTCTCTCCCTCTCTCTATCTACCCATTTCAGTATATGGCAATTTTCTTGTTCATTCTCGACCTGGCCTTAGGAAATGCCAGAAGGCGGTTCGTGTCCGCGCTGGTTGCTGTACGAGGTCTTCTGCCAACGTCACCGGCTTCCTGCAAGTATCCGAAGGACGCTTTTCCATCTCCCTGAGCTCTTTACTGCCCAGTCGAAGTTCATTAAATTCCAACTAACTTCGTTCGGCTCTCCCGCCAAGCCCAAGTCGAAGATCTCCCCGAATCCACCTTGGAACTCTTCTTCGGCCTTTGGGACGAGGCTCGACACGCGTCAATTTGTATTCTGGGAAGGAGTCCGGGCACGGCCGTCGCAACAACGAGGCTTATGCAATATCTTTGGCCGGGGAAAAACATAAAAAACTCTGTAGAAAAAGATCAACAAAAAGAAACAATTAAAAGCAGAGGAAAGAAGGAAGAGAAACCGCCGAATGGTTGACCATGAAATCAAACTTCAACAAAGAACATGCGCGGCGACTCGCGCTGAAATCGAAAGAAGGTTCCGCCGTGTTGCATCCCATGGTCTCGTAACACACACGCACGCACGCACGCACACAGACACAGAGTCGCGATGCCACGCATGAATAAAGCGAAGTATTTATTTTTATTCGGCCGAGAATGAACCGGGCTTGATTTGATGCAGAGACAAGAGACAAAGAACGGCCTCCGCCTCCCTCTCCGCGGCCTCCGCCATCTCGCTCTGGCCCGGGCTGGTCGACGCATTCGTCATCGGGTTCTTCTTCGTCGTCGTCGTCTTCGTATTCGCCTCTCGGCCGGGCCTCATTTAAATTTCCTGCACAAATGGCGGCCGCGATGGCGGCGAAGTAATGACCAAACAAGTGCTTATCGCCGACCATTTTCTTCTTCTTCTCCTCCTCCTCCTTGTTGTTGTTGCTTATATTATTACTGTCGCTTGTTGTTGACGTTGTTTATTGTTGTCGTCGTTGCTGCTGTTGTTGTTCTTGTTGTTGTTGCAATTGGCTGCGTGAAAGGCTGTTACTTTTTATTTTCCCCCGCGGCGCTCGTGTGGAATATTAATTGCGCTCAGTGTATTTCTGAGATTAGGCTGAGATTTCTCGAAATACCATCGCTTTATTGTTGTTGTTGTTGCTGTTACTGTTGCTGTTGGTGTTGCTGTTATTGATGTTGCTGATGATGTTGTTAGTGTTAGTTTGGTCGTTCCATCGGGATTTTATCATCGCACGACTCGGGCTCGCGGCAGGCGGCGGCCCTCGAGCCAATTACCATGCGGGGCAGGCGCAGCCGGGACCGCGCGCTAGGATCTAGACGAGCTCGCCGCGCCAGGGTCAATCAACCTGTTCCCCGAGCCCCGGGGCCCGCACGGACCGCGCCGGCCGACGCTGGCTGGACTACGCTTTTCTCCCCAGCCGCCGATCGATCGAGCCGGAGTCGAGCCACCGACTCAGGATCCGGATTCGGCTCCCGGTCGCTCCCTCCCACCTCGGCCCGGTCTGTCACGTTTCGCACGCCCCTCCCGCATTTCGAAACGAAAGCACGATCACTTTCCTTTCAAATCCGCAACAAACGCAGGCCGCGAACAAAACCCTTTTACTTTTGCCCGCGCCACCCGCATGTGTGACCTGAAAGCCGAAGAAAGACGCGGACTCGGATCCGGTCGACGCGAGGAACCGCAGGCGAACCGCAGGCCAGCAGCTGCAGGGCACCCTGGCAATGGTGGGGGCGCAGAGGGGTCGAGTCCAACCGCTGACGCAAGGCCTCGCATCCGTTTGCCCCGATTACGAGATCGAATCGGCCTGAATTCGAGACCACTTCGGCTCGACGTGTGGATATTTCCATCCACGTATTTCTGCTCAAATTTCCTTAAATACACATGTCTATTTGCTGCTCCCAACGCACTTGCTCCACGCCTCCATCCTCCTTCTTCCAGCCTCTCACGTGTCGTGGTCTTCCCTGCGTCCACCGTATCGGCCAGGGAGAATCGATCTATTTTTGCGTTCCTCCCACGGCCCGAGTTATTCCCGGCCTCTTGGCCATTTGGCATTTCGGCCACAATGGATTCCCTTCCGTTCCCTGACGTCTTTCGTTTCTGCTTCGGTCTCTGCGGCTTCTGCGGCTGGTCTTCGTGTGAGAAAACCCCGGACTCCGCCGCGAGTCCTCCGGGCCTGACTCACGCCGCCTCAAGAGCACTGATGCAAGCGGTAATTAATACGATTACCAGCAACGGCAACAACAACTACGGTAACAACAAGCAACAACCAACAAGTGGTGGGCGTTTTCATGGGGATCGTCAATGAATCCATTTCATGGCATCGCATCGCATGGCATGGCATGGCCCGGCCTGGCCTGGCCTGGCTTGGCTTGGAATTGAATGGAATCGAAGTCAATTGAATGGATAGATGGATGGATGGATGGAGCGACGGCTGGCTGGGTGGATGGGGGCTGTGTGTTCATGGAGTGAATGAGTGATTAGCGCAGAGGCAAGGTAACAACACAACAACAATAACAACAACATAAACAAGAACAACAACAACAATAAGAACAGCAATAACAATTCACTTGAGGCCGAAATCGTGAAGTGCACCCACAACGATGGCTGTTGCTGTTGCCATTGTATTTGTATCGACGTCTCGTCGTCATCGTCAGCGTCTTCGTTGTTATTGTTGTTGACGCGGTTACGGTTATTGTTGCCGATATTCTTGTTGTTGTTGTTGGAGTGCCGTTGGATCATTCATTCCATCGGAATTGTCTTTATATAACGCGAGCGTGCCACGCAAGTGCCGACGATGTCGATGTCGATGTCGATGCCGATGAAGACGCTGGCGATGTCGATGATGATGACGATGATGAGGATGATGGTGATGACTACACGGCATTACAACATCTCCACCGAAAACACCACGAGCCACCAAACCGGCCGCGAGCCGGGAAGAAACAGCCGAAATTCAACAAAATCCCAACAATGAGATGCGAGAGATGTTGAAAATAATGAAGAATAACAACAAACAAAAAACATTAAAGGGAAAAGTGGAAGAAATTAAAAAGCGGACAACAAGACGAAGAAGTCAACGGCAATAAAAAACAAACGCAGGCGGTTCGTTGCCGTCGCCAGGGGGCTGGGTCGGTGGTGGAGACGGAGACGGAGACGGGGGGCGGGTGCTGTGCCAGACGCGAAAATATTAATGACAAAATGTGGGGATTATGTGATGAATGCCGTTGCACCGGCAGGGGAAAAAATTCCGAACAAACTCCGCAGTTTTGCTAATTTGTGTGGAGAGGAGAAGGTGTTGGTAATGGTGAAGAGGAGAGTGCGAGTGAGATAGAGGGGGGTGTTAGGTGAGAGCTCGCATCACTGTAGGGAGCATGGGCCACTGAACACACCCAGAAATAGGCTAGGGAAGATCGTTCAAAACGGGTTTGCGCTTTTATCTGTTATTTATTGCTTTCCTTTTAGTTTTACTATTTTTTGCCGTTTTTACTTTTTACTATTTTTTGTCATTTTTGCATTTTTTTCATTTGTTCACCATTTTGATTTTTACCATTTTTGCTGTTTTCATTTTTACTTTTACCATTTTTATTTTTTGCCATTTTTCTTATTATTTTTGCTTCTCTCATTTCTTTTCGTTTTCGCACTCCGGCCCCGGCCCCGGCTCCGATTTCGATGTATATTTATGTATTGTTTTTGGGCCTTTTCTCTGGTCTCCTCACTGTTTTTTAATCCCAACCACAGCCCTGTTGCGCAACCTGACTTTGGTTATGCATTTCCTCGGCCTCGGCGCCGCATCCTCCTGCTTCTGCTTCTCCTTCGCCCCCTCCTCCCTCGATCCGATCGGCGGTTTATTGGCTTCGTTCGCCAGCTTCGCCCCGGGCGTTTTTTCGCAGGCGATTTTATTGGTTTCATTGCCTTTTAACGAGTCCTCACAGTGGCAACACCGCCAGCCACCGCAGCAATAACAACAAGAATCACAATGGCACCAGAAACAGCCGCAGCAACAACGTTTACCACCATCGTAAAACAACAACGATTCTCTCATCCTCAAGTTTATTGGAATTTTTTGTAATTTTTATCGCCGCTCTGGCTGTGTTTATAGTTGTTATTGTTTTTATTGTTTTTATTGTTGTTATTGTTGGTGCATTATTTTGCAACATTTTATTGACTTTCGCAATTCAATTATCCCGGGTTTTATTCCGATACATCGTTTATATAATCGATTTCCACTCCCCATGCATCTGGAGCAGGCCCGAGCGGAGTCGAACGGATTGTGGATTGGATTGAATTGGATCGGATTGGCATTTATGGGCCCGCACTAAAAACCGTCGAGCACCACCCGACATCCGGCTCGACGGCTGCTGGTCTCGACCCATTTCGATTCCACCATGCGCCGCGTACTGACCTCATCTGGTGCGGTCATCGCCCAAGCGCCCTGGTGCACTCATTCGCATTCGGAAACCTGACCCGAAGACGAGCCTGTTTCCGAGTGGGGCCGAGCGAAAGGGACCACTGGCAACTGGGGTTTCCTGGCAGGAGTCTCCGGCATTGGACTGTTGGCTTCCCCGGACGCCCGCCACCCGGACGCCCTCCCCCAGGCCCCTGCCCTGTGTTGGCAGACTGGGACTTTCTATTTCCTCCGGTTCCCTCATCGAGTGGAAGCAATTAAATCGATCCGGAATCGATGACGAAACGACACGCTTTCGAGTCCATTTTCCACGCTCGCCGTCGCTCCCCGGGGCTCCGGCGGAGGAGAAAAGCAAAATATTAACATAATTCATTGGCCACACTTCGGCGATGGCGATGGCGAAGGCGATGCTGGTTTCCCTTTCTTCCATTTCCACTGTCTTCGTCATCACCGTCGTCACCGCGACGTGAAATTTCGAATTTGAATCTCGATTGGAGCCTCCGACTCCGACGTCTGCATCTGGTCTGGGGGTTCTTGTTGCTTCGTGAGGCGATTAAATTAAATTTGACATTTAAATGCGCGGCAGAGAGAGCAGGCGAGCGCGAGTGCGAGAAAAGTGTGGTGAATGAAATGATGAATTGAGGTTTCCCAGAGCACGACCGAGTCCACGTAGTCAAAGTTTATCGGCCCAGAGGAATCACGACTCGCTCCACGGCGCCCCACCCGGCCGCGTGGGGCCTCGGCCTCGGTTTCCGCGCGGATTTTCCCAATAAATTAGTTTGAACTTTTGGCTGCACTTAAAAAATTAACATTTAAATCGCTCCCCACCAAGTCCATGCGACCTGTGGCAGAGTCTGCGAGAGTGAGAGTGTGTGTGTGTGTGTGCGAGCGAGGTGCCAACTCAGCTGGGAGAGAGAGGAAAAGCCCATCTTGCGCCATCTCCGGCCGACTCCTCGGGAAATGTGAAATGGTCAACGCGATCCCCACGCCAGCTCACCTCACCCCATCTCGTTCCCACCTCGTCCATCATCTGACGGTGTGCAGTTGTCGTTGTTGTTGCTGCAGAAGTGGCCACACGGGTTTCTGCCGAGTGCCCGATCGTATTTCTTCGTATTTACGTGTGTTTGCGTGCATCTGGCTTGACCTTCTTTGACCTATGGCTTCACTGCGGTGAGGCCGATGTGGCTGTCATTGCTGTTGTTGTTGTTGGTAGCGATGACACAGCGCCGACTGAGGTGTGGGTTCGTGCGGTTGGCAACGCGCGCATCGCGGCGCAGGTGACACAGTTAGCACGGCTTCCTCGCCAAATGGCAACGAACCAAATCTTGAGTCTTGAGAGGAAATCGTAATTTGCCAACTTTTGTCCCTGGGAGTTCGCTGTGGAAATTTCCGAGAAAGGCGGCAGCCCCAACAGGGTACCGTTACTTCTGCTGTCACTCGAAAGACAGTTGGCAACGCTGCATAAATCATGCCGTCAATTATTTCCTTCTTCCTGCCTTCCTCTCGCGTTCTGCCCTCGATCCACGTGCTTGGAAGTGGTTTTTGTCGTGGAAGTTGAAGGGAATGGGGTTGGGTAGGCGACAGGGGAAGGGCGGGGGTCCAGGAGGCAGACGGAAGAGGAAGAAGAGCCAGTTTGTGTCGCTGCTCGGGGACTCCGGCCCCTCCAGTGGGCCCCGAAGGTTTTCGAGCTGCACAAGGTCAACGCAAGTTGTTGGCCGCGACTGCAAAACAAACCACTACAAAGACCACAACTACAACGTCAACGACGACAACAATAACCATAACAACACCAACAACTACCATCGTGAAAACCAACAACATCTGCAGTGAAACCAACAACGCCATAGCAGCCATCGTAACAACAATAACAACCATAACTTGAGCACTGAGCGGAATATTTCCTGTTGCTCTCGACCAGGCAACTTCAATTAGCCCGGCGTCAAACAACAACAACAACAACAACCACCACTCGACGTTTACGTTATACCCTTACGTCCACGTTAGCGTCGATCACAAGTGCAGCGTCGAGAGTCACGACCGCGACCACAACCGGCGACCGGAGACCGGCGGCCGGGCACCTCGAGGGCGGCGAACGAGGCCGGTGGGGGGACTGGGGGCGACTCGAGAACGAAGCGGAGGCAGTGGCGGGTTCTCGCCATCTGCGCCCGGTGCTCGCGCGCGTCGATGCGTCAACCGAGTCCGCTCCACGCCACGCCGCGTTGCGTCGCGTCACGTTGCGGCCGAGACAAGGAAATCGTGGCTGCAACAAAGCATTCTACGGCTTAATTAATAAGTTAAGACAATGCGAAGGAGCCACTCGGTCTCCTCGGCGGCCGGGGGCAGCGACTTCTGGGCACGTTCCCGCCGAAGGTGTCGGCGGTTCTCGGAACCGACTGCGCCGCTCTTGAGCGTGGGTCGTGGCGGCGAAGGCAACGGGGCGGAGACGCGGAGGTGGCAGGTGGCCGTAGGTGGAGTGAGCGGGCCGATGTGGGGAGCAGGTGCCGCCTGGGATTCCGAGGCCCAGGTGCGCGGCCGAAGGTATGGTGCCGGGGACGACGAGGAGTTGAAGCAAGAGGTGGGCTCGGCATGTGTGGCATCCGACGGGCAGGTTGAAGCCACGCTATTTTCCCTCCTCACCCGAGACGACACAAGACGAGACCCAGTGGCAAATGGGGCCAGAAGGGTCGGAGTCGGGGTCGGGGTCGGGGTCGGACAGGTGATGAATAGGAGAGGAGTTGGGTTTTGGGGGCCGAGGTCTCGTGTTAAATGAAGCGCGTTTGCGAGTTCGTTCGGCGCCGATTTATCACGGAGCCAGAAGTTTGCCTTCTACCAAGACATTAGAAGCGGTTTCTGTCGGTTTCTGCTGGACTTCTTGTGGTTTTTGTTGTTGGCGCCGTGGCCAGGTCGGTCCGACATTCCACGGCTCCGATGGTATCGCAACGAGCGGAGTTCGCTTAAGCAAATCTTGAGAAACTGCAATTTATGGAGAATGCAGTGGTTGAAGTTATTTTTAAATAAATGAAAACAACACATTTCGCAACGCGCCTCTGCGCCGTTGCCCAAGAAGTGTTTCAGTTTCAACGGCACCCCGACCACGGCTCCGGCCCCAGTCGTTTATCGCTCCATTTGGCTTCCTCCGACACACGGACGGTTGGATCGAAGTCCGGCGGCGACGACGACGTTCTGGGGTCGCCGGCGGCGTCTCCGAGGCCCGGGGTGGCGACAGGTGGATGGAGGAGTCTCCTCTGATGAGTCTCCAACTTCTTGCGGCCTCGAGTGCCGCAGCTCGTATCGATCGAACCGCATCGAATCGAATCGTTCGGAGCACTTGGCTCGAGACTGAATTCAGTTGAGTTTTTTCCAGTCCATACTCGACGTTTTGCCTCCCAATAGATGTGTTTTTAATGTTCCTCGAAAGCGCCATAAATCGAGATTTCATGTGCTGTTTCTGTTCAGTTTTTGTCTATTTCATCTTTTCTTAAATGTTTAAGTTGAGTTGAGGTGTTCGATATTATCTCTCTTGATGTGCTTTGACTGAATTAGTTTTATTCTGGGAATTTACATGTGGTTTGGAAGTGATTTCAAGTAGATTATTCGGTTATATTTCCTTGAATTTGTTTTTGATAATTTGTATCCAATTTCAACCTCCACCTACGCCCACAATTCTTCCTATTCGACTTTTCGATTTCGTTCTACGCCGACTAATGTGGCTCGCTAATCGGCCGAGTTCGATTCCACCCATTCCGTGTTCGGCTGCCACTCGTTCGCCGCCACTAATTGCTGTCGCCGCATGTCCTTTCGGAACGAGGAATGCGATAATGAAGTCACCTGACCATCGAAGAGATAAGCTCGATATGAAAGTCAGGTGACTTGTCCGTCCGCCCGTCAGTCTGTCTGTCAGTCCGTCTGCCCATGTGTGTGCGCGCTCAGACATGCGATCGCTCGGCGGTCCCGCCCGCAGCGGCTCAAGGCAAACTGCTGGAGTGCTTTGGGTGCAGCTCGAGAACGGCGACGGTGGATCGATCGACCGATGGATGGATGGAGCGCTGGTGACACGAGGTAAGTGAACTGGTCTTGGGATGAAGAGCGGGAGGGACGCAGGGAGGGGGCGAAGAGCGGCGATTTGCATACGATTCGTTTCCTGGGACGGACCGCGTCATCGGCGGCGCGCCCGAGGCGACGACGGCTTCCTGCTCGGCGAGAACGATTCGGCTCGAGTCGGCCCAACTCGGGTCGGCTCGGTTCGACGTGTCGACTCGGCTTGACGTGTCCGCTGTCAGAAAGACGTCTGTCGCGTGAGGCGGTTGCCTCGCATTAGCATCTGAATGTCGCGCGGAGCTCGGAATGGGAACCTGACCTGATCGCTCGTGGCGAGAATTCGGCTCGCCCGCGGCTGGGCCAACGATTCTCCCATCGAGTGTCGACGTTTCTGCGCCGCAGAAGAGTGAAGTATTTGGCAATTGCGGGCCGTTTGCGATTCTGGTTGCCTGGCTCCTGGCTAGAAGAAATGCCATCGCGATTCGCTTGGCGACAAAACTCGATCTCGTCGATCCCAAGGCGACGGCGGCGATGAGGTTGATGAGAAAAATGTGAGCATAGACGGAATTAGCATAATTAAAATTCGGTGCGAATGCATTGTTAAAGTTCAGCGAGAAGTTATGCAAAAAACTGGTTGCTTTCGCCATCGTCATCGCCATCGCCATCGCGGTCGCCGCGGAGCCACCAGGAATATTGCATAATTTCGGCTCAATTTTTCGCATCTGATTTATTTATCCGCCGAACCGAATTTGTGTCCCTCGATCGCGGCCGCCCTTCGCCCTCTGCCTCTCCCTCACACGCCCCACCCCGACGGCCGCCCCGTCCTGCCCACGGGTGCTGTTGCCTTGCGTTAATGAGTTTCCAGCAGCAGGCCGAGGAAACCACGAAACTCCATCGGCTCTCGTTTCGTTTCGTTCGTTCGTTCGTTCGACTCGCTCGCTCGCTCGTCTGGCGAATCGTTCCGAATGCAAATTTGTTGTGTAAATCGAAGCCGACGTCGCATAAATATGCGATTGTGCCATTTCCGAGCCACCGCCGATGAACTTGTGGCTTCAGTCGCCCGGGCCGAGGTGCCACGTCAGTGACTGGTCCGGAAAGGATGGAAAAGCCGTGCGGCTTCAAGGATCCCCCTCCAGAAGCACCTGACTTCGAGTCCATCTGCGGAGGCGTGACAGCGTGACAGCGGACTGGATTCGGTTGGGCTTCCCAATGGTCAGAGATGCGTGGGGCGACTACGTGGCGCGGGCAGCCCTGGCAGGGCCGCGTCTTCCGACCCGATCGCGGTGTTTACCATAACGAGTTCGGGTGTTCTTCGGCGCCCGAGTTGTTTACATGGTTTACGCAAGCACCCAATTTATCCGTCCGCGTTTGTATAAATTGTGTCCAACTCGAGCTCGTCGCCGGGATTAATTTATGCGCCATCATGGAAAAATTCAAATGTAAATTCAAATGAAACCGAAATTGAAATTGAAACCGAAACCAAGACGAGACGAGACGAGATGAGGCGAAACCTACTAACTTACTAACCAGTTTATTCTCGGCGCAGATAAGTGCGAGCTTTTATTTCTTAATTTATGCTAATCTATTTTTTGCTTCTGACGCGTCTCGTCCCAAAACCGAAACTCGCTCTTCCCCTCCGGCCGCCGACGCGAAGACAACGGCCAAGTGAACAACATAAGAAGAAAAAATAAAAACCGACAAACCGACCGTAAAAAAAGCTGCCGTCGAACGAGGTGAAACCCGCGGCAGACCCGGGCCCGGCGCCTACGCCAGCGACGCACTTTGGCTCGCTGCAGCCGAGATTCCATCCGTCCGTCTCCCAGTCCGTCCGTCCGTCCGTCCGCCCGTCGTGGCCGTAAATTAGCGCCGCTCGCGCACTTGGCATGCAGCGAACCCAGCCGCGAATGCCAAGACGTCGCTAATGCCTCGGCTAACATTTGATTCTGCGAAATTCAAAGTACGCCAGAAACGAGTTCGCCCCCTCTCCCTCTCCCTCTCCCTCGCCCCGCCACGACCACCCCCACCTCTGGCCCCGAGTTTTCGCCTCGTTCCGCCTCGACGTTTCTGGGCTTCGCGGCGCGCGGTTCTCGTCGAACGGGTTCTTTTGCAATGGGCTTCTGTCCGGGCACCTCGATCTCTTCATCTGCCTGTCCATCTGTCCGAGCGGCTGTCCATCGATCGTGGCCGTCGGCGCGAACCGAATTCGGACACCTCGGACTCGTCTTAAATGTCAACACGTGCTGCTGGAATCCGGCGGCCGCCTCCGGTTGCGAAATACCTTAAGGGGATCCGCTCCGGGGATCTCGGGCCTAAGATGACGCTAAACCGCCCCTCACCAGAGCCGGCCCGCTGGGCTCGACCAAACCGATCCGACCTGATCCGATCCGACCTGATCCGATTTGCTGCCATCGTGGCCGGGCCGCAGCCGAATGGAGGTCAAGCGACGTGGCGCGGCCGTGCGCGGGGCTCCGTCACGGGACGGGTTTTAATTCCTGGTTCGGAGCCGGTGGCGCGCTTTATTGGCCCGCTGCTCGTTAGCATTCTAATTAGCGCCGAGTCCGCCGAATGCGGCCTGAACCTGTGGTATTTCGGCTCGCTGCTACCTGTTTCCAGCGCCGACTCGGCCGCCTCAAGAAATGAAGAAACCTCCCGGTCTTCTGCTGGGCGTCTCGGCGCATTTTAATCGCTTTATCTGGACCCAAGTCGGTTTCGAATTCAAGGTTCTCCGCCGCGGTGAATGTGATTAAATCAAGTCAAATCAAACTCATTACACTCGCTTGTCTTGTTCGAGTTTGGAGTGTCGCGATCTCTCGACTGGATCTCGCTCGGTTGCCAAAAATATTCTCGAGCGTCCCACACAGCCCACAATGAGCCCCAGAGCCGAACCCATAGGGTGGAAGAATAAGTCGGGCACGGTTTATTTATGAATTTTTTTCTTTATTTTTCAATTGATTTTTTGTGGTTTCATTAAAAATTATGTAATAAAAAATATTTAAATATATTTACGTAAAATAACATGCTACAAATTAAACATTTTGTTCGTTTCGCAAATAAAGAGAATTCCTTAACAAAAGACTTTTGCACAAAAATACAATTTTCGTAAAAAGAAAGGAGATATTGAATTTTCCATTATCATTGATATTTTCACAATGGTTGCTGTTGTGGCTGTGCTGTTGGTGTTGTTCTGGATGTTGTTTTTGTTGCATGATCTTCTTATTTTGCCGTAAACGGGCCTTTGCAGTTGTTCTTTCGTTCTTCTTCTTTTCTTTTCTTTTCTTTCTTTCTTACTTTCTTTCCCTCTCTAAATTAACACAGCAACGACTGGGGCCGGACGGCAACCCACGCGCGGGCTGCCGGGCCCAGAGCCAGTCAAAGTCTTGGAAGCGTTGGAAATTAAAATTAAGAGAAACACAGAATGGAAGGGGCCAGGAAAGACAAGACAAGACACAAGTGGACAGTGGGAGGGAGGTTCGGGAGAGCTTAAAACCTAATAGACGTCAGCGACATTCGAGATTCCCAAACTGACAGTTTGTGAGTATTGGCAGCACTTTTGACATTGAAGGTAATATTTACAAAGTGGGTTCTTCTTCTTCTACTTTTGGAAGGGTCCGAGCGACGCGTTCTTCTTCTTCGTCTTCTTATTATCGTTATTATTGTTGTTGTTCTTCTTCTCGTTACCTGCCGGGCAGGCGCGGATGGCGGTTGAAGTTTGGAATTTGGAGACCCAGCCACGCCTCGCCGGCTCCGGGTCGGGTCAGGTCGAGTGGCCGGGAAGGTGTGGGCCTGTGTTGGTGTGGGGTGCTGGTGGCGGTGTGGTTGTGTTGTGTTGTGGTTGGGGGTGCCTCCTGGGGGGCGTGACTTAGAAGAAACCGTCGCCGGTCGGGTCGTTGACCCAGGGGTAGTTGTTGGGGCAGCGGACGCAGGTCTGCAGGTTGACGGTCTCGCCGGGGATCTCCTTGGAGGTGAGCTTGCAGGCGTTGGGCACCCAGCAGGCCGGCTTGCCCTCGACGACGCACTTCTCCCTCCAGGGCTCGAAGTTCTTGACCTCGCTGACGGTGCGCGGGTTCTGCATCCACTGGATCACCTGCGTCATCGTCACGAAGTAGACGTCGTTGTGGTTGGCGAGGATCTCGTCGATCCAGTAGAGGAAGGCGTCGAGGAACTCGGGGTTGTTTTTCAGCCAGGCCGCGTGGAAGTAGAGGCCGAGCGGGGCGCGGTTCTGGTCGTAGTGGCGGTCGAAGTTGTGGTTCAGGAAGTTGTAGAACTGGTCGCCGGTCAGGATGTTCGAGCAGGAGTCGACCATCGCGCAGCCGGGCAGGTACTCGTCGTTGGCCGGGTCCTCGCGCCGGTCGAGCTCGTTCATCACCATCTCCCAGACGGCGTGCGAGCGCGTCGGGCAGCTCTGCAGGTTGCCGTGGCAGCGGTGCGGCATGCGGAAGTACATCGTGTAGGGCCACAGTGGGGGGTTCGAGAGCGGCGCCGTGATGGTCGAGTCGTACAGGAAGGCCTGCTCCTCCATCATGGTGAACTGGTTGTTGCCGCCCACCCGCAGGTAGGGCGCGCGCACGCCCACCACGCTGTTGTCGGTGATGTTCGCGAACTTCTCGACGATGATCCGCATGCCGGCCATCTCCTTGGCCCAGTCGTCCACGGTGGCGTTCGACCAGAAGCGCTCCTCGTCGTTGTGCCTGCGCCGGAGGGGAGGGAGAAGAGCAAACACGTGTTGGGAAGGAGTTTCTCAGTGGGTCGGTCGGGGACGTTGGGAGTCTGGGTCTGGGTCTGGTTCTAGGTCTTGGTCTTGGTCTGGGTCTGGTTCTGACTTACGTGATCGAGTGCACGGCGATCTCGTGGCCCTTGCGCGCCGTCTCCTGGACGGCCGAGTAGTTGGTGTACTTGTGCGAGACGAAGTAGGTGGCCTTGATGTCGCAGCCGTTCGGGTTCTTGCGGCCCTTGAACATCTCCTTGTAGAGCTCGATGTTGTTGTTGTTGATGGCGTCGTCGAACGTGACCGTGATCATCATGGGGACGTCCTTGGCGGGCAGGTCGCCGGGGATGGCGGTGCCGTCCTCCGAGCAGAAGCAGTCGGGCAGGACGCAGACGGCGGGGTCGCAGGGCGGGGCGCGGTTCGGGTCGTTGTCAATGTCTGTGGGTGGGAGAGAGAGGGCAGAAGACGAGAATCAGTGCTGAGTCCGGAGGGCCTTCGAGAGTGCGACGGAGGGGGTCGAGGGGTCGGGGCGGCCGGAGCGAGGGGCTTTTCGCGGCCCTTCGCCAGGGTTCGTCGACCCGATTGTCGCCGATCGCCGCGGGGTCAACGAACGGCCGGAAAAGCCCGCCAGTGAATAATTAAGAGAGGCGGCGAAATTGCTCGTAAAATACTCACAAATTAGCGGTTAATATTTAATGAAAAACACAGCCACTCACACACACACACACGCTGCCCATTCACACGGACGACGCTCGTACGTGCCACGAGCGCCGCCTCGGACTCGCGGGCGCATCGTCGGAAATTCCGATGCCGCCTCGGAATTTCGCCGGCAACGGTAAACACTCACACTCGTACTCGCACACACACGGGCGCCCACGCACCCGGGCCGGGCCTCGTTTCAGTTGACGTGACGGGAAATTTTAATCGCCGCCCGTTGCCAGCGCCGCCGGGTCCCGACGCTCGGCCCGACGGCTTCACCTTGCACTTGGTGGAAAACCAAGTTGCCGGGTCCGCGGTCAAGAGGCGTGGCCGTTGGGAAACGCCAGGGCGCGATCGACCTGGAGTTCGTCGACGCGTTGCCAAACGGCGTCGTGAATTGCGAAAATCGCCGCCATCGCCGGGCGCCGCCTTCGAAGTTCGAGCCTCGTGCGAAGGGGAAGTGGAAAAGGCGAAAACGATCGCCACCAAAAATCACCCCAAGTCATCGGATGGAATCGAGTTGGGCGCGACCCGGATTGATTGATCGATTGAAATCGCGGCCGATCGGCGCCCCTGGGGCAACGTTGGCGTGACTCGCCGGATCGCGAGAGCCGGGCGGAACTCGGAAATCCGCTCAGAACCGCATCGCGCCGGCCCCCGGAGCGCTGCCACCTGACCGCGAGCGCTTTCACTTCGCGCTCCGCTGCCAACCGCGATCGAAAGTGCGGGGCGCGCGATCCAGATCGAGATCGAGGGACCGAACGGGAGCGCGTCGGGACCGACGCCATCTGGCGGCCAAGTGGGTTACGGCGCGTGGGCGGGTCGGGGGTGTGGCCGGCTTGGACGGCGTGGGCAGAGAGGTCCACACAATGGGATGTAAAAATAGAAATCGCGCGTGGTTGTTGTACAACAACATGCACGGGCGACACGCGCCAAAGCCCGGCGCAACCGACGAATGTTTGTGGCCAACGTTGTTGCTGTTGTTTGTTGTTGTTGTTGCTGTTGCTTTTCATGTCAGTGATTCGTTGTTTTTCGGCTGTCCGCTGGTTTTACATTGTTTGCCATCTCTTGCCGTCGCTGTTGTTGGCCGTTGTCTGCTGTTGAAATCGCTCTTTCACCGAGCTCAGCATTTCATGCGTTTCCTTCCTTCCTTCCCTCCATTCCATCTGTTTACCTCGCCGTCGCCGTCGCCTCCTCTTTCTCCTTCTCCCTCCCTCCCTCCCACTCCCTCCGTCCCCGCCCCGATCGCGCCGTCCCTGGCTCGCTCCGGTGGTCGCTGGCTGTCTTTTGTTCGCGGCTGCGGCGAAGGAGAAAGAAAAGGCTTGGGCGAACGAAGCCTTACGTCACCGAACCGGTCCGCATGGCTCGTGATTTTGTCATCGGCATTGTTGTTGCAGCTGCTGTTGTTGGTGGTTGCCGTTGTCGCTTTTGGTTGGTCGGCATGTTCACATTTCGCCCGGGCTTCGTTTATCGCAAACCGATAAAACCGAAATCCGAAATCCGAACAAATTAAATAAATGAGAGAAAAGTCAAGAGAAAACGCTTGGGTTTCGCGCACCGGGAAGAAGATGAATGATGGTTATGTAAAGTTTACCAGAGATCTACACGGCATCTACACGTTATCTACATGGCATCTACGCGGCGTCGACACGGCGTCTACACGGCGACGACGACATGCCATTCGTAGCGACTGCGCTGGCGATTGGGAACAAAGGCCCGGCGCAACCAGGCCGTGGCCAGAGACACAACAGTCCGGAGTCAACGAGGCTTTGTTGTTGTTGCAGCCATTGCTGTTGTTGCTCTCGTGGGCTTCGATTAGAATTTGTCGGCGGATTGTTCGGCTTGTTGTGGAATTTCGCATTTTGTGCCAAACCCGTGGAACGAGTCAAAGTGTCAAAACGAACAGGGCTCCGGGAGTTCCAGCGCTGTGGCAACGCCTGCCGGGCGGCACGCTTGGCCACACATTTTGTCCCGAGTGCGAAAAACCACCACCATTTCTTCCTCCTCTTCTAGTTTCCCTCGCCTGTTGCAGCCTTCGTCGTTGCCAAATTTTGACGATCCTCCCTCTCGCTCGCCCCCGTCCGTCTCCGTCGACGGGTCTCGATCCAGTGATTTATGTTTGAGAAATTCATTAGCTTTTTCTGCCCCTCCTCCTTTTTCCACTCTTTCGGCCGTTTGTTTACGACTCCGGTTGGCGCGGGCTTCGACTTGTTTCTAGTTTACGCTTGGTCAGTATTATTGCCATTGTTGATGTTGTTGTCGTGGTTGTTGCTAGTGCCAGTTACCGCGTGTTGTTGTTGCCGCCAGTCGTTGTCCGTTACCAATTGCCGACGGTTGCCAATCGGTGTCCAGTTGCCCGTTGGAGTTGGTTATTTACTTGTTGCTGCTCGGCCAATTGTTCGCCGACTCGAATACCAGAGTGGGAAAAAGCTCCCGATCACGTCTCGCGAACCACGTCGCATTGACTTCTTTCTTTAGTGGGAAAACGCTAAGACCAGCTGTTGTTGTTGTCGTTGTCGTTGTGGTAAACACCGTGGTTATTTTGGGACGAGAGCAGGTCGAATCGCCGTCGGATTGGGCAAACGCTTTCGGTCGCCTGCCCCGAGCGCCGACCAAGGCTGGCCGAATTCAGGTCGCGAATTCGGGGTCACGTGGATCGGGCCCGGGCGTTTCGCCGTCGCCCGCCCCGAGCCGGTTTTCGAAATAATCCCACTTATTTGCGTTAATTTTACCAGTCCCCACTCTCGCCGGCGGCCCCGTCATCGCGGCCAGTCGTTTGTCCCCAACTCAGTGTCTCTGGCTTCAACTCGTCTCCTCATCCCCCTCCGATGCTCTACTTCCGGCTTCAGTCGGCACTTCCTGCTCCCCTTATCCTTGAGCTAGCTTTCGACCGACCTCCGGAATTCTTTCGCCTTCGTGCCGATCACCACGCTCCGGCCCCGCGGCTCCCATACGCCCCGTCGCCGCCCCGGTCCGCGGCGAGAACGAGTTCGTCCAATTTCACTCTCGTTTTCGTTTCGCGTAAACTTGATTTCTACATCTACGCGCCCAGCACTCGTCGACACCAATTTTTCACTTTCGCTTTCGTCTCGTCTCGTCTCGCTTCGGTGCTGCTCGCGTCGGTAGCTGGTTGTTGTTGTTGTTGTTGTAGTCGATGTTGTGGCTGCACCGGTTGTGGCGGAACCGGTCGCCGCGCAGCATCCGCCGCTGTCCGGCCCGTGCTCTCGATCCACATCCACATACCGGGGCGACAGATCGCGCCAGACGAAGGCGGCGACAGCACGACGTGGCCAGCAGCACGGCTGGAGTTGCGTCGGGGGCGGCGTCGGGAAAGCGGTCGCCGGGCCGGGGAACCGGATCCGGCCGACCCCGACTGGCGCGATGGGAGCGGCCAATGGGCAGTGGGGCAAATGGACAAATGGGAAAATGGGTGCTGGGGACTCACCGCAGGTGTTCTCGTCGGAGCCGTCGGAGCAGTCCTTCTCGCCGTTGCAGAACAGGCCGCGCTCGATGCAGTTGCCGTCGCCGCAGGCCAGGAAGCCGTCCTGGCAGAGGGGCTCGTCGGTGTGCAGCAGGGGCTTCACGCGGCGCTCCTTGTTCTTCGACTTGCAGTTCTTGACCGACTCCTTCCAGTCGCAGGTCTGCTTCTCGATGTCGAAGTAGAGGCCGGCGGGGCAGCGGATGGCTTGGAGGCCCTGCGCGGAGGGAGAGAAGAGCAGAGAGAGGGGGCGTCAGCGAGGACTCATGGGATCTGGGTCTGGGTCTGGGTCTGGGTCTGGACTTCTGCTGCAGGGAACCAACTCATGTCCCTTCGACTCACCGAGGATGTGCACTGGATGACGTCGCGGCAGTTGTCGCCCTCGCCGGCCACCAGGCGGAACCACTCGCCGGCGTCCTTGTCCTTGCAGAGCTCCTTCTCGAAGGACTCCTCCTTCTTGGGCTCCTCGGTGGAGGCCTGGCGCTTGTAGCGGTCTGAGGCGGAGGCTGCGGGAGAGAGATGGAGGGAAATCGAGCGTTAGTCCTTGATCGGCAGGAGTTCGATGGGAGAAATGTGAATTGTGATGAATTGAATTGGTTGAATTGACCGATGGCTCCATCTTAATGGAGCTGGTTCTTGATCTTGATTTGTGGCTGTTCATCGCGATGGACTTGATTGACATCGTGGCGCCGATATTGGCAATTGGAATGGCTGTCGATGGAATGCGAGAGCGGCTCGGATTCCGAAGCGAAAGCGCGACAGGCGGCGGGGCGAGGCGGGGAGCGGGACAGACCGGATCGTGTCGAGTCGAGTCGAGTCGAGAATTCGCAATCACGCGATCACGCGATCTTGAGCCGATCGCAGCGCCGTTTGACATTTGCTCGCGCTGACAGCCGGCCACGGCGGCGTCCACTCGACCGCTGTTGCCAATCGGGCTCGAGCCAGATGCAGACCGTGGCAACAGCAGCAGCAGCAGCAGCAGAAGAAGAGGCGAAACAGGTCTGGCGCAGGGCAATTAAAAAGCGAGCCTCGTCGCCGTAAATAAGAAGAAATTGCTGCAATCTAGTCGAGTTGAACCGAGTCGAGCCGAGTTCGTTATGCAAATTTCTCAAATGTCAACTTAATTAAATAATCACTGCAATTATTCGATTCCAATTGTTCATGCGGCAATCATGTTGTCTTCGTGTTTGTTGTTGTTGTTGTTCTTGCCGCTTCCCTATTGCCGTCCCGGCGGGCGCCATTTTGAAAGGTTCGCGGCCGAGCGACAGGTTTCGGCAAACGTCACCGCGGTGACAGACCATGGCAGGCAGTGACAGGGGTGGAGGCCAGACAGTTGCAGCCTGGTTATTTATAGGCCATTGTTGTAATATTAATTGTTGTTGTTCAGAGCCAATCGCCTGAATAAATGTCCCACCGAGGCAGACGAAGGAGACCCCCGGCAGAGGGAGGGAGACCCAGTGCAGGAAGTCGACTTTAATTGGCGCATTTGCGACGTTCGCACCTCGCGTCCAGTTTCGGAGCGAGCCCAGTTCGAGTCGCAGCCGTCGCCGTGTTTGCGCGGCCGCGTCTGGTGCGTGGCTTCGCTTCCGGCTTCGCCGACTCGACTCGCCTTGGCTCGACTTCTGCGTGTTGTTGGTGTTGCCTGTTCTTTGTGGGTCGCTCGACCTGTCACGACTGACACGTGATCGAGAGGAGGGAGAGCGGAAGAGAGAGAGAGAGAGAGGGAGACAGGGCCGACCACGGCGAGCTGTCACTTTGACAGCTGACATTTGGCCATCCCGGCAGTTGACAGCAACTGCTGCGTGGTGCTGCAAGCAATTAACGGCAACAACACGAAGCCCCACAACAACAACTTGAGGCACTGGCGGCCGTCCAAGGAAAGCCATCAACGCCATCGACGCAGTAAAAGCAACGGGGCAACTGCATTAAACACCCATCGCTGGCGCAATTGTTGCTGCAGCTGCCGCCGTGGCGATGAAGTGTTTATTGTTGTCGATGATTATCGCCATCTCGTGCCTTATGGAGCCGCATCGGGAGCCCGTCGTCGCCGGCCTCGACCACAACCGCAGCTGCACCAACACCAACATCATCGCCATCCCCATCGCCACCGTCATCGTCATCCACTCCATCATCACGGCGGAGTTGAGCAGTCGCTGCCTCGCAGGGTTAATTGTGGCCTCGACCCCCGAGACCCCGCGACACCCTCGACCACCCAACACTCGACCCGTGGCCTCCCATGCGCCGTCGTCTCAAGAGCACAAACGCACGACTCGTGTGTGGGGGTGGAACGAGGAGGACGAGGGGAACGCGGGGAAGTCGCCCATGCCGTTCTCGGCGGAAATGTCTCCGAATAATTAGAGGCACGGGGCGCGGGCCGGAAACAACAACATCCTGCAGCAATCGGAGCCAATTTGCGGGTAACAACAGAAGCCACTCAGGAAGCGGGCGAAGCAGGGCGAGGAGTAGGCGGAGGGGTGCGCGAGGAGTCGGGCGAGTCCCCAAGGGAGTCGGTCGGCTGCGGGGTGCAGCGAGCGGCAGTGCAGGCAGCCCTTCACAGGAGCCCGGCCGCGGCAGCCTTTTACGGCAACAGGACCTTGAGCCGGCTCTTCGCATGACTTATTATCTCCCTCTCTCTCCCTGCCCACTGCTTGTTGTTACATCGCATGAAATAACATTGACTTGCTGGGAATTTCGAAAAATGAAAGTTGTTTCTTGTCTCCGTCTCCGTCTGTGGCCTCGGCGCCCGCGAACACCTTCGTCCTTAACTGGTTTGCGGCCTGCCAGACGTCGGACAGCGTTGCCAACGGCGCGGGCAATCAAGGTTGCCGAGGAATAATCAGAGACCAATAAAAAGAGCGCACGAAACCCGAAACGCAGAGCGAAACAAATTAAAATAAATGACAAAAAGCCGAACGACAGAGGAAAACAAAAATCAAAGACTAAATTAAAGTAAATTATCGGGGGGAAATTGCGAAAAACGAAAACGAAACGAAAACCCAGAGAGCGAAAAGCAGAAAACGGGGGAAAAGCGTGTGGTTTATGCAACAATTTGTTGGCCACGAAGCCGTCGCCGGCGGGCGAGGAGCGAGGTTGGGGCGACGGCGCTGCGGCGCTGCGGCTGCTGCAACATGTGCCTAGTCGCGCCGATGCACGGGCCGCGGCAACTGCATGCGTTGTATAATGCGGGCCCACCACGCCGGGCTTATTTTGATCTGTCGACCGACATTTGGCTCGCATTCCGAAAACAGGTAAAGACCCAGCAGGAAATCGATCCGGGGTACGCGAACAAAAAACTCGAAATGATTGGCAAGCGCCGAAGGTCTGCGAAGGCGGGTCGCAGTGCCGAATTTGTGGCCGTGTCGCTGCAGCCGCTGCACCAGTGGCAGCAGCTCGCCCGAGTATTCGCCATTTTGTGCTCGATTCGGAAAACAAAACGCGCCGAACGAGGCGGAAACGCGGCGTGGAGTTGGGGAAGTTCGGGAAATCGTGATTGGTTCACAATTTTTGAAATATTTCGGAGAATAATATTGAAAAAGACTACTTTGACAAAATTTGATAAATTAAAAAAATTGATCTGTCAATATTTTATCCACACGAAACGAACAAATGCACTTGAAATTTCAATACGGAGTTTTCAAAGTTGATTTGAGAATGGAATTTTTCGAAAATAGTGATTTATTTGGATGAGGAAATATTTTCTTGCGCAAGGACCGATGATCGATGATCGATGAAAGACTTAGACTTGTGGGAGACTCACCTGATGCCACCGCGACAGCCAAAACGGCGAAAACCACGAACAGTTTTGCCATCTCTTTGCCAAAGACTGAGTTGACAAAGCAAATGCAGGGAAAACTAAAGTGAACTAACTCGGTGACTGAACGTGAAACGGAGAACGGTGCGGAGTAGAGATCGGCACAAGCGCGCAGCTGCAAATGTCCTTCCGATCGGTATCAAAGTTCCATTTACACTGTTTCTGCGGACCAAAAAACGTCTCGAACTTTGACAAAACTTAAAGTTTTTCTTCTTTTATTGCGAGTCGGGCCACGGGCCACGGGCTGCGGGCTTTGGAGATCGCGGCGAGCGCTCGAAAGCTCGGCGTCGGTGTGCGAGAGAGCGGGCGACAGTCGACGAGCGCGAGTCGTGTTGGTGCGAGAGCGGGAGAGCGAGAGCAGTCGACACACACACACACACACACACACTTCCGTTGAGCTGCTGCGGCGAGTCCAAGGTGAGGTGGGTTCGGCTCGTGTGTGTTGGGAAACCGTCGACACGAATCGTTCACTGGCGGCTGCTCGACTCGACTCGGATCGGATCGGATCGGCTCGAATGGGACGGCTCGGGCGCGTTCGGCTCGGTTTGGTTCGTTGCGGTTCGTTGCGGTTCGGTTCGACTCGCGTTTCCAGCGGACGACTTGTCGGCGACGTAAGAGAGAGCTGCGCGCCCAACACGCTTTTATATTCAAATGCACGCGCCGGCGCACGGGCGCCCGTGGCAGGGGAAGCTCGGCTGGGGAAGTCGGTCTCGTTCCGCCGACACACACACAGGCACTCCCACCGACACCGACGCCGACACCGATGCAGCGGCACCTGCGCCGTGGTGAGTTTCCGCGGCGGCTGTGGATCGCATTCGATCGCGGTGGGCGTGGGCCGGAGAGCGGGGATCGCCGTGGTGAGCATGTGCATGGGCATGTGTGTGTGTGTGTGCGGTGCGCGTGTGTGGGTGCGGGCCCGAGAGCTTTTCACTCTTCCACTCTCGCTCGCGCTCTCCGGCCTGCGGTTGCCATGCAATGTGGCCGACAACCTGCTGCGGCTGTTGTAGTCGTGGTTGTTTTTGTTGCAGTTGTGGCTGCGGCTGTGGCTGTCGCTGTCGAGGTGGCATTTAAAGTGGGTGGCGCAGCACGTTTGGATTTTTAACATTTAACCAACGATCCAGCCAAAACCCGTTCCTCTCATTTCTCAAGCGCTCGTCGTCATCGCCGTCGCCGTCGCCGTCGCCATCGTCTTCATCTGCATTTTCGGCACTCGCTGCGCCCGAACCCGACACCGGAGCCCCGGCCCCGGCCCCGAACCCGCTACTGCCCAGTTTTGATTACCTGATCTTCGAGTGGTTGTGGTTGTCGTTGCTGTTGTTGTTGCTGTTGTGGTTGTGGTTGAGATCGCGAGTACTTGAGCCTGTTGTTGTTGGCGCCGAATCCGAAGCCGGGTTGGGAAATTCCGGAGCCCGATCGAGTGCGAAATCGAAGGAAAAAACTCGCAACCGAATTTTGATTAAATCGCGAATTAAGGCCCGGAGATGCTCCGATCGTGAAGGTTGCCTCCTGCCCCTGCCCCTGCCCGAGGCTGAGCCCTCCAACTCCGCCCCCGCCCCTGCCCCTGCCTCTGCCGCTGCGCCGCATCTCTCCACCTCTGTCGCGCGACGTCGACAAGTATTCGGTTTCACGTCCAGCCGATCGTTTCTTTCTGGTTCATCACAAATTTCGCGATAAAATGATTTATTTCAATTTCGACTTTGTGTCTCTGTAATCCATGGGTTGAGCAACTGGGGGCGTTTCGGGGCTTGGCAGTATCTCCATCAGGCCTCGCGCCAACTTGCCCCAAATTGCCTTTCGCATCTCAGTTGAGGAAGTGGAAGTTGGGTGGAAATTGAAATTGTAAATGTGTGCAAACAATTATTTAAATACAACTTTGAGTGGAAAATGGTTCATGCTTTTCCCAGAATCGCCCCATTAATGACATCGGTCCAGTTGCAGGCGACCTCCGCATTATCAGTATTCATTATCAGTATCAAGGTCTTCCAGGAAGGCATGAACTTCGAATTGCTCTTGTTTTTATTTTTTCGAGACCTTCGGCAGCGCGAACTGCGAAACCTGGAAAAATCCCCGCGGAGCGAGAGCCGATGGTCCGCGACTGAGCCGAGGCTCTTTCTTGAAAAACAAATTATGATTTAACCGCAACCGCAATTTGGCAAAAACCGTAGCCACTGGTGCGAACAACAAGCCGAAAATCGAATAACAAAGGACCAGAAACAGCAACAGCAACAGCAACGGCCGCAAGGTGGCAACAGACAAAAAAATATACATGATTAGCCAATAGTTTCTCGGAACGCGCAGAATGATAAAAGCTTTTAGCTCCAATGAATAATGAAGTTAATAATGTTAATAGCAACAATACCAGCGGCATCAGTCGTAGTAGCAGCAGGAGCTACAACAACGGTGCCGAAACCAGTTATTACAAATCCCGAATTTAATTTGGTACGAGCCCCACGACACCAACAACCAGAACGGCATCATCGTCGCCGTCGTCGTCGTCATCAGCACCAGCAGCAGCAGTCATCAGCAGCGATAACTAAAAAGCTGACAACAAAGCGCTCCTCGCTAATAAATTAGCAGCGAAGCGGAGAAAATAACAATTATAGTAATAACAATAAAGTGTGGTATTGGAAGCAATTAAACGCGATCCCCGCCGTCGCATCCCGGCCGGTCGTCGAAGCCGGCCGGAGTTAAGAGCCCGCGGCCACGGGGCGATCGCGTGAGGCCGAGACGAGGCAGGGCTGCGGCGGATCAGATGAAGACGACGAGGGCCCAGTCGAAGGATGATGTGGCCAAGACAGCATCAGGGGCCCAGATTAGAAGCCACGCCGAGGGGATGGGACAATTTGAAGAGCGACGAAAGCCAGTGAGACTGGAACCGATCGGGTTTCGGAATTAAGTACTTGATCACGCCGGTTGACACGACTATGGATAAAAATATGAGTGAACATTGCAGAGGCGCAGGTGAATGAAGTCCAAACCCATTCCACTCTAACAACACCCGCGTCGATCTCCGAGCACTCGAAGTCCGCGCCGCTGAAGAGTTTTGGCGCTTGGTTGCTTCTGCCGCCTAATGCACTGGGCAAACACTTTTCCTTGGCCAACAGCGTCTGCGGCCAATTTCAACTGACCCTGGTAATCAATACGTGGCTCGCTCTGAAGTGTGCCCGCGTTTTAATTTCGATTTTTTCAATTTTCCCCACTTGGATTTAGTCCACTTGACGATTTCGACTCGTTCGCATACTTCGATCGGATCTCCGGATCCGATTGGCGTCAACAATGAGTTGTTAACTGGCCACAATTAGTTGGGCCCGCAGAGCTCGAAGTTCGCCCCCTCCACTCGCTGCCCTCGCTGCCCTGATGGCACCAGTAGCAGGTTTAGTCGTCACCATTTACTACTTTTCCATCCCACTTTCGTATGGCAATTTATATTTAAAGTCTTCCTTCCATCTCCAAGATCGATTGTGGAAACAAAGTTTTCTTATTCTTGGTTCTATTTCGTCTACAATTTCTTCTGAAATCATCAATTTTCCTCTCCATTCACTGCGACGTTCCTCCTCCTTGATCCGTCCCTCGGTCGCCGTCTGCCGACCGTAGCGCGATCGGCTGCGTGCAGGCTCCGAACTCGACTAGTTTCGGTTGTTGTTGGGGGTTTTGCGCCGCCTGTTGTTGTTGGGCTCATCTATTGTTGCCGATGCCAGTGTGAGCTGGGGCTGGTGCTGGTGCTGTGGCCAGCGTGATCGCCGTGTTGTTTTTGTTGTTGTTGTCGTTGGTGCTGACGCTAATGTTGCTGCTGGCCTTGGCAAATCAATCTGTGGCAATTAAACACACCTCGTCCAAGCTCCAAGCCCGACCACCACCGCCGACGGAGGCCGGCTCATCGCGGCGTCAGCGGGAACGGCGCCAGCGGCGGCGGGGGGCGGCTGGGGGCGGGGCGACGTCTGTCGAAAGCGCGACTGACCCAATTCAACTCGTTCGTTCCGAGGTGTCAAAACCGTAATTGCTGTCACTCCGAGCGCCTTTTGACATTTCTGCCGACGAGTCCCGCGTCCTTCCGCGGTCTCCTCCAGCTCCTCTTGTCCACTGACGCGTGCCTTCTGGCCCACAGTAGCCTCCCACTGACTGCTCCTCGGTCGACGACTCCCCATTGTCTCCTCTTACGTGGTGCGACGGCCCCTCCGTCGTGGGCGCGGCAGGGTGGCGGTGGGCGTGGCTCGAAGGACGGCCGCGGATCCGCCGGTCCGCGCGCCTTAATTTCCCCGGGCACGCCAGGGTCCGACAAGGACGGGCCGCGATTGCGTGCCGCTAATGGGGCGCCCGATGCAGCCACCGGACAAGCGGAAGGATGTAACGGCAGCAGCAACAGCAACGACCACCACCGCGACAACGAGAGCGATGGTAATCAAAGTGCAATGTCAACGATCATTACAGCGACAGCAACAACAACAATAGCAGCCAATTTGCGCCCAGCCCCATCAGCGACGGCCTCAGCAACGCCGAGCCGGCCGATAGTCGGCGGGATTTTGTTTGCGTTTTGCATATCGGAGACAACCGGCGGCGTTGCCACCCGCCGCCGAGTGCGCGGGTCCTCGCGATCGGCCGCGCGCGCACTTCCGCATGCCGAGGGGCCGGATCGAGGCCGGCAGTGGGGGCTGCGAACGAGGCAGGAGGCAGGCAGGCAGGCCAGGCAGAACCAGCGAGAACGCGATGCAGCGCGCAGAAGGAGCCTTCGGGCATCGAGATGGGCAGCAGCGACAACAAGCGCGGCAAAGGCAGCAACGACGACACGTCGCAGTCGGGTGTAAATGTCAAGAGCGGTTCAGCGTGTATGCATGAGGTTCGTCGTTGTCGTTGTCGTTCGTTATCATGCCCGTGGTTTTTGTCGTGCTGCCGCTGTGGTTGCGTCTGCGCAAAACATTAACATTTGACTTGCAAATTTCTCATCACGACGAGCGATCGAAAAAGAGCCGCAACAATCAAGGCAAAAATAACAATCACACAAAGAACAACAACAACAACAATGGCCGCAGCAGCGAACACCACGAGGTGTGGTGCCGGGCAGCATCTAAAATTGGCTCAAAAGAGGAGAAAACGATGAAAAGGCGACGCGACGCGACTCGACTCGAAACTCCAGCCAAAGGTTTTTTCAAATCCACGCAGCGAGTCATGCAAAAACGCGATCCCCGGCCCCCCGTCCCCGGCCTTCTCCATTTCCACGGTGCCGTGTCGTTTTCTCCTCTTTTTCTCGACGCCTCGTTTTCTTTGACCTTTTGCTGGCTCCGTCTCTGGCTCTGTCTCTGGCTTTGGATCTGTCTTTGGATCAGTCTTTGTCGTTATCTGCTTCTTCTTCTTCTTCACCGTGGTCGTCCCTTCCCCAGCCGCTCCGGGGCTCGAGGCGATCGTGGCCGGCTCGCTCGGCCCCGGACTCCCTGGACCTGGATCCGTCCGTCCGTCCCTCCCTCTTGCCATCTCTTACCATCTCTCCTCTCCTCTCCCTCTCTCCTCACCCTCTCCCTTTCCTTCTCCCCTCGCCGATTCGTTGGATTTTCTTAATTGGTTTTGTTCGGTTGACTCTAGTTTCGCTATTGACACTTGTTCATGTTTGCGTCTTTTGTTTTCTGTGTCCACATTTCGTAGTCATTGCTTTGGCATTGTTGTTGTTGTTGTAGTAATACTGACCACTGCTGGGTGCCTTGTCGTTGTCGTTGTTATTGTCTAGCTTGCTCTCTATTTGCCATGTCAACAGTATTAAATCACAACAACTCCAACAACTAACAACAATCAACATAAACACGAACACAAACATAAAACAAAACGAACATGACAAACATCGACGGCAACAACAACAATTGCAGCAACACCTCCGACCGTCGCCGCTCCATCTGTCCGCCCGTGCGTCCGTTTGTCTGTCTGTCTGTCTGTCTGTCCATCTGTCCGTCCGTCTGTCCCGCGGGGTTCGCTGTGGAAGTTGGCATTTACACGCGGAGACCAAGTTCAATGTTTGGTATTTCGGATGATCCGGTGAGATCGACGTCGACGTCGACATCGAGATCGAGATCGGTATCGATTTCAACGAGGTCCACTTCGCTGGTCTTGACCTTTAGTGCCAATGGAACCACCGCAAGAGAGGCGAGAGCCGCGAAAGAGACCGGCGATGAGGCGACGCGATGAGAAGAAGACGGGGAAGAATCCAACGGAAAGAATTCATTGGAATCGAGAAAGAGACAGCTTTGATTATTCCTTAATTGGTGAGGATTTAATTGAATTTAATGCATTAAAGTAATTCAAACACCAGCCAGGTCAAGGGGTGAAAGAGACGAGTGTCGTTGGATTTCCATCAGCACATGCGGCTTCGAGTAATTGGAGACGCTTGGATTTCATTTGATGTGATTTGATTACGGCAAATTCTCATTGACGACGTCCTCAACTGAAGTCCTGACGATCGCAAGTGATTTCGGAGAAAGCCTTGGCCTCCCCGTTACGAGGCGCGACAAGGACAAGGACGAGACGAGGAGAGGGGCTGGAGTGGGGTGGGGATGGGGACGACGGAGACCTCGCAGAACCGTAAAACTATGCAACTGAATTTGAGCAAATTCCTCAAAAGACTTCAACGACGACCTCGTGCTCCCCACTCCGGCCCACTCCTGCCTCCCTCCCACACCTTGGCGCCCTCCCCAGGGCGAATTCCCCGCCTGGCCGACAGGCGCCATAAAACAACCGGCGCAGACGCACGCAGGAGCCGACGGAGCGACCGCCTGGCCCAAAAGCTCTCGCTCTCTCTCTCACTTGCCTCTCCCGAAAGCTCGGCGCTCCCTCGGCCAGTCCGCCGGCGTCCACGGCACGGCCCAGCAACAACAAGGGCGGGAACTACCTGTTACAATGACAAATGGATTCGCCTTGTAACAGGTTGCTCTCGGGCCGCCACCCGCGCCTCGCCGCTCGGCCGACTCGGTTCGGCTGCGTCGTTCTTGGTCGGCGGGCGTGGGCGGCGCGGCCTGGGTCAGGTGTTCGTGGCATTGAACGTATCCTTGTTCGATGAATCGCCATCGGAGGGGCTGCGTTTCGGCGTTGCCAACTACGGCGGGCGTCTGCTGGCGACCGGGCCGGGGAGCGGGGAAGGACGGACGACGACGAAGGGAGGATGGAGGGGAGGAAGGACGAGTGCCTCGGAGGCGCACAAAAACCGTCTGTTGCTTCTTCGGCCAGGCGGATTCGCTCCTGCTGCGTCGATTGTCAGTGTTGTTGTTGTTGTTGCTGTTGCAACTGATGCCGTTCAGTGGTGCTTACGGCGTTGTTGTTGCTGTAGTCGCTGTTGCTTCTCCTCTTCCTTGTCGTTGTTGTTGGCGCAAATCGAGCTCTTGCCGTGGCGGATCCGAGCCGAATCCGAAGGACTTTCCTCTCGGTGTCGTTGTCGATGTCTTTGTTATTGTTGTTGTTGTTGCTACTGCCACTGTCGAAGTTATGGTGGCTGTTGCTGGCTCATGTCGTTGTCGTTGTCGTTGGTGTTGTTTTTGGCGGAGCTGAGAAGTTTGTCGCTGAAGAGAAGTTCCTAAAACTATGCAACAAAGTTCGTCCGGCTCCGGCACCGAGTCCGGGTCCCTCCGACTGTTGCACGCTCGCCGCCGTCCTCCGCCTCCTCGCCCTCACCGCGGCCCTAGCCGGGCTTAAGCTGCCTTTGGTTGTTTAATTTTTTCAATTCGATCCCTCCCTGAGTTCAACCGCCCTCCAAAAGCTGGTCCCGCCGCCACTCCTGCCCACACGTCCTCGCAGGTCGGCCGGACTCGAGTCCGTGTGTGTGGCTGGGCTTCCGTTTCGTTCCTCCTCACTCTCTCCACTTCTACCTCCTTCTCTCTCGCCACTTCGCTCTTTATCCTTCGTGCTTTCCTTCAATGGTTAATCAATATTTCAGTTCAAGGCGAGGAATGTCAAGTTCCGAGCAGCATTGGAGTCCACCGCGAGAAAGGACATGCGGACCGATGGAGCGGGGAGAGAGAGCGGGGAGAGGGAGAGGGTGGGTTGGTCGAAGGGCAGTCGCCGCAGGTGCAGGGCCGCGTCCAGAGGGCGGATTTTTCCGCGGACCGGGCCCAAACAAGGCAATTTGTGGACAGTTTAAGGCCTTTAAATTACGGCGGCGTGTCGGGACCGCCGAGGCCCCTAATGGCTGTCGATTGGCCGGGCGGGGCGGAGCGGGGCGACGACAGGGGCGAGTTGTTTGCGAGGCGATCGAGTGGGCGGCGAAATTGAAAAATTGCCCTAGCCCCGGAGGTCGTTGGAGCTGTTGTCGTTGGCCTGGCGCGGAGCTTCGACGCCCACAGCCCTCCGCCTGGCCCATATTAACCTTAATCGGTCCCCGGCGCGATTCGTGGAACTGTGGAATTGTTCAATAAACCCAACCACTTGAGTCCACGAAGTCGAAGTTCGTGAATTGAACTTGTTTCGTGCGTTTGATATGGCGAAGGAATGGTTAAAAAATAGATTTTTGAAACGAACATTTTTTACTTTACTGAAAACACCCTCAAAACACGCTTGATTTGCGAGGCTGAGGCGAGGAGGGTGCGGGAGACAAGCGAATGATTGAGGACAATCGACAATCGGCCTTTCTTTGGATTCCTTAGCTTTCGTCAGGCGGAGTCGTCGACGCAGGAGGGCTAGAGGTGGGCCGGAGGTGGGGTCCAGGGCGCGCGTGGCCCTCAGCACGTGCGGCGGCGGCCGCGTGGGCGCGGACGAGGGCGATGAAGATTTTAAAATGCAAATTGTGAGAGCGGTCGGGAGCACGTGCCCCGTCTTGCGGCAGCTGAAACAAAGCGCGCTTTCGGGCGTCGGGCCCAAGGACGCACGAAACCGCTTCGGTTGCACATTTGCGCTATTGAGACCGTCAGCGGGGCCCAGACAAAGGGCTGACGAGACGGTTTCTGCGCTTTTCGCCGCAAACGACAGGAAATTTCGGCGCCGAGTTGGGGCGGAGGCGGCGTTAATGATTATTAATTTCCCGGGAGCCGCAGAGTCGTTGAGCGGGACATTAGCGCGGGCCTGGGCCGGAGGTTCGGCCCAGGTGTCGGGGACGCAAATGGGGCGCTCTGCCCTCGGCTTCGTGGGCCTTCGTCAAAGCCTTCCCTTGGAGCACTCACGCCCATGCACTCCCGATTCAAATGAGTCGGGGCCGGGTGTCGGGTTGGGGTCGGGGCCCTCGAATGTCGCACAATAAATATTTGCCCGGTCGCAATCGTCGGGTGCCAGAGCACAACAACAACAAGAACAAACACCGCCGAGTCCCCGAGCGGTCGCGTTTGCTTAGGATATCGAGACAGGCCGCGGCAACTGGAGGAATCGGGGCTGCCGAGGCAATGAATATTAAACCAAAGCGAGCGGAACGGCAACGACAGGAGGGCAACAACAACGAGGCCAAGAACAATGCGACGAGGCCCCACCGTCCGACCCGACCCGACCTGACCCGCTGCATGCACGGCGAGCGTTTCAAGGAGGAAGCGGAAGCCCCAGCGGGTCTAATTATTTTCCGAGTTTCATTACATCAGCCGACATTTGGCTCCCATGTTACAGTCGAAAGACTGCTGTTTCTGCTGTTGTTGTTGTTGTTGTTGTTGTTGCTCTGTTGCTCTGTTGCTGCTGTGGTTGTTGTTGCCTGACTGCCTGCGGCCGTGTCTGCGGCTGTCGCTCAGACGTTCGGCCGCCCCGCCGCCAGCCCGCCGTCTGGGCGCGCACTTTTAAAGCGCCCGAAAGTATGCCGCGGCTTTCGCTAACTTTCCCCATGTTGCCACATTATCGTGACTCCGGCAGACGTTCGTGTTTCGCCCGTGCCGTCGCTCGCCCCGGCCCGGCCCGGCACGAGGAGCCGCCTGTAAATCGCAATTAGCGGATTTTTCGCTCACGTCGTTCGCTCTCCCTCTTCCACTCCTCCCTCCCTTCTTTCGCCCCCGGTCTCGTCATCGCCTCGTGCGTCTCGCTGCGCCCGTCACATGTCTGTCTCGCTCACTCCACCCCTCACATTTTCCGCTCGGGGCGATTTGTTTTAATTATTGTTGCAGACTCTCGGGCGCTTTTCAGCTTTCATTTCCGCTCGTTGCTGCTGCGCCTCCGTTGTTGTTGCCATCCACTTGGCAAGCGATCCGAGGTGTTCGAATCGGGTCGCCGGACGACAGCGGGAAGGGCGGCCGCAACTCGACGGCTCCCGATGTAGGCAACGCTTTGCGGGAGCAGAGGGAAGTCAAAGGACATCAAAGGAGTGCGAATTCAAGCACTGACAACAGGCTTCAAGGGAAGTCAGGAGGGCCCCAGGTCGCCTGCAGCGGATCCTCGAGGGCAGGTGGGCGAGTGGGAGGCTGTGATTTAAGGCGGTGTCGGCGCGGCGGTCGCAGGACGCCCGAGGAGGGACCCCGCGGCACCCAGCCCGCTCGCCCCCCCATCGGGTCGTGTGAGGCGCCGATAGCGAGTGCGAGCCGGTTGGGCTCCCACAAGTATGCAGAGCAAACGCGATAAGAAAACCACAACAACAACAACAAGAAAAAGGGCAACCACAAGACCTCGGCGGCTTCGTTTCCACAACATTTGCTGCGAGTCCCGGGCCGCAGGCAATCAATGAGCGAGAATAAACACAAACAAAGACGGCGTCCCGGCATGGGAAAGAGAGGGGGAGGGGGGGAGAGTGAGAAGAAGCGAAGTAGCGGTGGAGGGCAGTCGAGGCCGCCTCCCAATCGAACAATGCGAGAGGCCGCCGCCTCAACTGTCACGCCCAGCTGCCTCTCCGTTGCCCGCAAGCGTCCTCATGTCTGGTTCCTGCTTGCCGTTGCTGTTGTTGTTGCTGCCGCTGTTATTTATCTGTTTACCTCTGTTCACTTCACTCGCTCGCTCCGCGCTGCGATTGAAATTCAATTGAATGCGAGCCGATTGATCGCGCTCGACACCTCGTGCAACGATTCAATCACCTCGCACCAACACACACACACACACTCCCACACACACCACACACCACACACGGACGCCCGCCCCCCGGCCCTCGCCGCCCCCGACAATCACACGAAACCACACAACATTAACTCATTTCCTCGTAGAGCCCGCTTTGTTTGCAGTCAGCGGCTCGCACGGGTGTCGGTGGCGGTGTCGGTGTCGCTGTGTGCGTGGGTGCGTGTGTGTGGGCGCGTGGGTGCGTGGGTGCGTGTGAGCGGGTTGTGATTACTCCATCGCTCCGACGGGGGTCGGGACCTAATTTGATTTGTTGTCTCCTTCGCCGGCGAGCGACGACCTCTTCCTCGGCGGCCTCATTGGCTCCTGCACGTGTGCGAGGCGACGACGGCAGCGACGGCGCAGGGGAGCGGAGGGCGAAGACGAGGACGACGAAGCAGAAGAAGACCAAGAAGAAGGGGTGGACACAATAAATATTGTCATTTAAAGATAAACACGAATTCATGGTCAGCCACAAGACAGAAGGACGGAAGGACGGGGCGGACGCAGGAGGGCAGCGGGCAGCGGGACATTCATTAGGGTGTCCGCAAAGCTAATCATATTCCGCCTCCTCTCCCTCTTGGAGCGCCGCCATGTGCTCCAGCTGGGGTCGTCGTCGTGTGTGTGCTTAAGATTGATTGCCGTCACCTTCGGCGGTGCGAGGAAATGTCAAGGAATTTCCACGTGAGCGAAACGACTCGTAAATTCGCCCCGTCTCTGTCTCTGTCGCTGTCGCTGTCTCCTCACGGATTCGTGTCCTTCGTCCTCCGTCCTCCGTCCATCGTCTCGTCGTCCCTTCGGCGCCCTCGTGTGGCTCTGGACGATTTCCATCGCAGTGCGCTCCATTCGATTTTATTTGACGTGCCTCAGCCGGCCTTTGGAGACCTTGCGACCTGCCCATCGCGCTGTCCGCCACCTCTCTCTCTCTCGCTCGCTCCCATTCTCCCTCTCGTTGTCCGTTGCTCGCTCCCCTGGTTGGAGGGCGAGATGTCGCTCATACGCCGTGTGGATCCCGGCATCGGATGTCGCGGGGACGACGAGGCCGGTGCGGCGACAACGACGACGACGACGACGACAAGAACGTCGACGACGCCGTCAAGGATGGCGGCCACTGGGAAATCCCGGCGAGCGCGGCGTCGGGGCGGCGCGTGCGAATTGAAATGAGTTCCGGCGTCGTCGTGTGAGTCATAAATGTGCGTGTACATGTGTGGCTCTGGGTGTGTGCGTGGCACGCCATCGCGTAGTTGACACTTTAATTGCAATGGAACAGCAACAGCAGTAACAACAACAACGCCCACGAGAACAAAGCGCCAGGACCACGAGAGAGCCACGAGTTTGGCAAAGAACAACAGGAAAACATGGAGCAGCAGCAACAACATCAACTAAGGCAACAATAATGGCACAATAATTCCGAAAGTAACAAGAATGAAGTACAACAACAACAACAACAACAACAACAGAAACAATAACACAAGCATTGCCCCGCAGCAATAACAAAACACGGGGAAAGTAAAACAACCACAGTAAACCGAGGACCAGACTCGAATTATAAGAACGTGCGAGGTTTTCAGAAAAATGAACCAAGAAACAATTACCGCCAGCCTCTCTCGCTCCTCCTGCTCCTCCTCCTCCTTCTTCTTCTTAGAGCTCCTCCCAACCCCCGCTTCTGCTCCATAACTTTAAACGCGCCGGAGCCACGTGACAGGGCGGGCGAGCCGTCTGTGCATGTGGAATGCGGACGTGGGTTTTTTTTTTGTTTGTCTGTCTGTGTGTGTGTGAATGTGACCGCCATTTTGACGTTTACAACTGTGCTTACATCCGCATTTACGGCCGCCATTTTGAGAGGTAATTTTCGCTTTATGAGCGGAGGGAAATGTTCTTGTTCTTGTTCTTGTTATTGCAGCAAAAACAAGGACTAACCCAGCAACAACAACAAGCGAACTACGGACTCGCGCTCGCCGTGGGCTCCTGAATATTTCAGGAGGACGAGAGAGAGAGAGAGACGGGAGACTGGGAGCGAGTCGGCGTTCGGAAACGACTCCAATCGCAATGGGCCACATGATTGACCAGCGGCCCGGGCCGTAACCGGGAATCGCCCGGAGTTCGCCTCGCTTCCGCTTCCGCTTCCACTTCCGTCCGCCTTCCTCGCCAACCCCTCTGCCGCCCCCTGCCACTCGGCTCCCCTGCTGCAAGTGCACCGCGCACAAAGTGAATTCGCGAGTCATCCTCGCCCTGGCCGCCGCCGTCGCCGTCGCCGCTTTAATTAAACTTAATAATTTATTTAATTCCGGCGAAAAACGCGCTCCCCATCCGGCGTTGTTGGTGTGGCGCCTTCCCCGCCAGCTGCCTCCGACCCCCCTGCGACCCGCGCCCTCCCACAATTAATTATTCATGCAATCAGAGTTACGCATACGACACGTAGACCGCCTGCTCTCGAAGCCGCCGAGCCGAGCGTCGCCTCCTCCTCCTCCTCCTACTTCTCGACCCACCGTCTCTCCTCCATCTCTTCTTTTTCTTTTCTGTTCCTCCTGTCCCGCGATTCCCTTTCATTCCTTCCTCCTGCTCTCCTTCGCTGTCTCCTCCTCGCTGTCCTGGTCCTCGCTCCTGCTGCTGTTAATGCAATGCTTTTAGGGGAGTCACGCGTTAATTAGCTGTTGGCGTTGTTGTTGCCATTTTTATTTTCACTTTTCGTCGTTGCTGGCTGTGGTTATTGCACAAGGTGGCTGAAAACTCAGTGAAGTTTCGTTCAATCGTAAACACCCGACCCCGCCAAAAACGGACAGCGCAGGAGACGAGCGCGCGAGTGAGCGAGAGGGAGGGGGCGACAGTTAATGGGACTTTCGACACTTGACGACGGTAAGTGCGCGAGGGCCGGGGCCGGGGTGGACGAGGAAATGGATGGAAATCTGAGGGCGTTTTGTTGTTGAATTTATGGGCCTTTGAAAATTTAAACAGCTCCGAAGCCCGCATATTTTTTTTGCCGGCGCTGCGAAGGGGGGGGGGGATGGACAGGGTGTGGGAGGGTCGTTGGCCTGGCAGGGTCGGCCAACGACTCGGAAGGAGCTCAGGAAGCCTCGAATCGAAGTCAGAGTCGAGCTCTTGATCTCTTGAATCCACCTTGAGGGGGCCCAGGCCGGCAGTGGAGACCTCGGAGGCGGAGGCGACCGACGGCCCCGTCCCGCGCTCGGCGCCCGCCGGCTGCCAGTGCAATTAGCAGCGCACCTGCGGCTCCGGCGACTGCAACAGGCGGTTGACCGAGGGGCGCAGAGGGCGACGGGTCGACGGGGCGGGGCAGGCGAGCCATTGCAGAGGCAGCGATGCGAGCGACGGCCCCGAGGCGTGCGAGCGGCGGTCGGACGCACGCTGCATAAATCGAGGCGCCGACCCGGGGAGCGCTCGCTCGCGACCCGGGCCTCGGCTCTGCGTAAATCAATCACTGTGCGTGCGTGCATCCAGGAGCACGAGGCGTGCGTGAGAGGGAGCGAGGGAGACAGATAGAGGGGAGGCCACGTGCAGCTGCCTCCCTCCCGCCGGGTCGTTGCGAAGCAGCCGCCGTCGCCTCGCGTTTCCGACGCCGCGCTCGACGCGGGCGAGTCGCAGAAAAATGGAATAACAGCAACAACAACAACGGTGGAAAATCCAATTATTGCCGTGGCTCTTGTTGTTGTAGTTGTCGTCGCTGCTGTTGTTGCTGTTGCTGTTGTCGCTGCCCCTCGACCTGCCGACCTGGGAGCGATTGCGTGCGTGCAGCAGGGCAACCCCGTCCGCCACTCGTGCGCGCCTGCAGTGGCCGTGGTTGTTGTTGCTGCTCTAGTAGTAATAGTAGCCATTGTCGTTGTCGTTGTCGTTGTAGTTGTAGTTGGCGAACATCATCGAGCGCGCGCAAATCTAAGGACGAACGCGAACATCTGTTTCCCGGCCAGCCGCAGGAGGCCGTGCCGAGCTTTCGCCGCGCTCTGCGTGGAGCCAGAGTAACAAGTTGCCAAGAGCGAGAGGGAGAGAGAGAGCGGGGGGGGGGAGAGCGGGGGGGGGGAGAGAGGGGGGAGGATGGATGGAGGATGGAGTGGGGGAACGAAGAGAGAGCGAGGCACGTGAGGCAGACTCGGTTGCAAATAAATGCAATTCAATTGATTTGTCTGAAATACGAACAGTCGAAGCAATGAGAGAAATAATGAAAATTAATTTTGAAAAATAATACAAATTTTCAGCTGCCCCGAGCTCTCCCGAAGCCGCTCCTCGTTCTCCCGAGGCAACTCTCTTTATGTCAATTCCTTATGGCAACTTCCCCTCCCAGTAGCAGCAACAGCAACAGCGACAGCGACAGCGCCAGCAACAAGGACGACGGCCAACCGAGCGAAAGCTGCGCCGTCGTCGCCGCAGACTCGGGTCCTGCGAAAGCTCTCGGCCACGGTCGGCTCGGGCGGGCGCTCGCTCGCTCGCTGCCAGGACCCACGACAACAGTTTGTTGCTTAAGCTCCGAGATCGCGGAAGTCCTTTGGCGAGCGCGCTCCGACCAACCCGACGAACAAATCCCACGAGTCCGACGGCTCGAGCGAGCGAGCGACGGCCCACCGTCGACGGAGACGACGACGGCGGCGACGACGAGTGCGCGACCTGTGTGTTTTTCATTAAAAAAAAAAACCCACCCATACATCTGTATGCGTGTGCATGTGTGTGCGCGCTGAACCCCGGAGACTCGGCCAGCGGAGCAGGGCGCTGAGCGAAAATAAATAGAGGCGAACGAAGCCATGAATTAACAATGAAAGCGAAAACAAACAAATGAGGCGCACACTAATGCACACACTCGCACTCACACTCACACACAGACGCAGCGACACACAGGTACGCATGTGTGCTCAAATGGGCAGCAAGTGAGCGGGCGCGAGCGAGCGGGCGAGACGGCGAATCGACGCTGCCTCGAGTGGAAAGTTTAAACAAAGAAAAGTGAATACAAAATAAAGAAATTACTTCGATCCGAAATAGTCGGACCAGTGGTCGAAGCAAGTCCTGGTGGACGCAGTGAGAAAAGACGATCCTGGGATCGGCTGCGGCGATCGGTGAAAAAGAAAAATACTCTGAAAAGTCCCGACGTTGCTAAATCGAAATCACTGTCAAACCCCGGTTTCGAGTGGACGTGAAGTGAAATAAAACAAAGCAATCGAAGGAGCCCAGGCCTAATTAAGAGTCGCCTGCTCGAAGCCCGAGCAAATCCCAGAATAACTCAGTGCTCAGTGGAACGAATGAACGACCGAAGTAGTTTGTCGACCTGCAGAAGGATCTCGAAAATAAAGGTGCACAGGGAGGGACGCCGGAGGGCTTCGGTGGAGCGAGGGGTTCAGAAACTTTGCCCAGATTTCACGCTCAAGTTCACTCGAATAAAGCGGAGAGCAAGCGGCATCCGCAAAGTTTTCATGGCTCCGAGGCGCAGGAGGCGAAGCATGCACTGCTCCAGGTATCGAAATCGGTAGCGAAATCGATTCATGGGCTCCTTCCATGGCAGGACGAACTTCGTCAGGTTTTAAGTGGCCTGTCAATCGGAGAAACCCGACCGGCAAGAGGGGGAGGAGGTGGAGGAGGACAGAACAGACATAACTCGAAAGAACATTTAAATTAAATCAATTATTCAGGCGCTCCGGTTCCGCATCGCCTCGACACACAGAGGGTGGGCGGCATTTGTTCCCCGAGGCATATTTCAATTAATTAATAGACCTGACTGAAACGTTCGTGTCTGACGGCGGAAGCGAGTCTTTGCACGTCATCGGCGGCGCTTGAACGGCTCCCGGCCCCCCAACTGTCACCCTCGAGAGCTCCTCGCAGGACGCGCCTCATGCGAAACAAATGCCGAGTCATTAAACTCGACAATGAGCACGGGTCGACGGGGCCAGGCGGCCTATTAATAGCCTCCGACCGGAGTCGTCAATGACGCCGTCCCCAGGCTCCCGACGGCCGTGACTGGCAACTGGCAACTGGCAGCGGCTTTGATCGCGTTCCAATCAGAGCCGTCTCGGCGAACCTGAACCTAAACCTGAGGTCCCTTGCCCGACGAGGGCTCTTCAGGCAGGAGGGTCATTAGGGCAGGAAAGCTATTAAATTAAGTCAGGAGCGATATTGAGTCACAAGGCCGCCTTAGTCGGAAGGACAACCCAGTCCCAATGGCTCCGGGCCCCGGGTCCGGCCGACCTGTCTGCGATGGAAATCAAGAAATCACATGTTGCTCATTCGCCCCGATGCGCCACGGGCTTTCGAGGAACTCGCATTCGACATTTGATCTCGGTCGAGTTCGCCTCTCGTTTATGAATCGAGGGCACCCTCAAAATAAATCCCTCACCCGACCAACTCGCCCGCCGAGCCGTCGTGTCCCCCGAGTTCCTGGAACTCATTACGAACTTTCGAGAGCCCGTGGCCCTTGACCGTGCCGTTCGAGTGAAATCCATCTCCCGGTGTCAATGGGCATGCCTTCGACCCAGTCGCCCGGGTGGGACGCGGGAGGGCGGGCTGGAGGAGAGGCCGACGCTGGCGACGGAGCCTCGCCTTTTAATTTCTTGTGCTTGGGTTCGAAGACCCTCGCCAAAGGAGTCATGCAAATCGGGCGGTCGAGGAGAAATCCTTCCCTTCTCCCTCTAGCTTCTCCTTCTTCCGACCGGAGATTTCTTCCGGCTCATCCGCCACTTTTCTGCTTGAGGGCTCTCTAATGCCGGCCTCTCAAAAATGCAGGTCCAGCTCCAATTGGAGGAGAGAATAAGAAGAGGTAGAGATAGAGAGAAAGAGGCGGTTCTTTTTCGAGGACACGGGCGGAGGGCAAACAGTGAAAGCGGGGCTTAAGGCCGAAATAAAAGGACGCCTGCGACAGCGCCCACGGCTCAAGTCATGACTGAATAGGTCACTATAACAACAATAACAACAACAATACCACACCACTAACAATGACAGTTACACTGGCAGAGCCGCCAACAAGGAGGACAAACACAGAGGGGCGCGAGATGAAGAGAAAACAGCAATAAAAACCTGCGACAACAGAAGGCGAAAATCCGAAACTAGCGGGGTAGGCGGAGAGGAAAAGGAAGGCAAATGGATGAACGCGCGAAAAGGGCTAAATCGAGCTACGTGGGCGAGGCGAGGGCGAGCAGCAGACGAAATGACGAACGGAGTGGAGAAAGATGACGGAGTGAGCAACGATGACGAGGACGAGGATGTGAGGAAATAATGACGACGCGTGGGAGAGCGAGGGATGGTGGCCGGTGGGCGGCGACGGTGGCCGGGAGGAAACGAGGTCCGGCGGCCGTCGCGAACACAGGATGTGCATTAGTCGACTGCACGGCGGTCCGAGGCGGATGTATTACTGTTGTTGTTCTTGTTGTTGTTGATCCTGCATTAGTTGTCGTTGGTCTCTGCCGTCGCTGCTGCTACCGCCGTAGGACATGCGGGCAACACTTTGAGCTAGATTTCGATTTAATCGCTTCTCAGGGAAACGCCGACAACCGTGTGTGAGAGAGAGGGAGAACGAGAGAGATAGAGAGAACACTATTTATAGTTTTGTCCCGGTTTTTGTAGTTGTCGAACAAGACTTTTTGTTGTTGCAAGGTTATTATGCTAATCTCCGTCTGATCGAAATGTGATTTATTTTTGATATCCTATCGATCAGCAAGGGCGCGAAGATTATGATAGGGAAGCAGAGAGGGATGGGACGACAGGGCATGAGAAAAGCGAGGAAAGGAACCAGGCATCGAAGAATCGAAAGCCTTTCCACGAAAAGGACAATCGAACGGGCCTGAATGGGTGGAAGGAAAGCGAGTTCGATGACGATTCAACTGCAGGACGTGCCGCCGGGAGGTGGAAACGCGAGTTAAAACCGATTGATTTTATTTAGATCGCAATCACAATTTCAAGAGATCGAATTGAAAACAACCGAAATTAAATTGAATGTCAAACGTCAAAGCTGAAATCGTGGAATTGTCCAGTGTGAAAAAATACAAAACAATTGAAACCACATCCGGAGAGAATTCTCAATGCCAAAAATTTAATAGTTGCGCATTTGCATTGTTGACATAAAAAAAACATAAATCCTTTGGATTTAGTGTCTAATTAAAGTGCGTGAACGCAGCGAATCGCAGCCGGACCGGGCAAGAGGACGAGGACGAGTGCGTGAGGACGGCGAATTCAAGCGAGTTCGACGCAGGCCGAGGTTGCCGCGGACCCAGCAACGACTCCAACGACAACAAGAACAACACCAATTAGCGAGTCACAAAATCGATAAAACTCGCGGAGCGGAGCGAAACATGTCAAGGGGGACCGGAGTCGCCCCGCAGCAGTCGCAGTCGCAGTCACAAGCGGAACCGGAAGTGGCCAACAAGCCGAGCGGCCACGCGTAACTCGAGAGACACCGACAGCAGACAACAACAACAGCTGCAGCGGCAGCGGCAGCGAGCGAGTGTGGAGAGGGAGGGGCGATTGGATTGGATTGGATTGAAAGAAGAGAACGCGACAAGTGGATTAAAGAGGAAACATGGATTTGCCTGGCCATTGCTTCAAATGGTGAGTACGCCGGGCACCCTCGACCCTGAACCCTCGACCATGGACCCTCGTTCCTCGAGCCTCGTCCCAGCACACCGTCCCCACCCCTCTCGACCCACCCTGTTCGGCCTGAGATGCCGCAGGAAGGGTCGCCGACTGGAATTATTTAGTGGAGCCGAGTGGGCGCCTCCATCTCAGGCTGCGAAGCCCCGCACTTACAGGGGTGCGCGCCTAATTGCGGGGGGCGGGGCGGCCGCTCCTCCGGGGGCTTCGGTTAATTACGCTCCCTTTTAGCTCGGCTATCCAGCGCCGCTCTGTGTCAGGAGGCCGCTTTGTGCGACCCTTGGACGAGGCCTTTTGGGCAACCTCCTTCTACCTGTCGAGGGCCCTTCTCGACAGTGGTTTCTTTTCCACCTCGTCATTGAGATTTGAATCCCATTTCGTCGGCCTTCGTCGTGGTCCTTTTCCTCGTTGCTCTGCCAAGTGCTCGAATCCACTCGGGCTCCTCCATCCGGCACGAGAATCGAGTTCTCACTCGTCTCATTCGTTCTGTCCTTCGATCCCGAACCCTCTCCGCATTCCCGTGCCCCGTGGCTAGCGTTGTCTCAACTGCCTGCGACCCACTCCCCTCGTCCTGTCTCCAACGATCCCGTCGAATCCTCGTCTCCTCCCACTGTTTTTATCACTCTTTCCTCGTCCCTCCTCGGCGTCTCATCAGCTCTCAGTTAGTTTTGCCCATCGCTCATATCCCAAGGACTCCTTTGGCCCCTCCTTTTGGTCTCCTGCCGAACTCTCCTCGTCTGACCCGGTGGCCTTTGGCCGCGGCTAGAGCCACCTCGGGCCGACCTGGGCGCCGGCCACGTTAGCGTGTTTACGGCTGCCTCTTCTGTCCACGTGACCTTTGGCCGCCGCCTTCGGGGTGGAGCCGCAGTCGGATTCCAGCCGACGACGCTGCCGAGACGGGGACGGGGTTGCGTGGTCCGTGCCAGACTGCGGCCCACACCTGTGCAGTAGCCCGGATGATTGATGGAGGCGGGAGACAAGTTCGGCCAACTTATCCTTGAAATGCCGCTGAACCGCGCGGGGTCGCGACCAGCCGGCGGAGGCGGTTCTTTGGGACGACGATCGCTCTCTTCTCCAGGAGGTCCTGAGCGCAATTCGACCACGTCACGACCCGGCGGAGGCGGTTCTTTGGGACGACGATCGCTCTCTTCTCCAGGAGGTCCTGAGCGCAATTCGACCACGTCACGACTGGGAGGACCCGGCGGCAACAATTGCAATCACTACAACAACAACAACGACCACTCCGAGACGTCTCCGCTTGAGCACTTGCCCAAAAGCAATGCAACAACGTCATTTGGTCTGCTCAATCCCGATTTTCCACACCACATCCACATCAACAGCATCAGAAGCAACAGCAGCAACAGCGGCTGCGAGAAGGAGTCGTTGTTGTTGCTGTTGCTGTTGCTGCAGCTGTCTGCAATTAATTATTTAAGCCTTAATGGCATTCCTGCTGACATTTTAAGCCGTCCCAAGAACATCAAACAAACAAACAGACAACAGCAGCAGCAACAGCAACAGCAACAGACGCCGGCAGCAGCCATAAAAAGAACTGAGGAATGAAAGAATGAAGCAATAAAAAATATATGCGAATGCGGGAAAACTGCGAAGTGTCGTCGTAGTAAAAATAAGCACATTATCGCAAAAACAACAGCACCAACAAAAAATGGCAGAAATAACAACAACAACAATGGCAGTATTAACTACAGCAAAAGATAAACAACTACCAGCAAGATGACAACAACAACAAAAACACGTAGTAAAACAACAATAAGTAGTAAAACAACAATAAGATCAACTAGAGACAATTCCAACAACAGTAAAGACCATAAGGAAACAACAACATAGGCGACGAAACGACATTACAGAGGGGACGAGCGGGAACGAGAGGGAGTGAGAGCGAAAGAGGGGGGAGGACAGTGAGAGAGAAGGAAAGGCAAAGACGGGAAGAATCACATTTAAGTGGCGAGCAGCACGCATTATCGGGGATTTTTATGGTAAGACGGCTACTACTGGGACAACAACAATGGGATCGACAAAAGCCACCAGGCCACAAAAGCCATAACAACAACAATAGGAAGAGGAACAAGAACAATAGCAACAACAATAGCAATCGGAATTACAATGTCGGGAAGAATGTCAGCGACGACAACAATAACAAATGGAGGTCCTCAACTGCGCTTACATGTCATAAAAGCGGAGCCTCGGCTCCTCTCGTCCACCACACTCATGACGGAGAAGGTGGATAGAGAGAGGAAGAGGGGCGGGGGGGGAAGAAACGAAATAAGCAAACCCTCGGGGGACGAGCGAGGAAGACTCGAAGAAGTCACTCGACCGAGGAGGTAATCGGCTTATCGAATGAAGGAGGGAATGGAAGGGAAGGAGTGGGTCGAGGGGAGGATGCAAAGAAGGTGTGGGAGGGGCTGGAAAAATGGAAATGGTTCGCCGAGGAAGCGGAAGCGGGATCGATCATCGCCATTCGGGTCGTAAAAGCGTGCACTGGCGGCGAGAAGCACCTTCGTCCTCCGACCCTCCCTCGGGGGTCTTCGGGCCATTGAATTTCAAATCAGATTCGAGACCATTTGGCGGAATCAATTCGACAACAACAGCAGCAACAACAGCGAGGAAGACTGCAAATAACGAAAGCATCGCCGAGGAAATGTGGGACAATTAATCGAATGGCGCGCGCGCCAAAAAGCATGCAATAAAAATCACTCCTAGTCCGGCGTCGCATTTCCTCGTTCCCTGCTCACTCCACCTCCTCCCCTTGTCCCACTCCCTAGATTTTCCAAATTTGATGACGGCCCGATGTTGTCGACCGGGCCTCGACTGGTCGCAGGAGGCCTTGCGTGCTTTCAGGCGCTTGACTTTCGCCACGTCCCCTCGCACTCGACCACTGCAGAAGATGTGGGTCTCGGGCCGACTCCCGCCCGGTTCGCTCCCGTCATTGTTATCGAGCTCCCGCGCAAGTCGAGACAGAGGGTGCTGTTGTCTCTGGCTTTGTAGTTGCCGTTCGAGGACCCTCCAACGGAGCCGAGGAAGACCCAGGGAGAGCGGAGCGAAGACAAGGCAGTGCAGGGAAGGCGGCCAGACCAGGAGACGGGGTTGCGAAGGAAGGAGGGGAATCGGGGAGAGCGATGAGGATCCTGGGAGGGGAGGGGCGCGAGGTCAGGGCGGGCCGTCGGGGAGGGCGTGGCGGTTGTGTGCATTTGACAATATGTTAAACTTCCTTTATGAGCATTTTCATGCTCGCTTTGTGTGTGCGGAGCGAGGGAGTGGGAGGGAGTGTTTGAGGTAAGTGTGTATGTTCACGTGTGCGAGTGTAGTTGTGTGGAAGCCTTTGCGGAGCACACAATACGGATCGTTGAAGCTGTGGCATACTTTCGGGCGCCGAAAGCACTCACAGCCGAATCCGATCCGCCGGACTGCGCAGAGAATGAAAGAGACATGAAAAGCGCCAGCGACGGAGGCCGTGCGCGGGCGGCGGGGAGCCGGGCGATTCGAGGTCTTTGTGGAAATAAAATTCAATATAAAACGCCCCCATCTTTAATTCAGGACTCGGGTCCCGCCTCTGTCGGCTCGACTCCGGTCTTCGGGAGGCCTCTCGAGGCTTCGACTTAGGCTCCGGCGCAGCTGTCGGAGTCGGCTTCGTAGGAGGCCCCTGGGCCTGGGGATGGGGCGACCCACCTGCCCCATCCCAGCAGATGCTGCCCTCAACCCCAGTCGCCGTCGAGGCCGTGCGAGGCGCCAGGACTCGTCGGCCGCCATCGATGGAGGAATCGAATTCCTCGATTCCGATTCAATTTCGCGCGCGATGCCGCCGGGCGCCGGCCCTACTCGGCGATCGATTCCCTCCACCGGGTGCAGTCGATGCGCCGTCCGGCCTTCGGCGGTCCGAGGCCTGTGAATTATTGAGCAGGACCGCGTGGCCGGGGCCGCACAGGTCGGAGTGCTCGGCGAAGCGGTTTAATTAAATATTTAATCCAATTCGAGATGAGCCCGCCTTTGACCGCCAGGCGACTCCCCTCGGCCGACGCGTTACGGCGGCGACTGCGTCAGGAAGTCGTCCGAGGGCGGCGGAGCGAAATGAGCGGAAACCAAAGACCGGAAGCGCCCGTGATGACGATGATGATGATGGCCATTACGGCGATGATGATTGGCGAAGACTGCTGGGCGTAATGAAGAGTATCGTAAATTATTTAAGGCCTGCCGAGTCTACTCGCACCCGCCCACCGCCGACCACAGGACGCCGACCGGAAGTAGCCTTCACCCGGCGAAGGCGCTCCCGGATTCCGTTATTCTGGTCGGTCGCCGCCGCCGCCCGCTCCCGACTCATAACTTATTCAGCCGATTATGGTTTCGCCATTCGGAATCCATTGACGACGCCGCTCGCAAAGAGAGACCTAGAGAAAGGCCGGAAGCGGAGAGGGAGGCAGGGGTGCCAGAAAGAAGTGCAGACAGAAGGAGCTGGACAGAGGTGGTGGAGGGAGGAGGGTCGCGAGGGAGGGGGAGGAAGAATGGTGCGGAATTTTAATGCTGGAGTTTCATCTTATTTCCTCGGCCTGCTTCATTTTCCATTCGCCGTTTGTGGTCCATCCTGGAGACGTTGTGGTTGTTGCTATCGTTGTTGTTGTTTCTATTGTTGTAATGGTCGTGGTTGAAGCACCAACTTGTTGGATCCCCGCACTCACGTTGTTGTTGCTGCAACCGTTGTTGGGAGCTTCATTTGCAATTCTTAATGGAAGAAACGATTAGCGTAAATTAACGGGAGGAAGGCATTAAAGCCGGAACGAAGGAGTGGAGAGAAGTGAAACAGACCCGAGCGCGGAGAGCGGAGAGGGAGAGAGAGACGGCATGACTGGAGGGATAAAAAGGACTCACCTTTAATTAGCCTTGCGGTCGTGCAGGCAGCGGGCGGGCGGAGGGACGGGCAGAGGAAAGGACAGATGGGTGGATGGAGGAACAGGGGGCCGGACGGGGGCAAAGGGAGGAAGGGACGGACGGACCTTTCCTTTGTATCCTGGCTTTGTTTGTGGCACGTGGGATAAATTAGCACAAATCCTTCGAAATGTTTACAAAGGAATAAAAAGACTTCCCGCGGCCTCCTCCTCCCCCAATCGACTCATCCTCAAGGCCGCCCCTCGGCGAGCGTCCGGCGATGTCATGCGGACGGCACTAAATCACGGCCGCTGTCATCCCGGCCGTCAAAAGGAGCGACAGCCCCTGGACGCGACCACCGACAACCAGGGGAACAACAAGGGCCATGAATTATGCACAGCAGCGCGGCCACCTCGACGGCGCTGGAGTCGCCGGCAAATGTAAATGGTTCGTTTCGCTCGGCCCTTCCTTTGTCCGAGTCCTCGGCGGCCGAAAAGGAATCTCGACTCGGCCCAGGCCGTGGTTGGGGCCGCTCGGGGAGCCGGAAATGGATGCTCCGTATTCTGGAGCACATCGACGTCAGCGAGTGCCGGTCGCCGGAAGTGAAAGTGGAAGCGGAAGCGGAAGCCAAGGGCCAGCTCGACTGCGTCCCCAAGTTCCCGAGGATCCAGCACGTCTTCGGGCCAGTTGCATGTGGACTGGGGCATATGTGTATATGTGTGTGTGTGTGTTTCCATGCCTTACAAAGCCGACAATTTGTAAACGCGGCCCCAAATTCTTGGCCTTTCTCTCTCTCACTCCCTGCGAGAGCGACAACCATTTATTACTCGAACGATTGCCCGCTCGTCCGCTCGCCTGTGCGGAACGCGCTGTGCCTCCTGCGAGTTGAGGGTGGTCGGTTCGGTTGTCCAAGGGGTGGCCGAGGGTCCGCAACGTATGCCGCGGCATGGACCTGTCATCATCGGGCATGGAACCGAGACGAGGGCGCCCTCGGTTAATGTATTGCGACTCGCAGATTTATGGACAACCGTCACCAGTCGAAGACGTCCATAAGTCAGGCTCTTTGGTCCGGCCACAGCCGCGAGCCAGGAGCCCCGAGGCCGATTCTCCTCCTAATTTGATGGCTCATTTGGAGCCCGATGTCGAGGCTTCCCCCGAAGGGCCGTTTGTTTACTCGACGTCGAAGCTTTTGATTGTTTAGGCTCGGTTCCTTGACGTGATTCTTATTAAATTGATTCTTGTGTGAAGTGAATGAATAATTTTTATACTGAAATTGGGTACAAATTTCATAAGGCCCATGCTATATATTTTGATGTCAAAACTGACCAACATTTTTCTAGAACCACGTCCCGCACACGACGACGACCACTGGCGACATTTTGATGGATCAACCGGCGAATCATCGCCTGCTCCGCCTTGCTGCTGTGGCCTGGATTCAACTTCCTCATCGACTAATCCCCTCTCTCCAGCTGTCCTCGACGCCTCCTATCGCCGCAGCCCACCGAGCCCAACTGTCCTGCATCCCTCGCTATCTCAATATTTCTTCGCGCCCTCCGCCCCCGCCTCCCTTCGGCGTTCCGCTTTATTAACTCCGTTCTCATTGTCATTTCAAAATTAATGTTCCATGAAATTCAAATGAATTGCCTTTTGGCGCGCTGCCGGCCTCGGCCTCAGTCTCGTCTCCTTTCGGCACCAGTTGTTTTCGCGTTCGTGTGGTTGTTGTTGTCTACTGGCCGTGGTTGACATGATGGAAACACGGTCGTCGCTGCAGGACCCGCCGCCGGATGCCGCTTAGCATCCATTATTGATGTCGATGAGCGTCGACGCGACTCTAATGAGCTCGCTCGAGGCCCAGGCGCCCGATCGCGCTCGCAGGTCCGCTCCGGATGCGCGACGTCATCCGAGGGAGAGGGCGGCATTCGGAGCCCAGGGTTCGCCGCCTCCAGCTGTCTTCGGCTTCCGTCGCAGCGGGCAGTCGAGCGCCAGGTTCTCGCCAGGCCTCGCCAGGTTCCTCCGGCCTCCGGATCCGGATCCGGCTCTGGCGCTCGTCTGCGGACGAATCGCTGTAGATTCGTTGTAATTGCTGTTGTTGTGGATTCCATCGTTAAGGTCCAGTTGTTGTTGTCGTGTGGCTCTTCCTCCCCCTTCCTGTCCTCGATCCCACCCCCCTCGTTTCATTCGCCCCAACGTCTCTCGCTTTTAGTGCTCCGACGTGTTGGTGTGCCCGAGTGAGTGTGTGTGTGTGTGGCCGACATGTGCGGCAGCATATAAAGTTAATTATTAACGATGAGTTGCCTCAAATGGCTCCCACACACACACACACTGACACATCATTTTCACCTCATGCCATCGACTTATTTAAAATGGAGATTGTTTTTCCCCATACCCTCCTCACGCCCTCTTCCCAACACCCACCAACACGAGGCGAGAGAGAGGCTGTGGTGGCGAAGAGATAGAGCGAGAATGTGGGTTCGTTGACAGGAGCTGGGGGGCGTCTGTGTCCAAAATCATTTGAAGCTCTCCCGATTTAGCCCGCAAGGAGAAAGCCTTCACTATAGATCAAAATCTCTAGTTGAATATTTCAATTTTAATGGCGTGTTCTAATTGAAAACATTAATTGAAAATGTTAATTGAATATTTCATTTGAGTATTTTGGTTCGCTTGTCTGCTCTTCTTTTTCCCCGCTCATTTGCGACTCCCGGGTCCCCGGAGACGTCGCCCGCCTCCCCAAGGAGCCGCCCCGGGCCAACCCTTGCCGGAATGGGGTGCGATGATTAGCTTAATGAGGCCCACTTCGGACGGGCGTCCCCTTTAGGCATTCATTGGCCGCTAAACGGGCCTGACCCGCCTCGCCCCGGTCGCCGGCGGAGACGCTCGGCCGGCTAAATTAATTCGCCTAATAAGCCCATTAATATGCGTCACACCCGCCCCTGTTCGCAATGGGCGAGCGTGGGCGGCGACCTCGACGCACCCTTTGTCAGCCCCTCCAGGCGTGCGTGTGGCCCGGATTCGGGCGCCTCGCATCCCAGGTCCAGCTGCATCTCTGGCCCAACTCCCTGCGGTCAGGGCTGCCGACTCGCAATCGCTGAGTCGTCGTCGTCACGACGTAGTCGCCACGACGACGAGTCGACGTCGGCGGAAGAGTTGGTTAAAAATTCATGCGCCACGTCCTTCGAGCTCCACCGACCCCGGGCGACCGCAGTCGCCGCCGCACGCCCGGAGCGGCCGCTGAGCACGTTGCCGCATCGGCTTCCGGTTCCGGCTTTAATGGCTGCGGCTCGTGGTGGTCCGGCCTCTGCTCCGTTCCTCGGTTACATGCACGCGTGTGTGGCCAAAGCCGCTTAAGGACTCCCCGGAGACGGCGACGGAGACCGAGCAGGATTCGGATTGGGTTTTGGGTTTTTGTGCGACCTCCATTCGAGGCAGGTTTGCGTCCGGCCGAGGCTCGGGCTCAAGGTCCGAATGCCCACGTCGGACAATCGATCGGAAGGAGCTGCGGCGAAATCCACGTCAAAACTCCCTCCCGTCGCCTCTCCTGTCCAGCGCCGCGGTCTCGAAGGCTCGACATTCGACTGCCCGCGGAAGGACTCAGTCCTAAGTCGAGGTCCAGGCGCTGCTCGCGAATTTATTCTCCGGGGCTTCCGAACATCCGCTTTTGCTGCGGCCGAAAGGCGGAATGGCTGCGAGGACACATCTGCCTCCCCCGGGGCATTTGCAGATTTATTAACTGCAAACGCGCACAAAATCGCACACAATCACAGGGAAGTGCACACGTTAACACGCCCGCACACACACACGTGCACTCACAGACACTCAGACACACGCTGTGCGCTCTCACGGCCGCCGCGACAGCAGCCGTGGCAGCCGCGCCCGTCTGCGGCGCCATTTTGCATATGCAACAGGATAATGGAGCTAAGATCCACTTCCGGAAATAATGCGAATAATGCGCGCGCTGTTGTGCTCGTGAAGTGCGCCGTCTCTCTCGCTCCCTCTCGCTCCCACTCGACTTTCTTCTCCATTCTTCTCTCGTTTTTCGCACTCGCTCGGAAAAGGCAGAGAAAATGCATGAAAAGTTTGCATGTTTCCCCCCCGCTGGCGGGAGAGGGAAGAACAGCAATAACAACAATCACAAAACGACAACAACAACAAATTATGATGGGAATCGGATCGTGGCCATGCATTGTTATTCAGGCCAGAGGCGAGCATAATTTGGTCCGTTCACCGTTGTTGCTCTTGTTGTGGTTGTGGTTGCTGTTGTTGCAGTTGCTGTTGTCGTTGCTGTTGTTGCCTCCAGTCCATCTTGATGCCTGCTCTTATTGCAGTTATGGCTATGTTGTAGTGGTGTTTGTTGTTGTTGTCGCTGTGACACGCCGAGAAAACACTGTGGAATTTTTGACAACCGACTGTTAAATAGAGCGAGAGATAGGGGGCGAAGAGAGAGTGAGATAGAGAGAGAGAGAGCGAGATGGCGAAAGTCAGGGCAACACATGTGCGTAAATGTGCATGAGTGCAAGAGTGTGCGTGGATTCAATTTGCGAGGAGGATATTGGAAAATACGAAGTTCTCGCACTTTTCACAAAAGTTATTTCAAAGAGATCCCCGTAAGCCACACGGGGGTGTTGGGTGTTGGTGTGGCTGAGAGGGTGCGGGGAGAGAGGGGAAAGGGTGCTTCGGGAAGAACTAGTGCAAACTCCTTGATGTAGCATGTGTGGCGGAGGAGGTCCTTGCGGGCGAGGAGCTTTTTTCGGAAACCTTTTCCTCCTTTAGTCTCCCGAAGGCTCATCGGCTTTTTCCATCTGGTCTTCTTCCCCTTGTCCTTCTTCCTTCCTCCCTCCCTTCCCCTCCTCCACTGGAGTGCCCTTGAAGACCCGTCCGCGCTCGTCGCCTCGACCTGAAGGATCTCATTGTCGCACCTTCCGCCGCTTCGCCTGCCGTATTCATAAATTTGTATCAAGAAGTTTCGAGGACCTTCGTCTCCGCCTCTGCCCGCTCGCTCCACATTCCCTCCGCCTCCCTCCCTTCGCTACAAGCCGCTCTTTTTCATTAATATCGTGTCCGTGAGTGTCTCGTCCTCGCCGACGTTGTGGTTGCTGCTGCGGTTGTTGTTCGTGTGGCACACACGGTGAATGCAAAAGACCGGAACAACAACAACTGCGCCTGCAAGAGCAACAAAGGCGGGAAACAGATTTTTTGTGGAAATGGAGTTTATGCAAATTTCTCGTGTCCACCAGAGTATTAAAACTGATAAAACAAAACAAGTAACAACAACGGCAATTACACGAAGAGGAAACGACAAAGGAATAAAAAACAAAAGCGAAAACGAAAACGCAACACGACACAAGAACACGACGGATGGCGCACGAATAATGGGAAAACATCAGAATAATGGGGTTTGCGGACGTCCAGTTGTCGATTTTACTTCGTTCACACTCTCGCTAGTCGACGTTCCTCGACCGGTCAAACTTGTGTGCGTTTTCCAATGCAATCGTTGGCGAAGTCAAGCGATCCCGAAATCGATAATTCCTGAAATCGATCCGTCGGGACCTGCAGATGCCTGTCTCGCCGCCTGTCATGTCGTCTCTGCCTTTCTCAGCCACGCTCCTTGTCGCTCCCTCCATCTTCCTCCTCTCGTCTTCTCACCTGAACGACTTTCCAACTGCTCGCAAATTCCTTCGCCTTCGCCTTGTTTCGCTGCGGAAGCCGAGTGGGCCTCGGGCCGGGAGGGGTCGCCACACCCGCCGGCCACTCCCACCGCGCCCCTCCCACCGCGCCCCTACCACCTCGCCCGCCCCCGGCGACGTGTTAATGTGCCTGAGCAGCCATTAGAGCGTTCCACGGCAAACATGCGTGCCAGAAGTCATCGAGAGAGCCGAGCGACCGGCATTCGTCGCGGGGTGGGAGGCCTGTCTGGCAGAAGGAGTGGTGCGAGGAGGTGGGAGGTCGCCCCGGTGAGGCCTCGACGCGCTGTGGAAAGAACTTCAGGCGAAAACAGTTTCAGTGCCCTAAGCTTTGAATCCACTCGCACCGAAGTCGGCCCCGATCGACACAGGAAGCAACTTCGATTCGAGGCAGGATCGCAGGAATCGGACCCTCTGACTGATTCGATATCCTTCAGAAAAAGAGGCCGATGGAAGAACTCGATTCCTCCTTTGGCTCGTCTGCGCTTCGATTGAGGGCCTGAGTCTCGAATGCCAAGTGTAGAGCTGAGTCGCCCGCCACCTCTGGGGCTGTGGGACCCGAGCCGAACGACACGAACGAGGGGGCGGCGATGAGCGAGTGGCCATAAAAACGCAAATTGATTCCGTTCATGGGACTCGGGATGTTAATTTGTCGGATCACATGAAAATGGATGTCGTTAAAAATTAGTTCGCCTCGGGGACTTCGGCGGAGGACGAACGGGCGGAAAACAGCCCAAAAAGGACGAGGCGAGCGGGGTGAAGAATGAGCTCTGGCCGTGATCGGGGATGAGCGATGGGCAGGGCGGAGCAGGGTTCGAATCCCCTTCTCGTCCTTCCGCGCCATCCTCCCAGAAGCCCGGAAGCCATCGGGGACGTCGGTCAATCGGAGGCCATCGGGGAAATCAGTGCGGCAGGGAGTGGACGCAGGGAGGGCGGCCGAGGGGAGGGAGAAGCGAAGAAGCGAGAGAGCCAAACATTTTCATGCAACATGACGTCCAATTAAACGAGGCCACGAGACCGCTTCCGACGAAGCCATCGGCGCCCGTCGTCCGGTATTGATTTGCAATAAAGAGGCAGGAGCAGCCGATATGGTGTTCGAAAAGGGGGGAGAAGTGAAGAAAAAGAGGAAGAAGACGAAGAAGAGGGTGCGGACACGGTCGAAACTAATTCTAATCCCTATAGTGTCGCGGGTAAAAACGAAGGTGGGACGGGTTTAATTTATGAAAATTGCTTTTCAACGAAAACCCATTTCAGAATGACCGACGACCGCCCCGTCCCACTCGGGCTCGCCATCCCTTTCACTCCCTCATCAGTCTCTCCTCTTCGATCTGCACTCGCGAGCACTTGTCGTCCTTAACCAGACTCGACAGCAATTAGAGCAGGCAACAACGAGCGGGACAAGCGCAAGACTCCGACAGGACAACCGACAAGAATGCGGCCGACGACTGCCAGACAAGACGCGAGCAGTGCAATTTGCAATTTCAGGCGAGACGCCCTGAGCACATGTGTGCGGGGTGGGTGGGGCTGCGAGAGGTGGCGAAGAAGCTGCGGAGGACCCCGCAAGCGCGACTAATGGCGCGACAGCTGCGGCGAGATGGGGCGGAGGCGATTGAGGAGAGAGGAATAAAGCAGCGACGTGTGCGAGCTGATGACGAATATCGCCGCAGAGTGGTTTGCGATGGGTTTTCGAACCCCACTCGCACTCGCTCTCGCACTCGCAATTGAATTCAAATTTATGCGCTTCTGATCCTTTGATCCGGTTCCTCAAGGCGGAGGCGAAGGCGAGGGCGAGGGCGACGAGGTCGGCGGGCTGAGAGACGGACCAACGGACCGGAGGCGAGAGGAGGATCTGAAGTTGGATCCGGGCTCGAGGGAGCAGGCACAAAGGAAGAAACCGCAATGAACGCAGTCCACAATCAGCGATTGTTGCCAAAAATAGCGACGGCGGCTCCCCGCGTGACCCCGAATTAATGAGCGCTGGAGCGAATCGGATTTGGCGAATCGTCCGGGGACTGCGTCGCGGTTGCCACGAGAATTAAACCGCTGTAATTAGTTCCCGCCGGGGGCAGGGCGCAGCGGGCTGTGGTCGCCGGAATTAATCGCGATGGCTGGTGTTGGTGGGACCAGGCATACGAAGAGGGCACAAGGAAAGAACCAGGGCCGAGATGAACGAGGAGGGACCGAGGAGAGTTTCCTGGAAGCCTCCCGGGGTCTCCTACGGAAGAAATCCGGGAGAGACCGCAGTTGCCACGGTTGCGTAGAGACCGAACCGTGGGCTGGCGGAAGGCGCAAGGAAGACGAGGACGAGTCTTCATCATAACGACTGCTGAACCTCCGGAGTCACGGAAACTCCTCTGGTTTCAACCTGAATTCTCCACCTGTCCATCCGTCCGCCCGTCTGTCACTCGACCTGCTTCTGTCTTACATTTTCACCTACCCTCTCCCTCGCAGCTCACGAAGCCTCGGCTGTCAGCCAGCATAAAATGGGATTTTCGTCCGAATTTCGAGTCGGGTTTTTCGAAAGCGCCGTCCTCGCGATGTGTGCTCAAAAACGGCGTCAAAGGACGCCGGATGTCAACTGCCGGAAGCTTAGACAGCGCAGAGGCAGCGAGGCGAAATCGGGAAATGGAGGCGGTCGAAACAAAATCCGCGCCCTGCTTTGAGGACGCGGCGAAAATACTCGGCGCAAATCAAGGCCATCAGGGGCAACTCTGTGTGTGTATGCCATAAATAACGCTGTCAATGCCGGACGGTGCGGTCGCCGGGCGCAGGGCGGGCGCGGGTCGGGGATCCTCGATTGCATTCATCAGAACTTCAGAATTCCATTTCGCGTCGGATCCTCCGCTGAGCTCTCGCTGCGGGCTCCGGTGTCCGTGTTGGGGTGTGTGTGCATGTGTGTGTGCGTGTGTCAGTGAAAGTGTTTCTGTGTGCTGCCGACATTTAATGGGATTCGCCGGGTGGCGGGCGTCGACCACGGGGGCGGCGGGACGCGCTCGACTGCCGACGCTACCGCGGAAACTCCCGGGACGTCTGGCAGCCCGAACATGTCCCGCCTCTCGCCCTGCCCTCCACGCAATCGCAACCGACGGCAACTCGCTCCCCAATCACTTCGAGTCCCTCCAAGGACCGTGAAATTCCGCGAACGAGGGCCCGCGATTGCTCGGCAGCCTCCGCCGCTTATTTGCTCATTATTTTCCGCACTCACTCAGTCACTCGCTCGTCCCCTCCGTTCCCTTCCAGTCCGCATTGCCTGCGCTGGCTCTCCTCGGAGGTTGTGCGAGCGCTTTATGTGCCTGCTCAAGGAGCCTCTGGAACCACCGGGAGCGCCGCGAGCTTCTCCGAACCCGGCCGCCCTCGACTCCCACCCATTGGGCAGTCGTTTAAAGTGATGCAAACCTCTCGTCATTATTTGTTGCCATTCGACAAACTCATTTGTTCCGCAGGCAGCACTCGAGGGGGCATTTTCGAAAATCAATCGATCGAATGACTGACAACTCCCGGCACAGAGCACGAAACCTGCAATTAAAACGGCGACAGGGCCACTGCAGACCACAACTAATACAATACCAGCAGGACGACGGCGCGGGCGAACAAACAATTATGCTGATTTGGAATTCCCAGCCGAGTGCTGCCGACGGACGGCTGTTGCCGGGCCCGATCGCGATTAGAACTTCAATGAATTTCAAATTGCTCCGCGCCAAAGCGAGCTCGGCATGGGAGGGAATTCGGTGTCCAGTCGGGTCGAGGCAGTTGCGGCAAATTCGCTGCCCAAGCGATCGGCGTCGCTTATTCGTTGCATACCTGTGGGCGCATCACTACCCGTCCCTTTCCCGCCACTGCCATCCTCGGTCACAGTGGTCGGTTGCCCTCGGACCCGCCCTTTGACACGATCGACGCCGCCGACCGCTTTCAACACGTAGTCAGTGCCATCATTGTTGTTGTTGTTGTGGTTGTTGTCATCGACATCATTGTCGTCGATGTTGGTCGTCACAAAGTGACAACTCAATTATTGTTGTAATTGGCGTGGTTGCCATCGACGTTGTCATCGTCGTCGTCCCCGTTCGGCTCCGGCGGGCCTTGTTGTTGTGGCTTGGGGTTGCCATGTTCGAAATTAATTCGAAACAACAACAACAGCGGTTTGAGGTTAGACTTGTTGTCCTTGCCATTGTTGACGTTACTCTTGCCGTACCTGTTGTTGCTCCAGTCGACATAGTGACTCGACCATTTGTTCTTGTTGTTGTTGTCCTGTCGAACTGCATTTATTTATTTCACGCCATTTTCATTGACCGGAGCGCCGCGTTGCGGAAACCAGAACAGAATCCAGGGCGGGACCGAATAAAATCTGCATTCGCCGTAAATTGAATTCTCGCCGACGTCGACGTCGACGACGACGCCGATGTTATTTTCACGACGGCGCGACTTTTATTTTAATCGCCATTTTATGCCGTTCGCCGCAGTTTTCCGAGTGATTTCCATGCACCGTCTCGTCGTCTTCGTCGTCGTTGTTGTTGTTATAGTCGTTATTTTCAGCCCACCTCGGCCGCAGCCTCGGCCGTCGCAGCCGTGGCCACACGTGCTTCAAACCAGCAACAACCCTGTGCTCCGTCTCCCCTCCATTCCCTTCTTCCTCTCCCGCACTGCCTCTCTCTCTGTCTGTCGTCGGCTGTCCTTGCAGCGTGCGCCGCGCGCCGCCTCCGTCCGTCCCTCGTCCGAGGCAATGTCAAGTGCGGCGCGCCATTAAAAACTCGAAGCGGCCGATCGGCTCAAGGTGGAAACACATTAACGGCAAACACACACACACACGCATACGCATAGCGAGAACAAAAATAGCAACAAACACAGAAAACCAGGCCCAACAACAACTTCACACAAATTCCCCATGATTACGAGCGGTTTCTTTGCCGCGATTTCCGGCTTTTAATGAAGCTCTCAAAGCGACGGCAGAGGGAGAGGGAGGTAGCGACGGGAGAGACACGGAAAGCGAAAGGGAGACACAGAGAGATAGAGGGACAGGGTGAGAGGGCAGAGGGGCTAGCATTTGACAAGTTCGAAAGTGAAACAAACAACGACAACACCAGCTTGCCGCAAAGGACGAGTCTCCTTGGCGCGGTCTGGCTTTGTTTAAAACGCCTTATTTATAGTTGACCACAACTCAATGTCGTGCACGGGGTGGCGGACGGAGTGGGGCGAGGGGAGTCGGGTCGAGTCGTGCTGAGTCACTCGCAAGGACAAGGTGAGAACCAATCGATGCCGGGCGCTCAGGGCCGGCGGAAGGTGGGAGGTGGTGGGTGGTAGATCGACGTGGACGAGGTCGCCGGACTGGAGTCGGGGAGTCGAATGACGAATTCGCCCGACGTCCTCGGCACGGACCGAACGGGCCCAGCGTTGCGGAGTCGAAGCCCGAAGAATGAGAAATGAGGAAGGACAAACTGCGGGCTGTCCTTTGGGGAGCGCGTCCGGAGGGCTGGAGGAAGACTTCGAAGGTGTTTTAATTGCGCTAAGCAACCGGGGTCAGGAGGCCGAGAGCGCTTGTGCTCTTTGGCCCTCGACGAACTCCACGCGGAACGAGGAGGGCAGGAAGGAGGAGTGAGTGAGATGGAAGCAAATCGAGCCCCTCTCACGAACAAATCTCTCGACACGAACTTAACAACCTCCAGCATTGCCACGAAGACATTTGAGAGATTAGTCCAAGAAAGAGAGGGAACGAGGCAGAGGGAGAGCAGGGAAGACGTTCAATCGCATTTGGGACACTGAATAATTCAGAAAGCGATTTCCTTGATTATTCGCTGCTCGGAGCCATTTTTAATTTATTCCCCGGGCAATAAATTCGACACCGACGTGCAGCGGAAGGCGACGGCGACCAAGGGACGACAGCGGCCAAGGGAGGGGTGGACCCGGTTGGGGCCAAGAAGCCGCCGTCAAGGAACCGAGCTGAGCCGAGCCGAGCCGTGCCGTGCCGTGGCGGAATCCGGCGAGGGCAGGAGGCGGCGATGGCGGAGCGAACCATGACCTTTGGCGAAGGAAAGAAATAAAGAAGGAGCAGCGGACGGACGGACAGCCGGAGCGGGAGGAGGCGGGACGAAAACATTCGAGTCATGAGGGCAAAGCATGAAATATGAGAGTGGAAAATGATTGTCGAATCACACGCACACACGGACGCCAACCCACACACACGCACGCAGCCACAGGCACAGTCGCACTCACACTCGCGCGCACTCAGACCCAATTATCTCTGCACCGAGACAAACGTATATTTAGCGGAAAGAGAGGGGCGACGACGGCCCACTTTCGTTTTTAATTCCTGACACGCCACGCGAATACGACAGAAATCAAGGACGTCGCCGGCGACATGGCGGCGAGGACCTCCATTTTGTTATTGTCCTTCCTCCTACAGCGCCTTCTCGCCCCCTTGTTCCCCTTGTTCCCCTCGTTCTTCCAGTTTTTCCTCCCGCGAAACTCCCGGGGCCTGAGGCGCGGAGGACGCGAAACTGTCTGCAGGCATGTGAGAGCGGAAGGAGGGGCGACCGGAGGGAGGGCGCGGAGGGCGGGGACGGACAGGTGGGGGCCGAAGCAATAAAGTTGCGGAGATCACGCGACGCTCAGACGCAAATATTTGCCAAGCGCCCGGTGTCCGGCGCGGACGAGCGCGGCCGAAGGACAGGACGAGGGTCACATGAGTCGGGGGGCGGGTGCGAGAGAGCGAGGGGTCTTTGGGGGGTGAAATTCCATTATGACGGCGGGCCCAGGGCGCCGGAAGTGCCAAATTATTCACTGTTCCTTCCTCGCTTCATATTTTAGCTTAATAACGGTTTTTACCTTGAAGCCACCGACGGAGGAAGGGGCGGGCGAGGGCGAGAAACGAAGCGCAGGGAGTGAGAGAGAGCGAAACCCAGGAATGGGCGGCGGCTCGGGCGGCGACTGGGGCGGATCGCTGTAATGGGAGGCGACTAATGACTGTTGCTGCTGGTGCTGCTGCAGTCGGCGAAACGGGGCCACGTCGCCAGTGGCGTCCTCGCCTCCCAGCCCCCCTCGTCCCCAACTCGACGTCGTCCCTCGCTCGAACAAGCTGTCCGCAGTTCGCGTAGTCGGTCCATGTCCTCGTCCTTCCTGCGCCCTCGGAGCAAGCGGCGTGTTTTGGCCTCCTCCTCCCACTGCCACTCTCCCCGGCCACGAGCTCCGCATTTCTTCATTTTGGACAAAGTTCGAGGGACGACCCGGAATTTCGCGAAAAATTAAATTTCATGGACATTTTTGTCGCATCATCGCCTGCTTCCGGCTCGCTCCACCTGCTCCCTCTCCACTCCCCGCTTCTCTACGCCCTCCTCTTCTTCTCCTCGCTCCTGCCTTTGTCGCCTTCGTCGTATTTGATAAATTCTGGACTCCTTCTGTTCTCGTGATGGTCGTCGCAGTTGTTCATGTTGTCCTTGTTACCCTTGTCGTTGCTGCGGGAAGCAAGTGAAGTTTCTCCTTCGATGGCTGCCCGTCGCCCCGACGCTCCGGTCGACGCGTGCGACTCCGGCGCCCGGAGAGCGAAAGGACTCGAAGTGGTTCGCAGAAGGACTCGCGCGGAGGGTCTCGAGTTCCGCTCGGCTTTTTGTCCTCCTCCATTTCAGCGGACCGTCCTCGCAGAGGGAGCTCAGAACGCAGGCTCCTCGGCGGACGCGATGCACGCGCAGGAGATTATTATTTATGAATATTTCATTTGATATTTTCGCTCCAGCAAATCTCCCGAAATGGAACGACTGCGGTCCGCAAACAAACGGAGCCGCGCAAGCAGGGCGAGTGCAGCGACTTTACGCGTGGTAATTAATTTCGTAGCAAATCCCTTTCAAACGAGCGCCGAGCTCCGAGTTGGGCAGACAGAGTTGATTCGACGCCCGTTGCGCCCTCCTTAGGGTTGGCTGATGATGTCGTTTCAGTTGTTGCCAGTGTTTCCCCGTTTGCTGTTGTTGTTGTTGTTGTAGTCCTGGTTGCCAACACGAGAACACCTCGTTGGCCACACACGCGCGACGCCGGCGGAACTTTCTCCGAGTCGCGGAAGAACTTTCACGGCGAGCTCTCGTGATGCAAATTGAATCGAAACGACATCGGAGCCAACTTCGTTCGCAGGATTTCGTCCTCGTCCCGAACCCCGACCCCGCTCCGACCGCGGATCCTGCGTCATGTCTGGATCCCTTTCTTTTGCTTCCGTGCTCCTCTCCCCCCTCTTCTCCCCCACTCCGTCGCCAATCCTGACGTTGCATTAATAAATAATTTATTGCCGACAACTCGTACAACGATGTCGGGGGTGGGGGCGACGGCGCCGGCGACAAGGACAACAACGAGGAGGGGAGAACAATGGCAACAACAACAAATGCGAACAACAAGCTTAACTTGTCAAACCGGAGTTTGCTGAGCCCTTTCGACAAATTCGTTTGTTAATGAAAGTTTCATTCCGAAGCACAGACAGACGGACGGACGGACAGACACACGCACGCACAACCACACACACACGCCCTCACGCACTCGCATGAACAGGGCGAGGCGAGTGACCGCGACTGCGGCGTACGCAGAGGTGGCAACACTGGTTGTTTTAGGAGCTAATAACTTAATTCCCGGGCTGTGGGAAACTTTCGACATGCCCTTGTTGTTGCCACTGCTTATGTTGATGGTGGTGGTGTTGATGGTAGTGTTGTTGTATTTGTTGTTGTTACTATTGGCCTGCTTCGGTTGCCGCCATTGTTGCTGTTGCTGCCAAATGGCTTTGTTCTTGCCGGCGCTCCCGAGAACCCCACTCGGTCCTGTTCCGCATCGTAAGAGAGAGAGAGAGATTGAGAGAGAGGGAAAGAGTGTGTGGTTGTTGTTGCTACTCCTGTTTGGGCAGAGCCCATGAATATTTTATGGGATTTCCACCATCACCAACAACAACATACCGGCAACAACAATAAAGCAGGCCAAAACAAAGTATTCAATGACTTGTTAGTTGAAGTGTAAATAATTTCTTGGGATACAGAACAACAACAACAACAACCATTTCACCGGTATCGATAGCAACAACTGTGTTAACAAGAACACTAGAACAACAACAACGACACCGCCAACAGCACCGTAACAAGGCGGCAACAAGCGGTGCTCCAGAGCCACCAACACGCACCGAGTTTTCGACTCTCGTCCGAACCGAGCCCCAGGCTAGGCCGCAGAGGTGGGCCAAGGCGGGCGAGAGAGGAGGAGGCAGCTGGAGCCGTTAGCGGGGGCGGTGGCAGGACAGAAGGGGCAGGAGTCGCTCTCGGACCTCGTCGAGTCGCCCCGCCGCTCCAACGGTCGGTCGTTGGCTGGTGATAACCTTTTTACAGACAATTAGGCCCAAATCAAGCGCTTCCTTCACGGCCGAGATAGAGGGCGACCGAGGGAGATCGAGATCGAGAGCGAGAAGGGGATGGAGTGGGTGGGACCCGTTTCTTGTGGTTCGCCGCAGCCGGGGAAAGTTCGCTAAAAGTTTCGACGAGGATGTTCAAAGTGATTTCCCAAGTTAAACAAGGTGTTCGCGGGGACTTCCAGTCTCTCGTCCCGAGCACGCGGCAACCGCGGGCGACGTGGGGCCCCGGCGAACTCACGACGGGCGGTTGTTTGCGGACTGCGAGGGGCGTCTGGGGCGTATGATTAACTCGGAATTAATTTCGCCTGTTCTCGCAGCGTCGTGGGCATTATTTCGGAACAACATCATTCTGAAACAACTGTCGTCGATTGATTTGGAACTCTTAAGAGAGTCTCGATGACTCCTCGGCGACCTCGGGGAGTTGGACTGGCATCTTCCTGGGCTGAGGTTCCGCGACAACGTGCGAGACACCCGAGAGTGTGTCAAACCGATCCACACGAGGTGTTCAGGCGAATCCACCTGTGTCCGTGTGAACCTGTCTGAATTCCTCTCACGTCCGAGCGACTCTCGGCTGACCCGCCGTGAACCTGCCCGTTCCAAGACAGCCCGGGCTGCCGGGACCTCTGAGTAACCCAAGCGAGCGAGAGCGAGGACGAGTGGGGCGAGTGACAGCGAAATCCACTTAGGCTACCGAAGTCCCTCGGCCGCCCACCAGGCTCGAGCACCTGGTGCCGGGCCGAAACGAGCCCTTTAACCTCTGACCCGCCGAGTCGCCCCGACTGCGTATCGACGCGGGGCGTGAGGAAGGGGTCGACATCGGTCGTTGGCAACTTGGCAGCTCGTCCGGCGGCGGAAAATTGACTTGTAACTCGTCGGCTGTGGATTCACCGATGCAAAGCAGGCGAGGCGATGGCGGTCCGGGCGGGGGAAGGAATGTGGGGACCGGTGAGAGGGAGGACGATGGATGAGGGACGAGGTCTGATATGCGTGACCTGGCAAAGCAAACAGAGCCAGCAAACACCAAGCTCGAGGGGAAATCGAAACGAGAAGCGGCAAAAACGTCCACGGCAGCAAAGACGAGGGCGCAAAAACACCAACAACACAGCACAGCACCAACGCCAGCGACAACAACGGGAATGGATAGCGAGTAACGACAAACGGAATAAATTGTTGGTCCCTTTCATTGCCGCTGTCGTTGTTGTTGCTGTTCGGGCTTGAGAAACAAAAGCAAAGGCAATCCTTTGACTCGCACGCAAATAAACGAGTGCCGACCGACGTTCACGTGGCCGCCCGGCCGACCGACCCGCCACGCCCCCCGACTGCTCGGCTGCCTCCCACGGGTCTCAGTGGGTGACGGAGGCGTCCGTCCGTCCGTCCATTTGTCCGTCCAGCTGTCGTCCTTCCGGCGAGCTACGAATGCTCGCCCCTCGTGGAGTGGGCGTGGGTCCCGTGGACGGCTCCTGGCGAGCGTAGGAACGCGGCCGTGGGTGTGTGTGTTGGAGCTTTGGTGTGTGTCTGCGCCACGTTTGCCGCATTAAAGCATTCATTACGCCCTCACGGTCGAATTAGTGAACTCCAGGGGTCCGGTCCACGAGTCCGGTAGCAGGACAGTTCACTCTATTGGTGAGAGACTCCGGCTGGGGGAGCCGAGAAGGGCCGCAGGTTCAATCGAGCCGAACTGCGGGACGTGTCGGTCGCACGCGGATTGAATCCGGCTGGAAGTGATTTCTATCCTTCATCTGATTGTCTGATTTGTTTGGACTTTGGCTATGGATTTGAAGATGTTAAAATTTTCCCACATGAGGTTTTTCTCAATATTTTTTCTGAATTCTGATAATATGGGCAAAAAGTAAAAATTTTTCAGAAATTAATAAATTTTTTCCCATTTCTATTCCATTTGTTCTAAATATATTTTTCACAAACGACTTCCCAGTCCCAGTCCTGCTCGCGGCGCTGCCTCTGGAGAGGGGTTTGAAAATGCCTTTTCAGGGCATTCGCTGTTATTTGTTGATGCCGTTTTACTTCTTCCTGCTACTATTCTCGCTCTCCCCCCTCACCCGGCGGCAGCATGTGAATTGATTTTCGTGCTCAGCCCTTCGGCGAGATATTTTTAGCTGCTCTCACGGCACTCACACCCATGCACACCGGCACTCGAGCCGACGCACGGTGTCGCAGGCGAGCGCATTCAGGGGACTCACAAAGGCAAAAATCCTCGCGGGCCTGCGACGAGGGCCTTCATTCACTTCAGGACACAACCACGCGGACGGCTTTGAACGCCTCCCATTGTCGTTGTTGTAGCTGCTGCCGAGGCATCCGTCGTCGTCGCTCGTTCAATTTCGCGCAAATTGTGAACTTAACGAGTTGCGCGCTCGGGGGCCGCGGAATTAGGAGTGCGAGCGAGGAGCGCTCCTAATGGCCGCCCGAGCGCCGCTCACAGGACACACAAAGGACACCCCGGCCCAGGGAGGCGGCGATGGGAGTCGCGCCCCGCCTCCGCCTCTGCGAAGTCTTAATTGAAAAGTTTCCGACGCAGACAAACAGCGACTCGAGCACGCCAGGATTTGTCGCTAAGTGCTCGCGGATTATCGGGCTCCGGCCCTCAGGAGGGCGGGGTGCGATGGGGCGCCCGCGGAGCGTCCTCGCTCTGCCTTCTAGAACCCTCCATGCGGACTCGCACCTCTTCGTCCTCGCCTCTAGTTCTCGCCTTGTTCTGGCCTCGTCCGCTCCACGATCTTGCGATCCTCCCTACACCCTCTCGCCCTATCGCTCTCCCACCCTCGCGCGATTAATCTCCATCTGTTGTCGTTGTCGCCTCCTTCCGCCAACCCCGGCGTCTCCCCGGTTCCCCTGGACCTCGAGTCTGTCGCCTGCTCCTGGAAATTGATGCATTACTCGGGCCTTCACTTCGTCACATCATCCGCACCCCATCAATCTCTGCGGCGACGAGGCGCGCCCCGCACCGCTGCCCCTCGTGGTCGACCGCTCTGGAACCCCGAACTCCATCCGAATTCGATCCAGCAGCAGCAGCAGCAGCAGGAGTAGCACCAGCTTTTTCCCGATTAAGCCTTTGATTTATCGTCGCCCGATATCCCAGGTCGTCTGTCTCTCTGTCTCTGTCTGTCTGTTCATTTGTATCTCTGCCACCCACTCTCTCTTGCCTTTTCCCTGTCTCTGGCTCCCTCTCTTTGCCATCTCTCTCTTCCCAGCCTCACTCTTCTCGCCATCCCCCATGTCTCTGCCGTTCTCGCCGTGCTTCCATTTGGTCTCCTTCCGTGCTGACTCTCCCCGACTTCTCTCTCGAGGTGCGAGTTTCTCTCAGCCTCTCTGCTCGACCCTCTCCGTGAGTGCGTGTCCAAAGGCCAAACCACTTTGCCTGATGAGGAAGGGAGCAGGGCGAGCACTGGCAAAACTCGAGGCCGCGACGCCTCCTCGGCCGGCTGTCGACCGGGCATGGGCGGGCGAGAAATTGAAAAATCATCCAGACACCACACAAACCCACGAACGCACGCACATCGTCGATCGCCGATGAGCGACGGACGCTGCGGACGGTGCTGCCGCTGCGGCCCCCGGGTGTTGCCAACGTGTTGTCGACGTGCGGCTCCGGGTCGGCGGCCGTCCCTCCTGCCTCCACCCGCTCCTCTCGCGGCGGGCAATGAAATAATCACGAGCCGAGGGACTTCGGAAGAGTGGGCGGCGGAGGTGGTCGGAGGTGGTCGGAGGAGGCAGCAACAGGCGGCGGCGGTCAGCGCGAGCAGCTGCCTGGGGGTCGCCACAATGGACGGCGAGATGGGACGGGACGGTCAGGGCGGGGGTCGGGGATTGGAAAATGAAGAGCCTTAACTGCAATGGAGCGTATTTAAAGGTGAAAAATGAGCCTGCCCGAAGGCGAGGAGGAGCGAGAGGCGAGAAGCGAGAGTGAAAGTGAAATGATCTCCCATTTCATTTAGTGCCAGGATATTGTTTCACTCTCTCCTTCCCTGGTTTTTTACTGCCGTCTTTCTCCTTCTTCTTCGTACTTTTCTTGACCTTCTTCTGCCTCCTCTCCTCTTCCTCTTCCCATCCGTTCTCTGTCGCCTCCCTCCTCGCCACAATCTCGCCGCAACTCGGCACTAATAATCATCTTTCATTTTAATTCTGAACCGCTCATCAACCACGGCCATAAAAACAACTACAAGGACTACAACAGCAGTAACAACAACAATAACGTTGTACGTCATGTTGGATGCACAAATGCGGAACGAGGGGGCGGTGGCGGGGGCAGGGCGTGGCTGTGGCAGTGGCAGCGTTGCCAACATGTCTGCCGGGTTCGCCACGGTCGCGAACCACAATCGGGGGAATCGCAACAGGGAAGCGGGAGAGAGAGAGACGAGTGTTGAAAGGGGTAGAAAGACCACGAGTGAGGGATTGGGGAAGGAGGGAAGGCAGTGACTGTGTGTTTTAAGCATTAGGAAACATTAATTTAAGCGCTAAATGATGTCTCCGGCGGGATTGGGAGTGTGCGAGCGGGACGAGTGGGTGAGAGAGCGGTGCAGCGATGATGGATGAATGGGAAATGATGAGAGAAAGAAAGGGTTAAAAAAATTGCGAGACGAAGAGTGATAACGAGACGGACCCGCGGTGGGCCCGGGAGTCCGAGCGAGGTGATGACTCGCTGTAACCCAGTGGCCTTTGACCTTAGTCCTTATTGCCCTAAGCATTTCAACTGCCAGCAGTGCAAACAACAACATTTGCCATGCCCATTCATCGATCGATTAACCAGAATTTTCTCCTCTTCCAGATCGAGTCCTGTTGAAATTTCATTGATATCGATATCGGCGCTATCAGAGACTGGTGATGAGAAAACTACATAGAAAGGAACTCGACTCCAAATATGCAGGTTCGTATTTCACAGACCACCCCCTCCCTCCCTTCATTAGTTCTGAGTTGATTCCGGCGATTTGTTAGCCCAAGTATTTGCATAAATTGCGGAGTTCGCAGAGCCACGAACTAAACGCACATGTGTCTGTCCGTCTGTCCGTCCGTCCGTCCGTCTGTCGGTCGGGTGTCTGTCCCAACATTTGATAGGCAACATCAACAACAACATCAGCAACAACAATAGCCACAGCACCAATGAGCACAAAAACAAGGAGAGGCGAAACAAATTTGAAACACAACACCAAAGTTTTAATCTATGCAAATTCAGTTGAAGCTCCGAATTCCTCGTTTCCCAACGAGCGAATCGGAAACATTTTACGCATATTTCGTTGGATAGATTTCCGTTCGGAAGTTTTAAATATTTCCGTGGTTGGGGCGTGTTTAAATTGGGTTAGCGTTGGGAAGTTTCAGCCAGATTCCAAAGAACGGGGATTTGTGCCAGCAAAATATGGGAGAAAAAAGGCGCGTTTCGATTCAATTTCAATTACAGAAATTTATTTTGCATTTAGTAATTTATTTATATTGCAGAAAAATATTTTTCCCGGAAATTCCGTCTCGATGTGTGGAGTTTTCACGGCTCTCTGAGGCGATCCCTGAACATTTTCGCGTTTCCACCATTCGCCAATCGACAGCTCGTCGGCGGCTGCGTGTTTGCTGAATTTCGCCCCCAACCCCCGACCCCTGCCGTCCCTTCTACCCAACCCTACCCCGATCCCAACCCCAATTGCCCTTCAAAAGTGCGGGAATTCCAAAGTTTCGAAACTAATTGAAGCCTCGGCCTGAATCGAATTCGCCGGTTTCGGCGGCCGGACTTCATTAGTGCATTCGCTGGCGTTCCTGCGCTGATGGAGGACACACCCACGCCCAGCAATGGAACCTAACCAACACTCACACATCGAGCTGGAGCAACACGTGAACCACTCTCGGCTCTGCAGCGAACCCCGAGCGAATTCATTATTCATTTTCGATTTGCGTCGGCACCAGCGTTGCCACCTGACTGCCCGTCCTCCCACCTGTGAGTCGGTGAGCGGGAGCTGGGGTATCGAAATTGAAGCCCACATTGATACCGTTATTTCCGCCACTCCCTGCTCATTGTTGTCGACATTTGTTGCTCACGAGTCCACGTTTATTTTGGGAGTTCTCTCGGTAGTCGGTGATTTTTTCGTCGTCGATTTTGTGTTCTTATTGTCGAGTGGGAATTTTTTTTTTTTTTGGTGTAATCATTGTTGTTGTTTTGGTGGTTGTTCTTGTTGTTATTGCTGTTTTGTAGGCTTCTCTTATCCTTGCACCCATCTGCCGTCAGCAACAATTTGGCAGCAGTTGTCGTTGGCTTGTTGGCCTTCTTCTCTTCTTCTGCAGCTGTTTCTGTTGTTGCCATTGTTGTTGATGTTGTTGTACCTGCACCCGTCTCTGCTCCTCGTGTTGCTCCGGTCCTTCGGTTGTTTCGCCGACCTTTGGACGGATTGTTGGATTAAGCGGGCTCCTGAGTGATTTTCATTTTTCTCCTCGCCGTCCTTGGCTGTTGTTGTTCTGGTTGTTGTCGCACGCCGACGCCTGCCGCCGATCCAAATGTCACGCTCCTGTTGTTGTGGTTTTCTTTGGTTGGTTCGCGGTTGGTTCGGGACCCGCGTGCGCTTCTTAAAGTCGAAACTTTTAATTAATGTCGCGTGTCTATCGGCCGCCGTCGATCGATCGGGCTGTCTCGTCATCTGTCGGGCCATCTGTCTGGCTGTCTGGCTGTACGTCCGTCGGCAGCTCCCCCTGGCTCCTCGACCTCACCGGTCGATGGTGGGTGGCGCTGGCATTGAGGATCGCCTTCGTCGTCGTCCTTCGTGACATCCTCCGATACGCCCTCCTCGCAACTCCTCCACCGCCACCCTCTGATGCAGCGGATGCCCTTTGAACTTTTCCCCTCTTCTCCCTCGATCCCTCCTCCCTCTTCCGGCCCTTTTCCCCGCTTCTCGCCCCGCCCCCTCCGCCGCTCGCACCTTGTTCGGGTCGTCTTTAATCTCTGCATTTTGAAACTTTCTGCCTGGGTTTTGCTGGAATTCCACAAAGCCCCCCGCCCAGCGCCCGCGGCGCACGGATTCAGCATAAAATAAAAGCAATCACAAAAGCAAGAGCAGCAAGAAGAAGAACAACAACAACGACACCGGCAACAGCAACAGCGTCAGCGACTAGAGCAGGAACAAAGGCAGAAGGAAAACAACAGGTTGATCGCTGGCTCATTACCGTTAAGTGCGTCGCCCGGGGTGTTTTCCGTCCTTCAAAGGCCTCTCCCCTCTCCCTCTCTCTCTCTCTCTCCCTCTACCTTGAGCTCCTCCGTATCGCTTTCAACTCCTTCTCGCTCTCGCTCCCTCCCTCAACAAGTTGCGCTCAAACCTCGCAGCTACAGACACAAGCAGCAACAAGAAAACAGAAACAACAACAATAACGGAATTTACAACAGAAATTACAACTAAAATGACAACAACTCCGACAAGAACAACAACAGCTGCGAGAATTGTTTCCGAACAACTCCTGTTGATTCCGAAATTTACTGACGGCAAAACTTTTCGATTTGTTCTTCCGCCCACGGCCGTCGCCCTCGCTCTCTCCCTCCGCATCGCCCTATGACCCTCACATACAATCACACACGTACACACACAGTCACATGAAGTGGGAGGAAACGAGAGTTAATCAATTTTCAAACTAATGGCGGAAATTCTCGAATAATTTTCGCTTCTTTTTCTGCATTTCTACAACATTTTTATTCCTTCATTCCACGTTGTTTTTCCATCCCACGCGAGCGTCTCCTGGCGTCCTGTTTCAAGGAGATAATATTTCGCTCCTTCTCCTGATTCTTCTCCTTCCCCTTCTCCATCCATCCATCGTCTTCTTCTTCCCCGTGGCCTCCGTGTCCTGCTTCCTCTGCTTATCAGCGGCACCTTGTTTCAGCAGACGTTTTTTCGAAGGAATTGGGGTTTCAGCCAAAAAGTTTTTCCTCCACCCCCGCCTCGACTTGTTTCGACTTTTTGTGCCTTTTGCCTCCTTCCTCATTTCACGGGTGGGGCGGAGAGGGAAATAGCCAACAAGTAAAGTTTGCCGAAAGTTTCGGCGAGAGTTTTTCGGGCAAAAATGAAGGATTCGTAGCTCCCGCGGTGGTTGTTGGTGCTGTTCGAGTTGGAGTTGTTTTTGTAAATGGGAACATTCTGTTGGTGTTGATATGGTTGTTGTTGTTGTAGTTGTTGTCTTTCTAGCGGCCACTGTAGCCGCGGCTCTCGTACAGGTGTCGACTGCCGACTGCAGCCGCCGCGACCCGAACGCGTCGGAGCGGCTGCTGAGGGCAGGAAGAAAACCCTTCGTCCCACCCCTTCCTCTCCTTCCACCACTCCCTCTCTTCACCTTCACCAAACGCCATCTGCCATCGGCGACTGGTCCTGACGCCTCCACCACGAAAACCCCGACAGGTTCCAAAGCGCCGGCGGGGCCAGCCTCGAAAGGACTGCGACGACACCTCCGTCGAGGAGGCGGCGTCTTGAGAGCCTCCTTCCTCTGAGCCTCCTCGCCACAGGTCCAGCCCTGTCGCATTCTGCAGCCAGTCCTCACTCACGGCATTTCGTTGAATTCAAAATTCCGCCTTCTGTGCCTCCTCCTGCCTCTCTCCGTACCTTCCTCCATTCTCATGTCCGTCCTCCTGTTCCCACGGTTCGTGCCTGGCGCTCTTCCCTCACGGCTCCCGAGGTTGCCGTTAATGGGCCCACATAAATTTAATTATCCCTATCGCGCCTCTCGTAGCATGTTTTTCTCTCCTTTCTTCTCCACCTCTCTCTCTCTCTCTCTCTCTCCCGCAGAAACAAGAAAAAAGACGCGAGCTGCGTCTGAAGCGATTCTGGCGCTCGCCGAAGACCACCTCCTCGGAGGATTCCACCGGATACGAGAGTCCGACACGCACCAAGCCGACAAATGATCCGCAGCGCTTCAACCACCACCACTACAGCAGCCTGGCCCAGTCGGCCGGCGCCTCGGGGCCGGGGCCGGGCGGCGGGTCCGGCTCGGGGTTCGTCTCGGGCGGCTCCTCCGGGCTGCACCCGAATAACAAGCCGACGTGCTCGCTGCCCCTGTTGCAGGTCTGGCCCAGTCAGGTGAGTTGCATCCTTTGCCCCACCACTACAGTCTACACAAATACTACTACTTCTACTTCTACTACTACTACTACGCCCTCAGTTACTACTGTTTACGGGACTTCGATATGCGTTTCGATTTCGTTTCGTTCGTCCTCGTGCTTCCGTTTGCGTTTCCTTTCTTCAGTTTCCTTCTGTTGGTTTGTTGTTTCAGTTCGCTTTCATCTTCCGTTCGTTCTGTTCGTCTTCAACCATTACAAGACACAGACACAGATACAAATACAAATACAAATGAAATGAGACAGAAGCAGACGCAGATCTCGTGCCGTCTCACTCTACTGTACCGTGTTTGTTTCCTCTACTTTACTTTACTTTGCATCACTCGCCATTCGCCATTCGCCATGCGTCCGCCCTGCGAAGCCGCATCTCCGCCAGGAAGGCTTCGTGCAGTTGCGTCGCAACAGCGGGCCCGAGGGCCAACGGGTATGCCATCGACTCAGTCGTCTCTCTCTCTCTCCTTCTCTCATTCAACCCTCCCCCGTCTCCCCCAAGTAGCCGTAAGCCCTGCATGATTTACTCGCTCTATTTTGCTTTCCTAAAAACCACCAGCCACTGTGTGGACTTTTGTACATTTTTCGATCTCTTTTTGACCTTTTTGCCTTTGCCTTCGACTTTGAAACCCCCTCCCCAGCCCCGGACTCCCGCCCAGCGAGGGCGAGTCCGGAACGCGTTCGAAATAAATAAGAATAAATAAGAATTATCCAGATATTTTTTCGTATTTGCAACTTTTCGAGTATTCTCATAGCTTTTTAGTATTTTTAGTACTTTGTATACATTTTTCCTACTCTTTCGTACTTTTTTTACATACTTTGTAATATACTCCCCCCTCCCACCAAGTAGAGTAGATAGCTCTGTTCGATCGAGGCTCGGTGCGCAAGGGCTGGGCACCAAACAGGAACGCTTGGACTCCGGAACACGCAGGCCACGCCACCGCTCCCGCCTCCACACCTCGATTCGCACGTAAGCGACCGAGCTGCACCGTTTACTGCGACCTCTCACTCCGCCCACACGTTTTACTACCTTTTTCTACTACTTTTCGCCACGTTCAACTCATTTTTACTACACATTTTGGAATTGCCTCTTACACCCTCTCCTATTACTCTGCACGCGGCCCACTCGGGCCGTCAACGACCCGCCCCACCACGACCCACTACTAACTCTCGCCTCTCGTCCGCAGGACTCCCCGCGCGGCGAGGCCGACGGCCAGTCCTTCATCTTCCCCGTCATCGCCGAGACCGTCGGCTGCGGCGTCGCGGGCAACAGCAGCGGCGGCAGCAGCAGCACCGGCGACAGCGCGGCCGGCGGCAACAGCAGCAGCATCTGCAACAGCTACAGCAACAGCAGCAGCGCCGCGACCACCACCGTCAGCGGCAGCGGGACCTCGGCCGCCAGCGGCGACGGGCGCTGCCTGGGGCTCGCCGGCGGCCACCACCTGCAGCTCGCGGAGCGCCGCAGCTCGCTCTACTGCGACACGCTGCACGCGGGCGACTCGGGCATCGAGTCCGTGCAGGCCTCACCCTCGCCCGGCGCGCTGCCGTGTCCGCCGGGCGGACCGGCGACGGGCGGCTCCTGCGGCGCCTCCCCGGCCACGACGCCCACCCAAGGCTCGCCGAACCTCTCGCTGGGCGGCAGCGGCGCCGGGGGGCGCGGCGTCGGCGGGTACAGCGCGGGCAACTTCCGGCGCAAGTCGAGCGTGCTGCTGCACCCCGATCACGCGCGCCTGTTTGCGCTGCGCATGAAGCACGCCGCCGAGCACGCGCAGACCTCGCCCGACCAGACCTCGATCGAGGACGCGACCGAGTTCCACGACAACGGGCTCGCGACGAACCTGCGCCTCTGCTCGGCCAGCTCGTCGACGACCTCGTCGCTGACCTCGGTCGCGGCCGTCAGCCTGGGCGGGCCGACGTCGACGGCGCTGCTCGCGGGCGGCGCGGGCCCGGGGGCGGGTGCGAGCGCACAACAGCGCGTCTCCGATCCGTGGCTGCAGCCGCAGTCGGACCGCGAGCGGGACCCGCGCGACCGCGATAGGGACCGGGACCGGGAACGCGACCGCCACGAGCGGCGCCGCTCCTCGACGATGACGGCGCGGTACAGTCTCTTCGATGCCTTAGACTTGGAATATGCCTTGCTGCGGGCGGCGGCGCGCGGCTCCGTCGGGCCCTACTCGCTGAGCGAGTCGATCCACAAGCTGACCTTCACCCAGTCGCTCGCGTTCCCCGCCCTGGCGCGCGGCCTCGCGACGAAGCGGCGCAGGTCGGCGACCCACACCAGCTCGCGCCCGCTGAACCCGAACGAGTCGGGCCTGAACACGTTCGCGAAGGTCGTCACCGCGGTCGTCCTGGTCGTGATCAGCTTCCTGGTGTTCCTCATCGTGTACAAGTTCGTGCGGACGTGAGGCTTGCTCCTGGCCCCGACAGAGTTTCCGGTGACATATCAAACCTATCCGCTGGCGAACAGCAGCGCGACCAGGCAGCTGTCGGGGTTCAGGAGAGTCCTAGGCCTCAAACAAAGAAACTAGTGCGCGAGTGCTCAAGTGCTCGAGTTAACCGCGGTCGATCGACTTCGCGATCGGCCGGTCGAGTGCGCGGACGAGTGACCGAGCGCGGAGCTCGGCAGGAGCTACGAAGACGGCGCAGCTACGAAGACGACTCGGCCACGCCCAGCGGCGGCCAGCTGGGCCCGCCCTGGGCCTCCACTGCTTTCCCACTGGCCCCCACCCAGTCCCCCCATTGGTTTCCCTTCGGCGGCTGGGCCTCGGAACCGGCACCCGGACGATTGTCCAGCACCAACACTGTCCCACTTTCCTACTAAGTGCCTCTAACTTCGAATCGATCTTGAACTCTGCTAACCACTGGAGACCGCAGTGGAAACACAAATCTGAATCTAACTAGCTTTAGGGAAATTAGCAACTAGGACTTAGGGTAGGGCTGTCCAGGCGAATTGTAAATTGCAACAGCGTGTTTCAGACAAACGAACAACCTAGTGGTAATCCACACACACACACAGACACAGAATTGTATATACGACTGGCATGTACTGTGGATATGTGCCGTGGTAAATATTTACTTTATAGAGAACAGGAGATGCAGGTTCCGGGCGAAGTGCGCCAGGACCTTAGTTAGCGAAATACGTACGTCGGGAATACAAAGAAACAACCAAACATATACGTACATACATAGACCCATGGGTCCCCGGTCTTTCACACTGCGCAAAGGCATGCGCCATCTACTGTAATCGCTAGTTGTAATTCGAGATACGTTTACTTTTGTATAGCCTAAATCAAATACTAGCTGCATCGTAGTCGACGCCGACGGCTCCAGGCGGTCGCAGTCGAAGGGACGACTCGGTCGCCCTCTTCGAGTTGTCCGTTTGGGTTTTTATACTACGCTTGCTCTCTCCTAGCGCGACACTAACTAGATTTCGTACTGCTTTCCAGTTCGTGCTAAGTCTAATTCTAAATGCCTACGCTTGCATTTCAGCTGGATCAGATTTTTATCGATTAATAAGTTTAGGTCTCGCGAGCAAATCCTTTCAAGTATGTGAATATAGCAGCATGAACAATTAAGGTCTGCATTGATGCAAGTAATTATTTTCCAAATACAAAATACATATACAATAATTCTAGTGGTAATACTAACAAACAGTAAAAGCATGTTGAGCAGAATGAGCTGAATTAATAAATAAATATGTATTGCTAACACTGTAAAAGTAGCGAATGCAACAAGTAGTAGATAGCTAAGATTTTTAATGGAACTCATGAGGGAAACCTAACTATATAATTATTGATTATGATTATTATTATTATTATTATTATAATTACTGTTAATTTACTCGAGGAAGTTTGCATTAGAATATGACGGAATATAGATAATAAATAAAGTGGAATACTTCATACTGAAATGTCTTCCGATGCTCTTTTATTGGGCGGATCCCACAGCCACAGCCCAGGTATGGCGACAAGGGGTAAAACGAATCTTGTTGGACATTAATGGAGAATCCGAGTAGTCTTTGTCGGCGTCCTTATTGCATAAATATAAGAATGCCGACTTTATGTTCCTCAGGAAATAAATGAAAACTGTCCAGGAAACCATCATTAACCGTCCATTGAGATCCCTAAATATTTATGAACTCCGATTTCAAGGCCGTGGCTCACAAAGTTTAAATACATCTAGAAAGTAAACATCGTCAGCTCGTGGTCATCATCGTCATTAGTTCGTGATGATCGTCGTTGTTATCGCCGGCTCGTCATCACGTGGATTAAATCGCCCATCGCCCAACAACCCGGTGAAGGAGCCGCCTCCACGTCCTGGGGCACGCAGACGAAAGGGCGTGAAGGGGTGAGGGACGGCGGTGCGGACTCGCAGCAAGGTTACAGTCGTAAAAGGGACCCGAAATATGTACGAGGCGACCGACCGGTCGAGTCTTTTTCGCACACATCGAGCCGCAGCCATGATGGGGCTGTTTTTCTTATATTGTTGTTGTGGCTGGTTTGCTGTTGTTTATTCTACGGCTGTTTTTGTTCTTGCTGCTGCATGTCAGTTCAATAAATTGCTGGCAACAAGCATGGGTTGTAATCATAAAAAGAAAACAAGGCGAACAACAAAAAATCAAGGACAACAACCCGAAAACAGAGCAACTGTTCCCGGCATAAATCGCCAGCAACAACAACGACATCAGCAAGAGCAACATCAACATCAGCAGCAAACACGCTTTCTGTAAGTGTGTTGGTGCACGTGCTCGCCGTACACAAACACCAGCGGGGAAAGGGAGCAGTTGGAGCGAGGTTGAGAGTTAGAGAGACAGAGCAAGGGAGAGGAGGGCGTCACGTGCAAAATATCAAAACATCGGCAGTGTCAGCAACTAAAATCGAATGAGGAAACCAGGGACCGAGACACAGGGCTAGGACGAGGGACGCAATGACGAAGGACCTGCCTGCAGTCGACTTCCCTGAGCCGTCGTGCAATAAAATGGCGTCCGTCCTGTTGGTGTTGACTTTCCAAAACTTCAGCTGACCGATGCGAGTTCCTCCTTCTCGCTCTGTCCCATTGGCATTGTCATGATCTCGTTCTGTTTGTCGGTCGCTCGTCTTCATCGGGCAGTCTGCTCATTTCGGCCGAGCCAACACTTCCGGCTCCCATCCTCGGATCGCCGAAACCCCATCAATATTTGACGAGTCCACCATGTAAATGTCAGACAATCACCAATTGCCAGCTCGATGACTTGGCGGGAAAATCAATAGCAATGTGGACAATCGGCTGGGGTTCGAGCGGAAGCAGCTCTGGCTGTTCTTGTTCGTGTTCTCGTTCTCGTTGCCGTTGCCGTTATTGTTGTTGGTCTAATCCCGGCCCTAATTGCGGGCCACGATTCCTAAAGTCCTCGTCGTCGTCCCCGTCCTCGAGCGCGATTTCGTCCTCGCGCTGTTCCCTTTGTTTATTTGTTTGCGCTGCAATTAGAAATGTGAGCAATTAATGCGATTAGCAGCCTGCCTCATTGGAGTCTCTCCCTCTCGCTCGCTCTCCCTCTCTCTTTCTGTCTCCCCTACCTCACCACTGTCTGCCTGTGCTCCTCGTTCCCCTCGCTCCACTCCTATTGGCGTGTGAGCTGCTCGCAATTGGCTTCGAGTTCGACTTCGGTCGAACCCCCCTCACCCTCTCTCTCTCACTCTCTCTCTATTTCGCTCTGCCACTAATTGCTCTGGCTCTGACAGTCAGCTCGTCGTCGTGCCCTTGCCCGAACCTGCGCAGCGGAGCTCAAGAGGCCCTTGAGCGCCACAAACTTGCGTAAATTTAATTAAACCAAATTATTTGTCTGTCTACTTGTTGTTCTTATTGGAATTTTTGTTTTTGTTGGCGCTGTCATTCCTATGGTTGATTCGTGGTGAATTCGTGGAAGCCTCCTCTTTAATCTGCGGCCGGATTTCCGAGGGCTTCCGAGTTCATGGAAACCGAAACCGCCGGGTGCGAGCCGGAGCTCATTAGGCTGACCGCATCTGCCGCCCACCGGCGCCCGCGTGATCCTGGTACGATGAGCGAAATGCGCAACAGCAGCTCCAGAGGGGCTCGGAATGGGCCACGGGCCAGGGAGCAGGTCGAGCTCTCGATCGACTTCACCGACCTCGTCTGCTTCGCTCCTCCCGTCCGGGCTACCTCACGCAGGAGCCCGGCTGGAGGGCACCTGTGGCAACGTCGGCCCTTTGCGAGCCCCGCCCCTCACGACACCCTCAATTCCGGAAACCGCCACGCAAACACGGGCTCGGAAGCGGGGTCATTTGGTGGAAGGAGGGCGGACGGGGTCTCGTTCTAGAGCAATCAACAATTTTTCGATCCATAAATAACCACCAGACAAACATTCGCACACACTCACTCACTCACCCACAGTAGCCGGGGGTCAGAATGGAAATCGAAGAAACGTCGTCCGGAACAACGAGAGTAATTTTCGAAGGAAGGAACTGAAAACAAAGGCATGCGACTCGGGCGAGCAGGGACAGGGCGCAGGGGCGCGGAGCAGGCCGAGTCATAACTCAAGCGACGAGGGTCTGGGGGGAGCGAGTGGAGCGAGAGGACGAGGCGCATACGAGCAGGACGAAGGACGGACGACAGAGCAAGACAGCACGGAGGCAGAGCGAGAGCGATGGAGATGGGGAAGGACGACGACGAAGGACAATCGATACTCGGATCATGTGTCCGGACCCGGACCGCCGTATGCAGCAAATATTATTATGCTAATCGAGAACTGAGCAGCAGGACGATCGGGGGCAGAGGGTGGAACCGGGGGAAGCCGGCGAAGCAGGCGAACGATAGGGAACGAAAATTAAGTCAAAGGACGGACCGTGGTGAATCCTTGAAGACCCAAGGCGAAGGACATCGGGCTGTGGTCGGGGTTGTGGAGCGCACGAGGCTCCGCGGAAACAGAAGCAGAAGCAGGAGCGGAGCGTGTCGAGGCGCAGAAGTTGGAGGAATTTATTTGCGAAGTTTCTTTCGTTTCCTCAAGCAGTTGCCTCCCCTCGCGCGCCCTCCCTTCCTGGCTTTCTTTGTCTTGTCAGGAAATCGATCCCTTCTATTTCCTTCTCTTTCTTTCCGTGTTCCTCAATCAACGTTTAATTAAATCCGCATGCGAATTGCGTCGAACCCAAATTAAACTCAAACAAGATGGAGTCGGAGCGCAATCACACCCATGTAAACAGCGCACACACACGCACACATGCTCACATCTGCCGCACTCGCGCACACCCGGCCCAAGACCCGATCCCAAGTGTGCACTTTGTCGGGGGAGCGAGAACAAATGGACTCTCACGCCTTCCCCGAACGACTGCGGCCAGCCGGCGTGACGAGGCCGAGAACGAAGGATGGTGAGAGCGGGAGGGCGGGAGGCGGAGACAGGGAAGGCAAGGGGCGGCTCATCCATTATTTAGCGCATCGACAACAAAGCAGAGCCCGAGCACGTGAGAAGCGGGAAACGAGCCAGCGGCGAACGGCAACAGACAATCGTCGCGCCTCCGCCGACAGACGGCATCCGGCAGCCGCTGATTCGGGGCCGAGAAGAGGAGGGCAGGGCGGGTCGGTGTGTCGTGGTCCACGTCCGGATGCTTAAAGCGAGAGCTTTGTCTTCTCCTTGCTCGCTGCTCGTCACGAATGCCGGCGACGGACGGCTTCCCTTCAAGGAACAGCAACAGAAGCAGCCACCGCTGTCTCTCGGTCGGTCTGTTTGTTTGGTGGGTTTTTCTGTCTCTCTGTCCCGTTCTCTGTCTGGTTCTCCGTCCGTCCGTCCGTCCGTCTGTCCGTGGCTGTCTGTTTGCCTGTCTGCCTGCCTGTCATCCGACTGTCTGTCGCACATAAAATATGTAATGACATTAGCGCGTCGTCTGCAGGCGATTTCGTTTCATATTCGAGTTTCGCCCTCGCTTCCTCGTCCTCTTTAACCCTTTCTCTTTCGCTCGCATTTCCACTGCGCATTTCTTCAATTTCATTTCTCATTTCTCCCTCTGAAGTCCGACTGCTCGTTTATTGCCTGCGCCCGCCGCCTTCGCAGGACCTCGTCGGGCTGACGGCACCCCGGAGTCCATGGAACAGCCTCGAACCTTCGACTCCTCCTTTCGATTCTCGTCGGCTCCGCTTCGGCCGCTGCTGAGGACGAGACTGAAGTCGTTTGCATGCCTCCGACGGTCCAGCCTGCAATTAGTTGCGGCTCATACGCCTACAATTCGAGCAGGAGCTCGAAACCTTTCACATCGCGACCCACGTCCCTCTCCTTCTCCTTTCCTCCTTCGGCGCCCACTGAAGCCTGGGAATTTGCAAATCGTTTGGAAAAATCTCGAGTGTCGCCGTGGATCGCAAATGTATTGACTCGATGCGAGCGGGGGCGGCGCCGCAGACGGAGGTGCAACGGGCGTGGCTGGACTGCGGATGACGGGTGGTTCACGAAAGAGACAGAGACACAGCACCACGTTGCATTCAACAGCAACGACAGCCCCCGACCCCGCAGGTACCGTGTTCATGAAGCAGAAGTTCATCGATTTCCATGCGAAAAGTTCTGCAATTGAAATGATATCGATATCGCAGGACACAGCAGCAAAAACAACAACAGAAACAATAGCGAAAACATCAAGAGAAAGAACAACAAAAACAACGGCTGAAACAATAGCAAATACAAATAAAATCAACAAAAACAAGGACAAAGCATCGTTTATTTTTGAATTGAATTTGGCGCGTTTTCCGCACCGAGTTTTGAGAGGTGAACGGATTTGATTTTCTCGGCGAAGCAGAGACACAGGAACAGAAATAGAAAGAGCGAAGAGTTGACAGTGAGAGCATGAGAACGAGAGGGAGAGGGAAAGAGGGCGAATAAAACATACTCGAAAACCACATGTCAAAGAGTGCATAATTTTAATGGTTCGTCTACCTCTCATTCGTTCCCGTCCCACTTTTCGTACAGCGACTTTTCCGTTGTTTCACATTCCTCTCTCTCTCTCTCCCTCTATGACGAATATCCGCACCTCCTCTCCCCTTCTCTCCCCAACTCGCTCTCTCGCCACCATCAAGTTGTTGCTGCAGCTCCTCATGCATTCCTTTGGTTTTAATTACATTTTTCTTTTCGCTCCCCACGTGCGCTGTGGGCGTGTGCTTAATTATGCGAGCAACAAGAACAACAACGACATCATCCACTGAAACAGCAACAACAAAGAGAACATCAACCAGGAGAAATCGGAGCCTGCTGCGGCGTGTTCGTCGTCCACAGGTGGATGGAGCAGGATCTTTAGTTTGTGTTAACTCGCACACACACTCGCATGTACCCACACGGGAGCACGACGAACACGTGACCCTCACACCGAGGAACTCACACAACACACACACACTACCGGACTGACTGCGACAAGTTGATTCAGACCATCTCCCACAGAGAGTGAGGGCGAGAGCGAGGAAGTGAGAGAGAGAGAGAGCTCCGCAGCGGCGAGCTGGGAGTTGGCGACGCGAGAGCAGAGCACTGAATTTTGGTAGTTCGGAATTTGAAATTGGTAATTCCAAATTTTGTCACTGAAGTTGTTCGTGAAGTTTCCGTTTTTCCTCAACCAGGGGCCGCGAAAAGTATGAGGAATCCTGTGTGCTTAAAGCATTTTCTTTAGTTACATAGCAGAGCAATTAAAATGAGAACCCGGAAAAACTCGCCATCAGTCGTCGGATTCGATCCTCTCCATTGGAGGTCGGAGATTTCCAGAGATTTTCCTGCGGTTTTCCTGTTGTTCTTGTCCCATGAATCGCTGGGATTCCGAGAAGTCTTTTGTTGGAGATGATCGGGAGGATGAGGAGGAAGCGGTGCCGAGTCGTTGGCCCGGCACAAAGGCTTCCAGAAGGGATGCCTGCGGAGCCCTGAAAAGAAGCGGGGGGCGGGAGAAGGGCGGAGGCATCTCTCCATCACTCACTCACTATCTCGCTCCCTCTCTGTCAGTCAGGTGGTTACGGGAGCTCGTTTCCGCGAAAGGAAGCCGGTGAAGCCGTGCTGTCGGCATTATGCTTGGTAAGCGGGGAATTCGCGCTCATGCGAGCGACTCGAAAGGAGCTCAAGGGGAAAACTCGGGAGGTTGCAACACGACGAGGGCGGGACCCTTCGCTCATCGCCCTTGATCTCGTAGAGCTGCGGGGAGGATCGGAGATCAAGTGGAAGGGGATTCCAGGTTGAGTTGCAGCTGGAGCGGTTCCGAGTCGACTTCGCGGGAATCCGCTTGGATTCGCATGAACGCGACAGAGCAGCGTCTGTCCCTCTCGCTCCCGACCCAATTGAGAGGTGCTGAATATTTAACGGATCTTCCTTGTCTCAATGATTCGCCGAGGAGAATTCTGTGTGAATTCGAAATTCGCCTCCGACGTCGATCGACAGCGACGATGGGCAGGTCGGGGAAGAATGAAAATTTTATTGTTTTAATGTCGCGTTCGCCTCACACACACTGCAGTCGTTCGCACACAGCAACACACACACACAGCCAAGGTGAGATCGCCGTGCAGCAGACGCCGGCGCCGAGAGCCACGAGCGACGGGAGTCAATAAAAATGCACCAACAACAACGACGGCGATGGGGAGACTCAAGAATAGAAAATTGAAAATTTCAATTTCCCCCGCCGACTGCCCCGGGTGGCCGGGTCCGTGGCCGAGGCCGGGTCAGGGGATCATCGGTGTTGTTGTTGTTGCCCGTCGATGCACCGCGTTGCCGCCTAATTTCGCGATTCTCGTGTTTTCACCAACGACCTGAAAAATGTTTCCCGCTCTCCCCGTCGTCTCTCTCTTTCCCCCTCGCTCCTCTCGCTCATCGTCGTTCCCGCCTTGTTCGCAGGTCGGTGGAGGTCGCTTCTCCTTGAACTTGCGGCGATGTTTGCCGAAGGATTCGCTCGTAATGCGTGCCAGCGTGTGTGCGAGAGAATTATGCCTGGTTCCACAAGGACTCCGCAGGATAACACTTTGCATACAAGTGTCCTTCGACTCGAACTTCGGCCGCTGTTCGGGACATGAAGCAAATTAAAAAACAATGCGAACCAACGCAGACACAAGTCGGAAAAATTTCCGCTCCATTTAGTGTCCTTGTCTCAGGGCTTCTCCATCTCCCTCTCCTGCGACTGTCTCTCGCATGCGATTTTTTCGCCTCCCTGGCACTCGAAGTCGGAGAAAGTCTTCGTCTTCTGCTCTGTGCTTTATCATGTCTGCTATTTTTTGTTGCCGTTCTCCAGACTATCCCTACTTTTCCTGATGTTGTTGCTGTTAGTGTTGTTCGTTCGACTGTATCGCAGTTGAAATCCTTTGCATACTGACACAGAATCCTTCACAATAATGCTCTTCATTAGCTGCGCGCCCTGATTCATTGCAGTTGCAAACTTTTGTTCTCCCCTTGAAGACTTTTTAACTAAACCTCTTCCCTACACAGAGGGACAGAGCGATAGAGAGCTCGTTTGTCTCTCGCTTTCTCGCGCTGCTTGGGAGCTGGCTGCAGCCGGAAGGATGTGCGGCCAAATGAGCGGAAGTTGCAAATTAAATTGCGAAACTTTGAAGTTTCGCCTCCAGATCGGGGCAGCCAGAGCCTGCTTCCTCTTCTTCTTCCTCTTCTACTGCTTCTTATTCTTCTTCCATCAATTAAACCACTTTCATGCCTTTTTGCGCTCTCTCTTTCGGCCAGCATTTCCTTTGTTACTTTTGGTTCTACTGTATCCAGTTGTTGTTGCTGGAGTTGTGGGTGTTGTTGTTGTTGTTGTCCGAGGCGTCAAATGTCCTCCGCGGCTGGCCGACGTGTCCAGAATCCCTGATCGAAGAGCGAGAGGCAAGACATTCGGTCCACATTAAAAACCGTCGCACGCGTTTCGAATACAATAAAAACGTATGCTTGTTGTTATTGCTATTGCCGTCGTTGTTATCGTCGCTGCTGGTGGCAAGAGGTGGGGGGCGTGGCGGTGCATTGAGATTTCGCAGATAACGACCGGGATCCTGGATCTTAATAGATTGTAATATCCAACGCGACCAATGCCATTGAGAGAGTCGTGCAGCAAGTTTTCGCTTTTGGGATTGACGATAAAACTGTCCATTGCATGGACTTCGGGGTTCGGAAAGAAATCGAGTTGGACGAAAAAATGCAGATTCTCTAGATGTTTTCAGAATGTGCGGAAAGCATAAGAATAAACACGATTTTCTTAGACCGTCCCTGTTTTTGACAATTGATTCAACTCGTTGCTTTTCGCAGCCAGAACGAGTACCGGTAGATATATTCTAACTTATTCAAAGCTGATAGTTACAGAACCCGCGAAAGTTTTGTTTTGTTTGTTTAGGGTTAGAAACGTATCTCAGATTCGAAGAAGAATAGTAAACAAAAAAACGACGTCTACGTAAATGATCATTTAAGCTAGTTTCAACCATTCAGGTTTATGTTAAATTCTTGTTGATTTTTGAAGTTGAATTTTAAACCTTCCCTGCAGCGAGTCGTATAAATCAAATCGGAATTTGAACGCATATCGTCGTTTTTTACCACTAAATCTCTAAACTAAATAAGAGTGATAATTTCTCTAACTGGCAACATTGGTTCCCAGCAAGGGTTGCCGATTTTCTAATACCAAAATGAGTAACTTTTTCTGCTTTCAAAGTTGTTTGGTAGCTTGGAAATTTTCTTAGGTTTATTTACTTTCTACTATTTGAATATTTTGAAACTTTATCCAAATCAAACATAAAAGGTTACTTAAATGAGATATATCTATTTTAAATGAACCAACTCTTTGATCTTGGACGATGTTGGAAGAGACATTTTTTAGTTACTTTTCACCATATGACTTAATCGCAACATTTGTTTGATTCCGGCAACTCTGGTCGAGTCGGGAATAGTTTTCCGTATCGGCATTCCGTTGCATTCAACAACTTTGGTACCGCTCGTTTTTACTCTCCCTTTACACCAAATGCACGGTGCAGTTCTCCCGGGCTCCCGGAACACATCACGTTCCGCTCATAGTCGATCGAAATCGAAGCGCGCCACTGACAAGGTCAGCCCCAGCATGAGTTCGGAAACCAGCGGCGACACCTTTCAGGCACAAGCGTTGGAGGTGCGCGAACCCGGCGACGACTTCGATCCCACTGTTGAGCCCCAGACGGGGGAGGAGTTCCTCATGAAAGTGCTGTACGAGCGGAAGAAATGCCCAGCAATAGTTGTCAAACGACCCAAATCCTTGGATGCAAAGTCTACGAATCAAAAGGTCCAGGATAGCGAGGAGGTTGGTATGTGGACGACTTTTACCACTCAAACTAATGATCTCTCTTTCACCACACACAGCCTGAACTCAGTGATTGCTCTCCCAGTAGTCTGCGCCCCACAAAGGAATGGAAATCCGTGCAGGTTGATGACTTCCTGGCCACTCGCAAGAAGATCGAAGCCATGCGCTTGGAGTTGAATGCCCAGAACTACAGCAACGAGCTGGAGCCGCCTTTGACCTCCGATTCATCGGATTGGCAGACCTTCTGTCGGCAAAATCCGCCTCTTCTACGAACCATTCTGCGTATCAATCAGCGCTCGCTGGAGATGCTGCTGGATTTGTTGAGCGAGTGGCTGCGAGAAGGCTCAGATCCGCCAGAGATGTCAGCCGATGAGGTGGAGCAGCTGGAGCCTGTGGCCAGCAGTTCGTCGGCAGCCGCTATGAGCATCACATCCCCGCCTCCCTTCGATCTCTCATCCAGCCAGCAGTGGCTGGGATCGTGGCTCTACGCTGCTTTGGCCTGTCTCCACCTGCCCCTGGAACCGAATGTGCACAGCACTTTGCGCGATATTGCCCGCAATTGCATACGTCTACGCAGCAGACTCCTTGAGCAGGAAGTGGAAAAGGCTGTGCCGTACAATCTGTTTATTTACATCATTGCAAAGGCCTTCGGTCAACTAGACTTCGCAGAGTTCGTGTAATGAGGTTGAACGCGTAGCATCTAAGGAATATATTAGTCCCTAGGAGTAGATTTTGTTATAAACAAATAAAAGAGTCCCGCATTTGATTTACAATACCACATTTATTGATATGCTTTATATTGAACGGCAGTTGGCAGAGTTGCTCAGTGGAGGACATCATGTTCCCTCGAACACTTTCTTGTATGTTTGGCAGATTTCGCAGCGCTCCTGATGGTCTTCGACTGGGCAACCACCAGCTGCGATGGAATCGCATGAGTGGCTGCATTTGCTGCTTCCAGCAGATGTTTGGCTATATGCGTAGGATATATTACTTAAATAACTGCAAGGGAATAGGAGTCAATATTGGTACTAGTATGGTCCAGTTCTGACAGACCTCGAGCACGTCGAAAGTCGACGAGGCCCGTTTTTGTACGAAGTGGGTTCTGTTTCGAATCTCTTGCCTCCTCCCTGCGAAGGCTCAGATGCGTTTTTGTGGCTTGTCCTAGAGCCACGCGTATGGCACACGGGCTTCTGGCGGCGTTTAGCGTCCAGGTCGTAGCTCAGGCAGCTGCCCCCGCCGTCCTCCGACTGTTGGCAGCCGCGATGATAGCGCGGACTGCAGTCGCGTTCGAAGTTCGGCCGTAGGAGGCTGCAGCACGTACTCGACTCGTGGCTGCCGGTGCCCAACGTGGTTCTAACAGATGACAGGCGGTCCTGGACGCCCACGAGGGCGGACAGTTCGACCTTGGGTGCGATGATGCCCTGACACGAAACGGAAATCGAAAATAACCCATTGTTCTGAACACACTCGACAATCACTAACCGGGAATGTGGGCGACGGCTTCATCAGCAGCTGGACGTTCACGTTGTGGAAGCAGGTCAGCTTCGGCACAGTCGAGCGCATGATGTCGCTGAACTTGCCCAGGAAGTGGGCGAGACGACGCCCGTTCTGCCACAGCGTGATCTCCACCTGCTCCGCGGCGAGCACGCGCTCCAGTTCCTCCGTGGAGCCCACGGACTTGAAGTAGCCCTCCATGGTGAACTGGTCGTGGCAGAGCAGCGGGAAGCGGGGCTCCATCGCTCCGGTCCGGAAGAAGTAGCCGAGCGCCTTGATCGTGGCCTCCAGATAGCCGTGGGTGCAGAGCCAGACACCGGGGCAAGTTATCTACAAAGGAGGGAGTTGAGGCGAGAGGCTCTGGATTCGAACGCCCTGGACACGAACCGCGTGCAGTTGCAGCTCGATTTTCACATAGAACCGTTTACGAAACATTTCCGCTCATTTGTTTTCACAAAATAAAAAATACTTTACGTAATCTCGGGATTTTCTCTCTCGAATTAGCCATATACAATTGCTGTTAGAGACTGAACTAGACGGCCGCTAGCAACACTCGCCCCCAGGGGAAGAAAAACCAACCCCATGGCCAGCGGCAAAAACAAGGCGACTTCTTTGTTGTTGCCGATGGTTGCCACAGGATGCGTGGACATGGATTGGGGGCACTTGTTGTTGTGGCCCGCCATTAGTCTGAGTTCATGTGGATCTATTGATTATATTATCAATTTCAATACATGAACTATGCCTTCATCGCAACATAGAAGAAAAGTGCCAAAAATGGAGCTGGAAAAATCCGCATCCGCTGACCTTTTTGACCAGGGCCAAATTTGAATAGAACCAGTATATATTGCTAATTTGTTCTATCTGAAGGTGACAACAGTCAACGACTGGAAGGTATATGTCCGAATATATAGTCATTAATAGTACTTTTTAACGTTCTCGTTCGTCGAAGTCGGGCAATTTCATGCTCTTTTTATTTTTGGCACAAGTAGATAAATGTAGCATATTTTGATTTAATCGTTTTATTTTTAATTTAAACTATCGTTGAGCAATCCCACAACATTCGTACTCAACTCAGAAAAAATAACTTGCTTTTCACAAAACAAAACGGATAATTATTGTTTACCAACTCGGCTGTTTAGGGTTATAAATACATAAATAATGGTTGCCATTTATCTATACTCAGATCTTCTATTAATTATTGTCCATTATTTATAAATTTATTGTAAATTTACTCGTTTCTAGGGGTAGTGTATTTTTAATGAACATTTAATTTCAAGATCTATTTATTTTTTAAGAATATAATTTGCAGTCATTTATTCACGTAGAAAATTGTTTCTAAATCCCACTAGATCACTCAGGTAATATGTTATAAAATCAATTATCAAATACTTCTTTGTTTTAGATTTGCAAATACTATAATGCAATTGTCTTAGTTTTCTTCTTTTTTTTTAACCATACAATAAAACGTTATCCCGTCGAGAGCTGAACTCACTTCGTTATCTGCAGGCAGCACGTGTCTCGCGTCCCACCACCGACTCCAAGCGAACGGCCCGCAGACGAGGAACCCGCGAGTGCGACTGAAGACCATTAAATGGGCTTTTAATAAGACCCAATTATTGATTTCCTGCCAAGGAGTCAGTCGCACGCCGCAAGATGACCGCTGGTAGCACGTGTTTCGCCCTCTGGCAGAGGGAGAGGGGGCGGCAGGTGGTCTAGTTGGAACATCAGACCACGGCAATGCGGCAAATGAGACAGTGATGGGAAAGGCACGGGGACTGCGGGTCTTGGGCTTCAAGGCAAGACCAGCCATTGAACCTGCAGTCGTTATTAAAATATTTTTATTTTGTACTATTACTTTCACTAAAAATTTAGCAAGCACAAGCTGTTATCGCTTAAATCGTCACCGGCGTTGGCCAGAAATGTTCGTTAAAAAGCACTCCTCCTCGTGTTTGTGAACAAAGCAAAATTTTGAATAATGGGCGCAGATACAAATGCGATTATCAGTATATCCACGTTCATAATTCAAAAATAATATGCTACAAATAGAGTGCCGCATTCAAACAAATTCAAAAATTAACCCTTTGGACAGTTGTTTATTCATTCATCAGCACGAGTAATGATTATTAACAGTTCGGTTCTCTAGTGAAGAAGAAATGCGTACGCTTGGCTTCTCAACGGTGTGGCTGGTTCTGCACCAGATTATCCTTTTGCCCGAGTTCGGAGGAGGCCTTCGGTTCACCAATGTGAAGTGCGAGGCTCACGACAAGAAGTTCGCCGAGTTCGCGGTCTGCAAGCTCGAGGTGCCCAGTCGCAACAAGATTACGATGAATCTGCGCGTGGTCCTGCACCAGGTTCCGGTCAACAACGTCACGGTGGGTACCTGTGTTTCCTTCCCCAGGATGTTAAGCCATTTCCGCCCCGTTGATTTTAGTTGAATTTCGGGTTGCTCAAAAAGGAGAGCGGGTACAGGCCCTTCATGTACAATATAACCGTGAATTTTTGCACATTCATGACGAACAAGCGCCGGAATCCTATGCTGAAAATCATCTTCGATGCTTTGATGAAGGATTCCAACATAAACCACACCTGTCCATACGATGTTCGTGCAATCGGCATATGGCCTGTTTTGCTCTTTGATGTACTTAAATGTTTGATTTTCGCAGCACGACATCATCATCAACAACATGTTTTTGTCCGGCGATATGTTCCGCCTGCTTCCGCTGCCCTCCGGCGACTACATGTACCATCTGAGGGTGGCAGCTTACAACGACTGGAAGGCGGATGTTCGCGTGTACATTTCAAAATTAGATGGCTTTTAGAGAGATTCTTCCGATCATATTATTTCAAAATGGTAAACCAATTAAATAAATTAAATAAAGATCAGAATGACGTTGGAATTTTGGCCTCACCTCAATGGTTTCAGAGAAGGTTTCGGGTTTGTATTGGCCTTATAACCCATATAACTAATTTATATGATACAGCTCTAACATACCTAATTTGCAATTCGATGCCTAGAATAGCAATTATGAGGTTGGTGTAAAAGATATGATCATCGACTAATGACCCATAAGTAGCAGAGATAAACAATACATACAAATACTAACAATTAAACATAAATATTGCTCGTACTATAAATTTAGTTTTTTTAGTAATTCATAATTTTAGTTGTTGTGCTCCTTACAACAGCAGAGCTTCCTGTCGATTGAGGATGCGTCCGTTTTTGTCGTGGTTCTCTGCGGAATAACCCAATTGGTGGAATCTGGAGGAAATCCGTGATCCACTAATCTCAAGTGCGTGGCCCAGGATATGAAGTTCGCCGAGTTTTCGGTCTGCCAACTCGATAGGACGAAAATACCGCAATTTGTAATTGGAATTCGCGTGGAATACCAGCTTATTCAAAAAGTACATGTATATGCAGGAATTCTTTTTGGGTTCTTTATTTCGCATGAAACGTAGGAATAAAGTTATCTATATACTAAAATGTTTTTGGCATGAGTGTAAAAATAATAGATTCTGGAATGACTTCGTCCCGAGCCCCTTTCGCTTTTCTGTGATAATGTTTCCACTTAGAGAAAACGCTCGCTCAGCAGCTGCGCAGCTGGCGGGAATGGAGTGGATTTGCAAGGCAAATTTCGATAAATGTGGATAGTTTTTTTCATTGCGCTTCCACCAATCAATTATCTGAAATTTCTGAGTGATTTTAACTGTTTCTCGACTATACCTGTCGACTTCTTGCTGAGGAGTTTCGGGCAAATCAGCTGCCGATTCTTTTAATAGATCCGGAAAGAAAAACTTAATGTCTTGCTTTGGGGATTGTGAGGGGCTTGAAGAATTGGAAACTGAACCACTATGTAATGGATCGGCTATGAATTCTGAATCTGATATACACTCTGACTTGGGGCTTAACAAATTGGAAGTAATTGAGGCGCGGCTGTCAGGCCGAGGAGTAGAAATAACGAATGTATTTTCTAAGGATTGAATTTGAGAAACACAAAAGTTTTTGATATCATCTATATCGTTTTTTTGCATACCTACAGTTGGTGGATACAAAAAGAAAGCTGCTCTATGCCAAATACTCAAATTTTCCACCCAAATTTTATCGATGTTCTCAGAAACCTGTTTCTTGAATATCGATATGGCAGCTACGTCTGCTGCGTTCGCTTCACACAGGCTTTTAATTTTTTGAACTGAAGGCAGCACGAAACACAGCGAGGGAGAACTGGTAGTTTGCATCTTGTTGAAAATGACTTCAAAGTCCTTGCAGAGTTCAAGTAAAACGGTCAGGGCGGAAATATTTATTTTCAGAAGTCGCTGGCTTTCTTCGTTCTCCGATAACACTGAATTGATAGTGAACCAATTGTCTACGATTGATTTAATCATGGCGTAGATCGAGTTCCATCGTGTATTGGATTGGTTCTTTATGGAGTTCGATAACAAATTGTGCAAATTCCCTTTCTTCAAATATTTTACAATTTTTCTACATGACTCCAGCAACTCGGTGAGTTCCGCTGTTTCGTCGAAAGACTTGTTCAGCACATTCGATAACAAGTGGGCGCTGCAATTCAAGCGAGTGTTCGAATCCAATGCGTCCATGATGCGTTGGTTATTGTCCGTTACAAATGTTATTCCCTCGATATTTAGTACACCGAATTCATAAAATAAACTCCTAAGTTTCCTCAAGATGTTTTCACTTGTTGTCCTCTCGAAGTTCATCGATTTGATCCCCAAAAAAATGTCAATTAATTTGCAATCTTTCTGGTAGTGAAACGTGACGGCCAAAAAATTGCGATTCACGTAATTGTCGAACCACATATCAATTGTGGCCGACGCACAGCCACTGTTGACAACTTCCATTATTTCACTTTTGAACTGATTCTTAGTTTCATCGGCTGTTTTCTGCAGGTTGCGCGCAATTTTCGCTGGATCAGGCAGTAGGTCGTTCAAGTCAACGTTTTCTCCGTATGTCGCACCAATCTTGATGAAGAAATTGACTAGATTCGCGAATCCCGAACCATATAAAGCAGAAATTGGCCGGCAATCTTCAATAACCCAAGCTGTGCACGCATCTACGGCGTGCCTCTTGTCACTTGCAGTGGACGTTTTTAAAACGGTTCCCTCCTTAAGGAGTTTGCAACACTTATGCCGGTTAAGATTCGACGACTGGTGACCGCTGAATTTGAGTACCTTTCGGCAAGTGCGGCAGTACACGAAGCCTTCCAAAACAGTTTGGTCTTCCTTTAGGATTTGGGATAAAACGTTCCAAATAAAACTTCTGCCCTTGTGACGTTGTGCCAAAGTGTAGACTCCTGTCGCAATTTTATCGGAACAGTCGCTTGGTGTACTGACATTTTCTCGAATCTATGAAGAATATGAATAAATTTAGAATTGCCTGTTTTTTTTTTTTTTTTTTAAACGTTATTTTTCACTATATTACCACGTATTATCCGATTATAAATACAATGCTCGAAGTCGCTGTTTATTTTCCACGGTCTCTTAACACCGAACAGTAAGCGTCATATCTTACGATCTACTCATAGAAATGCGGTGCAAGTGTGAACAGGTACCGCAGTACGTGTGTTGAGAATAAATGCAAAAACTACGCTCTAGAGTTTCGCTATGCGACGGGATATTTGAAAACTATCTTATATATTTTTCGAAATCTACCGAAGAATGGATACATTACATCTCTGAGTAGATGACGCAAATTGAGACTAAAAAACCAACGCCACCGCATTCACTCAAAACAGAAATGACGCCAACGCAAATACAGCGGCATTGTTGGCTGTCAAAATTGTTGTCATCTGATTGGAGGAGAAATTTTATAGGCAACTCAGAAATTCAAAAAGTATGAAATAAGTCAAGGTTGGTTGTCCTCCATTTCTGAGAGTATCCAGCGCCGGTGACAATAACTTGAGTAGTTTGGTCGGATTACAATGGAAATTGGTACCAATTTGTTCACTTCGAATTTGTCTTTATGTAGTGTATACCGCCATTAGTAGTACACATTATGCTACTAATAGCGGTATATTCTTGCACCGCCTTTGCTATGAGTATTGTGTCAAAAAACACCGCGACGACAAGTGAAAACTATCAGAAAAGGTTTACAAGTCGAGAAACCTCTAAATTGAACACTAAAAGGCTACAAAATGATTTTAATAATCCGTAGGAAATAGTTTAATATATGTATATTGTCATTGAGTACAAATATTTTCCTCTAATAGATATAGGTTATTCATTCCTTATCAGCACATCTCTTATTTCTAGGCGCACCTTCACTACTGTTCTACTTTACTCGAGACTATGAATTATGAATGTTTAGAACATTATAAAATGAAACACAAAGTTACAATCACAAAATTGACAACGCACGCCCCGCGGCTACTCTGAGTCTACAGCTGCATGACGTCCCACTCGTCGTCCATGTAGTGCAAAATCGGTTTCTCACTCAATTTATTCCCGAAAACTTCTTTTAGGACTTTCAGTACCCGTTCCTGTATGAAGGACACCTGAAATTTAGGACAGTAGTCATCTTCGGCCGAGCAGGCCATGGTGATAGCCACTGGGGGCACTGGCAGTCGTTCCAGGAACAACTTGAAATACTGGAAATACTGTTCGAGCTCCTTGTTGGAGCTGACATGATGCGGCAATCCATTCGTATCGGTAGTGCAGCCTGAATCGTATATCAGTAACCAGTCGATCTCATCATCGCTATAGTGTTTGTGCAAAGAATTAGCCAAGAACTTTATCTTGGACATAGTGTCATCTGATATGATGTCGGCTTTAGATAAGTTGTCAAAGGAACGTTTTTCTTCGAGGTGTTCGAAGATTTGTTTCAAGGCCTCGAGCTGGTGCTTGCGGCGCTCTGTGGTGCCATTACAGTCTTTTGTTGCTTCAAAGTGAAATATTTCCGTCAATTGCTCATAGCAGTTGGCATCTTTATAAATCTCTAGAAATGGGTTCGATGTACTGAAGAAGTCAAGATCTACATCAAGTACAAAGTTGGGCGCATCCGCTTCAGTGAGAAAATTCGGATGTAGGTCTGCAGTGTCTGCATCATATACTTGTAGCTCCATGTCTCGCGGCTCCTCCAGTTCACTTGTGTTGCAGTAATTGCCCTCGGACATAAAGTAGTCCAGAGCGCAGTCCACGCTGATCTTATCTTTTTTGTGGCCGATTTTAAAATTATACTTTCCCACTGGGATCTGCTGACACCAGGAGTTCTTAAGCCAAATAACGCGGTTAAAATGGCCTACACGAAGAAGCAACTGGAGTTCATTTGCATCCTATTGAAAAGCGAAACCCACCTGCAAAACAAGTTGGCATTATCCAGTTCTCGATACTCAGCTCGGCCAGCATTGTCTCCTTGTCGAACGAGGCACTTGCGGGTATTTCTCTCGATATGACCATGTCCGGGTGCGAGTCGAAGTGGACCAGAATATTGTTCTCCAGCGGAAGGTGTCGCGTGGCCAAGCATCGATAGATGAATTCCAGCACATCGTTGTGGTAATCAACGATGAAAACGGGGATTTTGCGGAAGGTCCGCAACGCACCGGACCCTGCAGACGTAACCGAGCAGGTAGTTGAAGTGGCTTCTTCCACATTGTCGCTTTCCTGGCTAGGCTTCAGTCGTTTCACAGGCGGTGGCTCGGCACAATCCGTTTCCTCTGTGGTTTCCGCAGTCGCTGCTGTAGTCGCTGGCAAACTTTCACTCGACTCTCCAGCCGACGCCGTTTCGCGCGTATCGTGTGAGTTTTCTAGCCCTGCGTCCATTGTGGTCAGAGTCTGTGCCATGCAATTGACAAAGTTATGAATTTCAACTCCAGCAAACTGCGTAGAAATAAATTCGATTTGAAATCTGCTCCATTTACTCCCAAATGCAGGTATTACCTTTTTTCGAAAATGACGCACCTTCGCTTCCAGACAGTTAATAACAATTAAAAATAAAATACAAACACGAAGAATGGTATTCGCGGAGACGAGCGTAAAACCGACCGCAAAAGCAACACCAAAAGTAAATGAACTCTGATGCAGGGATGTTGCTGTCACGCCTTATTGCGGGGAAAAATACTAATGTCAATGATATAATCCGGAGGATCAAATTTAAAGATAATGATCTCCTTTTTCTATATATTTCATCCCTTTTATAACAGCTATACTCCAATTCCTATCGTTTATGATAATACAATTCTTCCGTGCAAATCTTGCACTTCATAATCTGAAAGCGACTGCCCTGGTAGGACGCAAAAACAGCTGATTCAGTGTGACGTTTCGCTCATAGGTGCGTTCGAAGTTGGTTGAAATAAATTGATCTAATGAATAAATATTCCATTGAAGAGGGCTCGGTAGATATTTTCGTTCGATTCATAATTTGAATTAAAGTTTTCATTTTATTGGGGTTGGGGTTTAGAAATATTATATTATATCGTTCTCCTGAAGTTATACCAAAAAGATCGAGTACTGAGTACTGAATGAATATCCTATTGATTGACTCTTGCGAGAGAACCTTTTGCACTCTCGGTTCGAATTCTCTCTCTCTCTCCCTCTCTCTCTCTCTATCTCACTCTCACTCTCCATCTCTCTCTCGACGCTCTCTCCGGCCCACACGAAGGACTCGGCCTCGGCCTCTTCCGTGGGGGCCATGAAAACGCAAGGACAGAAGGAGCGCGCGTTCTTCTCAAGGACATCATTGCTTTGTAGACTTTCGCCCAACGTCCCAGGCGAATCAATAAAACGACACAAGGATAGCGATAGCAGCAGTAACAACAACAACAACAACCGCAACAGTCACAGTTACAACACCAGAGTCCTCAGAGTATCCTCGCTCTATATGTAACAAAATCCTGTACCCGGGGAAGCCCTTGGCGTGCGAGTACATAAGCTGACAGGACTTTTACTCACACCACGTGCAGGCGTGGGCTCCAAGCAGAAGAAGAGCAGCAGCAATAGCAACAGCAACAGCAACGCAACGAACGCGACGACGCCCAGCAACAAAAACTGTGTTGCGGCGCCCTGAAGCACAGGACAGACGAGGAAGCGCCGAAATAAAAGCTCTCGCTGTGTATCCGCCAGCCCTGCCTGCCTGCCTGCCACGCCACCCTCCCAGGAGGCGCTTGTGAAAGGAAAAACTTTTCATTCATAAGAACGACGAGGACGACGAGGACAACGACGACGACGACGTCGGCTACGACGTCCCCCGAACGTGGGACTGGAGCACATAATGTGGCACACACGCCGAGCGACCGAGCGAGCGCATGGGGGAGGGGGGATGGTTGCGAGGCCGGTCGCTGCTCAGTGGGTGGGTGGCTTTTGGGTGTTCCCCCCACCCACCTCGCTGGCGCCGGGCGTTGAATGGCGCGGATGATGAGTGCCGCATGGCTGGAACTCGGCGTGGGCGACGCCGCACTCGCCCTCGCCGCCTCTGAATGGATTCCTTTGAGTTGAGTTTCGTGAATGGACTGGAGTGGGGTGGGTGGCGGTGAAGAGGTTGGAGATGGGGGGACGCCATCGTAAGGGGCCGGGGGCGAGGTGGGCGCCAACGTGGGCGTGGGCGTTAATGATGGCGAAGTGCTCTGTGTATCGTTGCAGGAGTTTTTGGTTATCGCTGCCGACCCCCGACCGCTCTCACCCGCCACGCCCTCTCCCGACACATCGTTGTTGCCTTGCGTGCGCTTTTAACTTTCGCTAGATTCGCCATTAAGTATCGGGGGATGATTGGGCCCGACTCGGGGGAAGGAAGCCAATTTAAAGCCTCTCACTGCTCTTCCCGAGACCCGCTGACCTCGTCTCCGGCACAGACCTTTCTCTCGACACCGCCCCCCTCCCTTCGCGGCATTTCTCCGTGCGTGAGTGAAAGTGGGGGCGCGAGGGGGCCGACGTCGACACCCGATGCACAATTGCCCGTGCTCCGAGCCCGGGCTCGGGGCTAACGAAGGTTAATGCGGAGTCAGTTGACGCGCGGGTCAAATGCATCTCGCAGGCCTCCGAATTAATTGAGCAATTGCGCCGGGAGACGCCGCAATTGGGGCCCCGGGGCCCGTCGAGGGTTTGTTTGTGTGCTCTCGTATTAATTTCGCACCCGTCCGCACTCGACCGGTCGCGAACACATTCCCACTGATTGGGGCGGACGGCGACGCGGACGCCCAATTAATCGATATTCGTCTGCTCAATTGCAATCGATTAATCAATTCAGCGCGTGCCCGTCGCCGCCGCCTGCCCTGCCCTGGATGGGCCGGGTGTGGGACCGAGTGTGGGTCCGGGTGCGAGCGAAAGCGGCGAAGGAAGTCGCAATTACGCCCAATTGAGCGCGGCGATGGCGTCGCAGGAAGCGGCCGCCAATTAAAGGCGAGCCGGCCGGCCGAGGCCGCCTTCCGCGTGAACCAGACCGAAGGTCGGCCGGGGAGGCGCGGGTCCTCGTCGTCTGCCCCACATCTGTCGCACTCGATCGCGAGGCGACCAGCTCGAGGCAACGATCTTCGCGGAATGCGAGCGTTCCCACCATCGATCGCCTGGCATCGCCTCGGATCGGGTCCGTCCCTGGTTCGCCGACTGGCGATCGCCGTCTGGTTCCCCGCTCCCCAGGGCGTCGCTCCGTCTCCCCGTCTCGCCGCCGTCTCCTCGTCAATTTGTCGGCGACTCGCCATCGCCGGCCAGCCTTCGCCGCGGCCACGGGCGAGCATAATTAGCATAATTTCCCGCTGGAATTCTGAGCCGCAGCGCCGGGCCGTGGAAGGGCCGCGGTCCGGACGCACGGCCCATCGCGGCTCCGCTAATGAATATTCAGGCCCTGCACCTGGAGCGGAGTTTCCTGGCCCTATCGGAATGTCGTCCGGGAACCAGTGGCGCGTCTGAGCGGAGGACGCGCCCGTGGAATGCGCCGATCGGTGCGTTCGCGTAGTGTGTGTTTCCGGTTCAACTCCGGCCCCCGCCCAAGTCAGCTGGGTCGGGGAGGATCGGGGGACCGGGTCCAATTGAAAATCCGCACATTGAAAGCTCTCAATCGCCGTCTCGATCGCCGCCCTCGATACTTAATGGACCTCAATTGAAGCTCGAATCGCTCGGCCCACGTTCACTCGATCACTCGCCCATTCATTCATTCATTGAATCATGGCAGTAGTAAAAACCGACGGAATTTGAACTCAGTCGAGTAGTCGAGGAGCGGAACGTCTGACCCTTGCCCTCGGCCGCGATCGCGGCAGGGAGGCTGCGGGGTCAACGGCAAAGGCAACATCACCCGGCCCCAGCTGCGTTCCTTGAGCTTCTGCTTCCCACGGTTTCTTCCCGCACTCCCCATTTCCATGACCACGAGCACTCTGTAAAGCTCACTACCCTTCTGCTCCCGTCCCATCCCTTCGTCCCTCCACCGCTGTGCATTCATGTGCCCAACATCCGTCAATTAAATCGGTTTATTATTATTGTTTTCATTGCTGCGGCCCCTCCCTCCGCGCGATCAATTGAAATCAATAGCTCCACTATTGGCGTGCATGGCACTAAGGAAAAAGGGACGACGGCGACGACGACGGAGGCGACGATTAAGAAGAAGAAGAAGAAGAAGCAGCGACCAAGTGTCATTAAAATGCGTTCCATTAGCAGCACTCGAGGAGCCGCTCGAGGGCCTCGCGCTGCACGCGGGACGCGTCCGAATCGCGTTCGCAGAGGTCGTTCACAGTGGACGGAGCGAGCGAGTGAGAGAGCACGAGACAGCGGGACAGTGAGTGATCGAGAGACAGAGAGTGAGCGAGAGCGAGAGCGAGGGAGCGAGAGAGAGGGAGGCCGGTATTTCACATGACTTCATGGCGATCATTTCCGATCACTTCCGACCTTACGAGCCGAACACGATCGTTCATTGATCAAAGTGTGATAAAACGATTGTTGTTGGTATTCTCGTTGTTGTTATCGTTGTTGCTGTTGTTGTCGGTCTCCGTGCGATGATGATGTCATTTTCTTCACTTCAGCTGCCATCTCATTTGTTTATTCATCAGTCAGCAGTCGCTGTAATTGTGGTTGTTGTCGTCGTGGTCGTAGTAAGTGTTGTTTTAATTGTTGCCACATGAGTTCATGTTGTTGTTGTTGCTGCAATTGGCGCTGTTGTAGCCGCCTGATTGTAATTCAGTTGGCGTCAACGAACACTTGTTGGCCCGCTGATCCGACCGCGCGATCGTCGTTCGGCGATCAATTTTCCCCAATGATGCAATTGCGGACTCATTGCGGTAACGCGGATCGGATCGGATCGACTCGGAGCGGATCCCAGTCGATCGGGTGATCTGCCGTCCCTCCCAATATGGCGGCACCCGGCCCGGCCCGGCCCGGCCCCGCTGTGCGGCCTCCCCGAGTGCGTGGAGCGAGCGCCGTTCGACGATCGAACGATCGATCGTTTGTTTTCTTTTGGAGCTGCTTCCGTTTCCCTGCTTAAAAGGCGTCGCACCGTTCGGAGGCTTTTCACCGTTCTCGTGTTCGTTCTCACTTTGTTTACAAACACACACACCCGTCCGTCCATGTGTGTGCGTCTGGGGGCCTGAGTCAGTCGCGAGCATGGAAATCGCGATCGACCAAAATCCAGCAACCCGTTTCCCTGGCCACGTCCGTCCGTCCGTCCGTTCGGCTGTCTGTCTATCGGCGGCCGCGTTTGTTTACATTCCCCTCGCTGCCGGGGCGGGCCGGGACCGGGGTCGGGGCTGGCGCTGACTAATTCGAGCGCTGTGCGTCGGATCGCTTTGCGGTCACTTCGCAGAACCCCGTTCGCGGCTTCCTTCCGGCCCGATCCGGCCCGGCCCGGCCGATCGTGCCGAACTCGGACTCGTCGTCGGTCCGCGATGACGCATCGCCCGTGGTCGGAGTCGGATACTGAGTCGGAGTCTGACTCTAACTCTGAGTCGGGCCCGGTTCGGGGACGATCGCAGCTTGACCCATGCGCCACGGAACCCTGACCCGCTCTGGCCGTCGCCTCGCCTTCACCCTCGGACTTTGCATCGCTCGACGGCGCGCGAGATGAATCCCATTCTATTCTCGGCACATTTAAATCATTGATAAAAATCAATGGGGCCCGTGCCAAATTCCTCGCTGCATGGGCGACTCATTTACAAATGTACAGATTAAGTGCAAGGAAATTAAATTAAACGGCCAACTCAGAAGCGAACCCAGCCAACGCCAGCTATTCGCGAAATGTGTGACCCACGCCGGACAGCGGACAGACGTCGCCACCCATCCTGCCTCCGCAGCGACCTCGGCCACGGCAGGCGGGCCGGCCGCTGCTCCTGCGTGGCCAGATCGCTGCCTGCAGCGTGCTGCCCAGCCCACACTTGCTCCCGACACGCCCACTGCCCATGTCCACGGTTTGCGAAGTCCGCACATTTTCCCTTACCCAGTTGGTCTGGCGATGTGATTTATCGCAAACGAGCTGCAATTAATTTCGGCAGCTTGTGGGAAACACACAGAAACACGAAATAAGTTTGAAATTTAAACGAAAAATGTAAACTTAGAGCAAGGAACCATTCGGCATCTGTTGACGACCTTGGGCAAAAGTCATACAATTTAGGTTCAATTTCGGAAATGGAGCCTCATTTGAGGGTTGATTAACGCAAGAACTAATTAGAGCATGGGTCCGACGACGATCCCAAAGAGTGCCATCGAAATCTGGAAGCTGAAGGAATTCAGGTTTGGGTGGAAATCACTACGATCGCCGTGTGGTCAAGGGCTGCCCAGGGGAGGGGACGGCGAAGGTGGCCTAGACGGGGATGGAGACGGAGATGGAGGCGGGGGCGTAGCTGCGACCGGAAACCGAAGATGACTTCCGCAATGCGAGAACCCTTTGCTTTCGCTCCGTCGTTCCCGACTACGTCATGTCAGTGGCGCGGGCGAGATGCGGAGGAAATTTATTTACGAACCAGATTGCGTGGGCGCTGCTCCCTCTCTCTTTCTTTCCCTCTCTCTCCCTCTCGCTCCAGCGATCGGATTACGTGGAACGTGGAAACGCTGTTCGTCATCGGCCCGCTTTGCTGTTTACATTTATTGTTCATTCGGTTGCGCATTCCTTCCATTGCACTTCGCCCCCGCAGCTCTCCTCACCCTCCGACTCACCACAATCTGCCTCAGCTCTCCGCGATCTCGCTCTCCTCTCAAGCATTGCGGGAGCGTCTGTGGTTGTTGTCGTTGTAAATGTGCACAATTAAGTATATCATTTTATTTCATTTCGCTGCTCAGTTGTTCTTCGCCTGCCCGCCCTTCATGAATGAAGTGCGTTCTTCTCTCCCCCTCTCTCTCTCTCTCTCACTTTTTCTCTCCCGCGGTCTCCCCTTAATTTATTGGTCGGTTTCTCAGTAGTCCGAGCACTCGCCGTTATTAATATATCTGTTGTCCTTTTTATTCACGTACTTGTTCATTCTGCTCCAGTGTAGTTTTTATAATGAATTAATTATTAATGTGCTTGCGTACTTTTATTAATGAGCTTTTCGGGTTTTATTAATGCATTTATTTAATTCTCCATATTGCACATTTTTATATATTATTAAAGTGTTTCTTTATGTTGCATATGATTGTTTATTTTTTTATTCTTTTCGTAAGTACTCATTTTTTCCTAATTGAATTGTTTGTTTTTCCTAATCGAGTTTTATGAATTTTTATTGAATATTTCTTATTAATTTAATCATCATTTAATTTAACTGTTTGTTTGTTTTATTGATTTACCTGTTTCCTCTCGCTAATGTTTTGCTTTATTGCTGTCTTCGCCGTTGACGAATGCGCGGGCAGGGGTTCGAGAACCATTCCGGCCATTAGTCACGTTACTCACGCCTCGTCGCGCGATGTCACCTCGCCTCACTTCGCCCCATCCCGCTCCCGCTCCCTCTCGCCCCGGTCCGTCGGCTCGACTCCAAATCGGGCACCGTCGCCGCCTGTGGAATTTCTTGCGGCGAGAGTTTTGATTTTCGTCGATTTCCGCGGAATTCCTCCGCATGTGGGCTGCATATCGAATTATGCCAGCCCTCAATGGCATTAAACGGAAGTCTGTCACCTCGTTACGTGTCCCGCGACACACGACACACGATCTGCGAGCGCGTGATTAACAACGACACCCAGGCTGTTGCCATTCATCATCACACCGGGGATCCACGGCGAGGAGGCGAGGAGTCGAGCCGACCTCCGCGCCGTCCTTTCAGCGGCTTCGCTTTGAAACCCGGCCTTCCAGTAGCCGAGAAGCCCCAACAACCGCCTCTAGTGCCGTCCAGCCAAAGGGATTAAATATCGACAATAACTTCAGCTTGACTTAAATTCGTGCTGCTCTATTGGTGCTGCTTAATCGTCCTCTAAATGGTCTTCAAATTCGTTGCATACAAGGTGAAGCGCCAGAGTCGGGAGAAAACTTCGCCGACGTCGTCATCGTCCTCGTCCTTCTAGTCACGTGGCGCCCTTGTGATGATGCCTCGGCCCCTCCGTCTCCACATCCATCCTGGATTCGCGCTTAGCTCGGCGCAATCCGGGAGCTGGGTAAATCGATACTTCGGTGACGTCAGTCGAGTCACGTGCCGACGTTGTGTATGGATGTGTACGAGCTTCCATCGAGAGAGCCCTGCGCGAAGCCTGAGCCGCGGTTTCGTTGGGTGCCCCTTGCAATGGAACTCGAACTGGAATTGCACAGGCCTATCCCAACACCCATAATTTCTCCGGCAACCGAGTTTTCCAAACGCCATTCTCCATTGAATTCAAATCCTTGCCTGAACTCAATTCCCTGCAACGGTGTCGTCCTGCCAGCTACGCCTGTGATCACGAGTTCGCAACAAAACCAGTTTGAGGGCACGGGCGGCGGAAGGTCGGCCGCACCCGTCGCTCTTCATCCCCAAAAACGCCACCCATCGACGCGGCCCACCCGGGCTGCACCCACGCGCGGCGCCCAACCCGGGTCGGTCGTTGTTTCGGCCGGGAAGGGCGAGAATTGGGCAGGACGGCCGTCGAACAGGGCGTGGGCGGCTTCTGCGATGCGTGGAGCAGGTCGGGCGGGGTCGGAGACAAAGCCGGAGCAGTGCCTGACACGGACGAGGAGGCAGGAGGCGTGGGCGATTCGCAACAAAGTCGCAGTGGGGGCGGCCGGTGGTGCTGGAAGCCAGGGAGCGGACTAATTCGACGAACCCATGGCGGCTTAAAGCGTCATCCACGTTCCGACGGTTATTGTTGTTGTTCTTGTTGTTGGCGAATTGGCCAACATGCGTCATCGGCGCCCGCACTTCCGCCGTCCACTCGACGTCAGCCCAAAGCTAGGGTTGGTTCATCGCCATCGCCGTCGTCATTACCATCGTCAGCGTTGTCGGTATCGAGTCGTTGTTTACGAAAATTCCATGCAGCCGACTCCGTCACTCCATCCGGCTCCCACTCGCTCTGTCTTCCTCTCGTTTTAGCCGCTCTAGGTCATCGTAATCGCCATCACCATCGCCATCGGCCGCTGTCCCGGTCTTCGCCATCCGGCGAACGTGTCTCCGGCCCACTCGGCACCGTGGGCTGGCTCGGGAACTCGAGCCGGCCCATCTGAATGCGGTGGACGGCGTCGATTTTATGAATGAAATCGTAGAAAACGCTCTTGTTGTCGACGGCGACGACGATGGCGATGGCGAAGGCGTTGGTGATGTTGATGTTGGTTTTTGATTTGGAGTCGGTTCCATTATGGCTGCTGTTGTTGTTAGTTTGGCGAAAATAACCTGTTCAAAGCGATCGTCGGCCTTAACCCGAGGACGACTGGAGTGTTTGGAGTGGCTCTTTGAAGCCCTCACCTCGCCTTTCTCAGGCGAGTCCAACTGTCGGGTCCTCGCAGCCACCTCGGCCCGGCAAGGGTTAAACCCTGGCGGCCCACGGCGGTTCGCTTGATTTGTCGACCGCCGGCTGTCGACGTCGTCGTGGTTGCATCGTCGGCGCTGGTCACGTGGGAGCCGGGCGCGTTTCGTGTGGTTGATCGGCGAAACGAAATCGAAGTGATCGAGTCTGGGCCGAGTGCGGGTCGGCGCTGGTGGGTTGCTTTTGGGGACAACTGTAAAGAGCTTGTTGTGGCTCGTTACACTTTGCTGGTCGTTGCTGTCGTTGTGGCCGCTCCACCGCCGATGTGGGCAGTTGTTGTCGCTGCTTTTGGCCAACCGCGACGGCGACAGCGACGGCCGAGCTGACCAGCCGGCCGAAGGCGATCGTGGGCTCCAAATTGGACGCCGACAACGATTTGCATACGCGTTTGGCTCCGGCCGGTTTCCAAAAAGCGGGCGACAATTTCGTGGGCTCCGCTGGAAATTCACAGTTATGAGCGACGACGACATCTGCTGCCCGACTTCTGGCCACACGGCGACATCTGGTGTCGAGGGCCGCAGAGGTAACGCGAAGGACCCTTGGGGCGACCGGGCGAAGGGCCCCAAGAGCCATCCGCCAAACCTACCGGAACTTCTGCGGAAACTGCAAGGGGAAGAGCGAAAGGCCTTCTCTATGCCGTCTCTCTTTCTCGGGGAAATGTCTTCAAAATACCTTTTCATAATTCGTTCTTGTGAAGAACCTGATCGTGGGCTAATTCCATCAGGCGAGAGCCGCGAAGGACGACGTGGCTGTGAATGTGGACCACTGGGGCAACGTGACGAGGCCAGGAGGACGAAGCCGAAGAGACGAGGCGAGGCAACGGCAACGACGACGAGGCCAGGCCCGTGGGCTGGAGCCTATTTTCGCCTATTTTCGAGGCGGATCCACGGGCCCACTCGAGCCCGAAATAGCCCGGTGCCACCCGGATGGGCGGCGATGGAGCTGCGCGGCATCTCTGCTGATCTCCTCGCTGCCTCCGCACCGTCACACCCCGCCTCTTGCCAGGCACGTGGTCCCTCCATCGGCTCGAGCCCGATTTCTGGAGCCACGCGAGCCTCGGAGCCGAAAACAAACCCACGCAAAGTTCAGAGGTTGGATTCCAAGTTGGGTCCGAGTTGTTGTGGTTGTTGTCAGTACACTCACTGCTCCAGATACGAAAAAGGGGTCGGAGGAGGGGGCGACGCCTCTGCGTTATTTGGCGTGCGTTCCACACACAAAACTTCGAGGCGTGCGTGGGTTTTCATTCATGAAAATTTGAATTTCACATAAACACTTTGAGACTCTTCACCGAAACACACGCACACCAGCACGCAGACACAGATACAGACGCTGTGGCACTCAGCGAGTGTCCGTCTGTACATAGGCTATATATAGATCGATATACTCGGCGGGCATGTGCGAGTCTCGGCCATGTACCAGCCCAATGTGGCCCGCACTGTGGCAGTGGGAGCCACAGCCTCGGTACTCGGAGCCCAGCGCATGCTCCATCCGGGGCTCTGCCCCCGCGCCCAGGCATCGTCCTTCCGCACGACGAGCCGCCTTCGTCCTTCCGTCAACGGGAAAGAGAATTCTCTACACTCGGTACACTCGGGGTTCGTCCTCGACTTCAGGGTCAGCCGAGTGACTCCGCGCCAGCGCCTCGCTCGGCGGACGAGAGCGCGAGCCAACGAAGAGTTTCATTGACTCCTGCACGCGTTGACCTTTGGAGGCGTCGCCGCCCTCGCCCTCGCCCTCGCCCCCGCCCCGCCGACCGTTGACCACTAGCCATCGGTCGGCCATGGTTTGAATTTCCAACTGTCGCTGGCTCGAAGTCTCCACTCGGTGGCCGAACCAGTTTCTGCGCTCGCTCTCTCCCCCACCCTCTCTCTCTCTCTCTGTCTCTCTCTTGGCTTGCTCTCGTGGGCATCCTTGGGAGACTCGACGGCTCTCCGCGTTTTGTGTTGAGGCGCGTCCTTCGACTCCTCCTGCCTCGGCGACTCCCGTAGACTTCACGGCCCCAAGCACGCGCCCATCCCACGCGCGGAAGCCAAACGGGGGAGACCCAAAAAAACACCGCAGATTCAGAGTTCAAGCTTTATTGCGATCAGGCTCAGGAAGAGGACTTCGTGAAGTGCTTGCTGGGGATGGGCAGCGTCGAGTAGTCCGGGATGGAGGTTGTGCCATCGGAGTCGGCCTGCATGTCGATGTAGTCCGGGTCGTCGTCGTGGTCCTGGTACTGGTCCAGGTACTCGTCGATCGTGTGGGCCGTGACGGAGACCGAGACCGCGGCCAGGAGGCCCAGGCAGAAGGCGAGCAGCAGGAACAGGCGCATGTCGAGGGCGATCTCCACTAGTCGGCGGTTGGAATGCGGGAATGATGTGTGAGCCAGCCCCAGGGCCCCTTTATAGTCGGAGCCAGCGTCGGGCGGGACCCGTGTTTGGTAATTAGAAATGGGAAAAGTCTGTGTTTGCCTCGCTGTTGACTCAAATGCAGTCAGATCGCGACTCACGACGTGCGCCGTCGATTTTGGGAGAATTCGCACAGCTGTTTTTGCCACAACACGGCGGGCTTCGCAAATTTAGACAAACAGCCGCAAGACTGGGTCGCAATAGCGGCGGTCCATCGACGCTCTCGAGGGGAACGAGTAGTCGATTGTGACCCGGTTACTCGCGGATGGACTCAGGCGAATCCTCCGCCGCAAACTAGGGAAATTTGAAATGAGGCATGGGTTGAAAATATCTTTGACCCGAGATTCCAATGGTTGGCTACTCTAGACCCATTCATGTCGCCAGCTTGCGGTCCGATGGCAACCTCGGCTCATCCAATTCGCAGCTCAATCTCTACACAACTCCGAGAACACGAGCCAATTCACTTTGCTCGCTCGCTCGACCGCTCACCCTCCCTCTTAGGCAATGGGTGTTTGTGCAAACTCCAGCAGCCTGTGTGAGTGAGCGAGCGACGCAGAGGAGTCAATGAAAATTTCGGTTCTCCACAACTCACTCGCACGCACGCTGCCACAGCCACAGCCATGGCCGTGGAGACCGATGCCCGTGCCTATTGAAATATCAATGAACTGCGGCGGCGGAGACTTTGTAGAGAAGTCGTCGGCGCTCTCTGCACACTTTCCGCGGTCCGCTCACCAACACCGAGGCCCGAGTGGAGAGCTTTCGAGTGGCCGTCGGGCGACGTCTCCACGTCCATTAAAATTCATTCATTGCGACTTTTGTTGATACACAATTTGTGTAGACTTCGCGCACACCTACACCTACACTCAGCCTGCAGCCAGCGGCCAGCTCTCCACTCGCTTCATATACACACACACCCACACACCCACACACATGAGCAAAAACAACAAGTTGCCACACAACACCAGCCGGGCACGCTCGGCTCTCACCACGCTCTATATACTTACATCTCGGTCGGACGGACTGACACGTTGTTGTTATTGGTGTAAATACATACCTGTCTGTCTGTATGTCTGACGGTCGCTCGGCTGTTGTGCGATGATGGATCGAGAGGGCGGGCGGGCGCTCGGCGGCCAGACTGAGGCAGAGGCAGAGGCTTCGCTCGCTCGCTCGCTCGTTCGTTCGCTCGGTCGGTCGGACGGTTGTTCGTTCGGTCGTTCGCTCGTGTGTTCGTTGTTCGCTGGCTCTGGCTGAGGTTGAGAAAATTTTGTATTTTCAATAGAAAATCACTTCGCTCGCAGCCGTCGCAGTTTGTGGTTCGTTTGTTGTCGTCGTCGTGCATCGGTCGCGACTCCTCTTCGCGAGCACTCAGAGAATTCACAATAATTTTCCTGTTTTATTCTCGCTGCGGATCCGTTTGGATTTCGAGTAAATTCGAGTTGAAAGTTTGCGAGCAAACCGAAATAATCCGCATTTTGTCCATTCGCGCGAAGAAGAACACGAGAGTGCAGAAAAAACATCAGTGAGAAGAAGATTTTTTATTTCGATTTTCCTCCCGTCTGTCCGGAGGATTTTTCCAAGACGCCAGAGAAGCGCCGCGAGACAGACAAGAAGGAGAAAAAGAAGAACAAGTAGTGGCCTAAGGAAGAAACATCGCGAAGACAAACACGAAGCGGAGAAGAAAAACATAATTTGAAAGAACAAAAACAAGAACAAGAAGGAGTGGGATCGGAGCCAGCAGAAGTGGAGAGACAAAAAAGAAGGAGAAGAAGAGGAAGAAATTGTGACTTGTGTAGAAAATGACATAAAACGCACGAGAAAAGTGAACAACAGAAAGAAACAACAGCAACAACAAAATAAATACCTTGGCAGCTCGCTGTCCATACTGTACGCGCGTGTGTGTGTGTGCGTCCGTGTGCTGCGCGCGTCCGCGTCTCGCGCGTGTGTGTGTTTGGTTGTGTGCACTTTGGGGCACGGTGACAAAAGCAGCAACAAACCGACACAAACCGACAACAACAACATCGCGTTGAAGGAGATCTCATATCGAAAAAGCGTGCAGCGGGTGTGTTCAGTCAGTGCGGCCGCGAGAGAAACTGAACTCGAACCGCGGGAGCGGGAGAGCGGACGAGGGCACGAGCGAGCACGACCAACAATTTGTCGAAACACAACTTGTGCGAAAACCGCTTTCCGTGAAAACAATACAGGCTGAAAAACAAAAACCTCCCCGCAATCTGGCCAAATTTCCATAGTTGTTTCCACGACAGCAGCAGCAACAACAACAGGCTTCCAACGAGAGCAACTGCATTTGAAGCTCCAGAAGGCCAGGGCGAACCAGGGCTGCCAACATACCCAAGTACCCGAAAGCCCACAGCAGGCGATCCCCACACACGATGCCGGAGACCGAGTACGAGTACATCACGAAGGAGTGGCTCCAGGGCGAGCTGCGCGCCTCCTCCGGCCCCGACCGCCAGCGCGCTCGCACCGCCAAGGACCTGATCATCCTCGACTGCCGCAGCTCGAACGAGTACAGCGAGAGCCACATCCGGTCCGCGGTGAACTTCTCCATACCGAGCATCATGCTGCGGCGCCTGGCGGCCGGCAAGATCGACCTGCTGTCCACGATCAAGTCGCCGGACCTGAAGGAGCGCGTCCAGAGCGGCTACAAAGTGGGCCGCTTCATCCTCTACAACGACGTCGGCGTCCATCCGCCGGAAGCCGTGGGCGCGGCCTCGTCGTCGTCGCCGTTGTCGTCGGGAGGCGCCGCAGCCCCGGGCCTCGAGATCCTGGGCGGCGGGGGCGACACCACCATCAACGTCCTGCACCGGCGCCTGAAGCAGGACGGCTGCCGAGTGGTTTCGCTGCAAGGTGAGTCCCAAATCCACGAGTGCCCCATATACCCCAATTTATTCCCCGACATCGCTCGGTCGGTCAATCGATCGATCACCGGGCGTCGGGCTCGCCTCCTACGGGCCACTATTTACCTTTCCGAGGCCGTTGACTTCTGCTTATCAGCCTCGAAGCGCTGACTAAACGCGAACGCAGTCGCAGCCGCTTCGCCGTCGTTCGCGTCACTTCGATCGGCGCAGTGTCAACAACAAAGTCGTGTCGCGGAGTCGTCCGGCTGGCCGTGGTGTGGCCAACTCGGCCGTTCTCCACCTCCTCTTCCTCCTCCTCCACCGACGAGGGAAAGCCATGTGAACACGAAAAGTCATTCTTGCTGATCGCTGCATTTGCCGCAAATGACAACCATGGCAGTAAAAGAAAAAAACGACAATAATCAGACGAAAAACACGTAATTTAGTCGTCGATGACATGAAGAATTCGCCAATAATTGCCATGCCCGTCTGGGAGGAGGAGGAGCGAACGAATTGATTGGCGAAAGTGGGTGGGGGCGGTTGATGGGGGTCGAAAACGATAGAAATTCACCTGCAGCTGATTTTGCAATAAGCGATCGCAAACAGTTTATAATTTTGATTTCTTCCCCGAACGAAAATAACCACAAACTCTTGTATATCTCTATGTGTTTCCGAGAACATCCACTGCGAGCGCGAAAGTTTCGAAATCTAATTCGAGACGACGCACTGACGAATGCGTGTTTTGTGTAATCTGTCAAAGCTGTCAATTACACTGCGCGGCAGCAGGAGGCGGAGGCGGAGGCGGAGGCGGAGGCGTCCGTGTCCAATTCACATCCTCGCCCTCGCCCTCGCCCACGTCTGGTCCTCCGGCGCGGATCCTGCGGCGCAACTGCGTAATTTTCACACTTGAGATTCAAGTGTTTCCTCCTTTATTCCTTTATTGCGTGCCTCGTCCGCTCACTTGTCCTGGTTCTCGTTTCGTTCTTGTGGCTGTTCTTGTTGTTGTTGGTTCCTGGCCATTCTCTCACCGCTTGTTGCTCGTTCGCATTCTTCCATTCTTGTCATAAAAATTGATGTATGCAGAAGTTCGTACGGCATGACAAAGGGATTTTAATGCGGGGAACAGACACGAACACGAACACGAACTCCCACACCCACGCAACACACCCACACGAAGGAAAAAGGATGCTGCCGCAGCGAGGCTAATTTGCTGCCAAGCGCTGTCTAATTCCGTTGTAATGCGGAGTCCTTTGCCTAGTAGAGAGAGGGTGTGCGAGAGAGAGAGAGAGAGAGAGACAGAGAGTGAGAGAGCGAGCGAAAACGAGCATACACACATATATTTTTATGGCACTCGAAGCCTCCGCTGGCCGCACAACACGTGAGTCCGTCCGTCGGGCGTCCTTCGCCGTCTTCCCTGGCGTTCCCTTGACCTCTCGCATCCTTGAGTCGCCGACGACGAAACGAGAGAGTGGTCGGGTGCAGGACGGTTCTCGTGCCGTAACCGGAGCCACCGGGCCACCGAACACGTTTCGAATTCGCGAATCGAGATGAGTTTATTTTAGTGAGTTTATTTCCGCTACCCGTGTGGGAGTTTCCTCCACCTCAGCCCAGCCCAGCTCAGGCTCACCAACGACGGTTACGTCGTTCACGGGGCGACGGAACTGCGACAGGCACCGGGCGTTGGTGTTGGCCGTGGGCTGAAACACACTGGCCCTCTCGAGTCTCCGCGGCGGGCCTTCGCAATCAGGCTTCTGAAGTAGCCACAGCTGAAGTGCTCGGTTCGACACCGTTCGCAGTGGGTCAGCGTAAAGTCAGGGCGCGGCGTGGCAGGGCTGTTTAAACTAAACCCACATTTCGATCGATCGATTGCTGGGCCATTGGTCGAGAGCCGTGGAGGCAGCAAATCACTGTCGAGCGTTATCGCCGGACGGGCCTCGTTATCGCGGCTGCAGCCGAGAGCGATTCACGTCGGTCGCCAGACAGATATTTCACAAATATGCACGACCGACCGACCGACCAGCAAAAATAAACGCTTGTGCACAAAAGGCCCAGACTCGACTCGACTCGAGCGACGGCGACGGCGACGAGGCGACGACGTCACGAGGTCGTCCAGCGACAGCGTCGGCGGCGACTCCCCCGACCTGTGCCCGCCCCTCCTCTCTCCTCTCTCCAAACCCCCCACGATCCTCGTCTCCAGGTTCAGGCGAAATGCGTTGAAAACCAGTTGGATTTCGTTGTTGCTGCCGCCGCCGCTGCTCGTCCAACTTAATTATGACGTTATGAGCGGCAGCAATTTCCGATTCATTATCTTCGATCCGATCTGGACGATATTGAATTCATTCAATTTTTCGCCGTGTTTCTCTTGGTTTTCGTTTCGTTTTGTTTTGTTGGAAACGAGTTTTGCTTGCTTTAAAAATTCGTAACATTTTCTTCGTTTTTGTGGCTGTCGCTGTCGCCGTCGCTGTTGTTGTTGTTTCATTTGTGTTTGGTTACTTGTTTAGGTCGCTATTATCATAATCAGGACAACAACAACAGCAACAAAAAATTATGACAGCAATAGCAATAACAATAACAACAGGGAGAAGAACATCATGAACTTAGTTCATATTTATTTTTATCACTTCAATTTCCTGTTTCATTCGCGAATGAATGGCAGCAGCACTAGCAGAGGGAGCTACAACAACAACTACTACTACTACAACAACAATAATAATAATAATAATAATATTGAAGAGAAAAAAACCTCATATAGCAGCAACATAACAGCAACAGCAACAACAACGAAACTTGGACGTTTGACGCCGACATCTTTGATACCGATTGACAGCTCGTCGAATCCCGACGTGAAACGAGAAATTAGCGAATTTCTCGAGTTCTTTTGGCGTTCCGTGCTTTTTTCGCTGGCCACTGAACAAATTAATTCGTTCGCCTCCGTCCCGGTCGCCGCCGTCTGCGATCGCTTCCAGCAACATGTTGCTGTCGCCGCACATAGCCCGGCTTTGACTCCACTTGGTCGGTCGTTGGTCGGTCGGTCGTCGGTCGGCCTGGCTTTGGTCGGCTTTCGTTGGCGCCCGCGAGTCGCCGGCGCCAGCCATAAAAACTATAATTTTCTCATTTATTGACTTTTCTCTTCGTTTTCCATCGATGCCGCCACCGTCGTCGTTGCTGTCGTGTTTATTTGGCGGCTTCTTGTGTCAATAATTGTGTGTTTTGCATATTCGTCGATGCCCCCAGCCCCCAGCCCCAGCGACATCGCTGCCGAAATCCCGTCGCGTCAGTTACTTCATCGTAGTCGCAAACACATCACAAACATAAAACACACCGACGCGAGTTCGGCTCGGGAATCGCGGAATCCCAGCTCTTTTGCCACTTAATCCCAACCCTAGCCCTGTCACCAACCATCACCGAGCGACGACGGTTCGTTGTCCTTTGGCGTCGTGGTCCGAGTGCCTTTTCCTGGCGCCTCCTGCCCGGTGCCGATTCTGCCAGCACCGGTTTCTGCTCGTCACCTCCGCTCGGTCTGTATTTTCGACTTGTGAATCGAACCTCTTGTTGCAATCTCCCTCCCTCCCTTTCTCTCCCTCTCACTCTCACTGTGTCTCCCGTGCGTCTGCGTTGTCGGCACTCGAACTTCTCGGCTATTGGCAAATGTTCTCCTTATGAATGAGTTATATTTCATTTCATTTTATTCCGCCTCGCAGCCTCGACTTATCTGCTATTTGACTTTTTTAATATCTCCTCTATGATACTATTGTTGTTGTTGTTACTGTCACATTTTGTGGTTGTCGATGCCGACGTTATTGTTGTTTGTGTTGATATACAAATATATATGTATATATAAATTCTTATCGAACGACAAATGTATAAAGTCGAAGCTGGGCTGCTCAATGAATTTCTGTTCGTCGTCGTCGTTGTCTATCAGTGGTTTCTCTTGTTGCTGCAGTCGCTGTTGTTGTTGTGGTTTCTTTTATTTACTTATTCGTTAAATTCGTATTCTAAATTAATTTGTTGATAAGCACTTTATTTGCGGCGATTGCGCCGGCTGCTGCTGCTGCACCCCCAGATCGACTTTTATGCAGCTTCTCCCAGCCCATGAACTCGACGCATACATAAATACATATGGGAGCAGGCATATGCCGGAGTATGTGTGTGTGTGCGACCGTCGCGGGGCGCAGGAAGTGGGAGGCAGAGGCGGAGGAAGTGGGAGGCAGAGGAAGAGGCAGATAAGATAAGCGCAGTCGGCTGTGCCCGTCGTAGGCTGGAAAGCGCGGCGGAGAACTGAAAACGCCGAGTCTCGGAGTCTCGGAGCAATTAAAAAATCATAAGAGCAGGCAGAAACTTTCGAAATGAGCCGAACTAACGACGAGCGAGCAACTAATTAATTTGTTGTATTCACAAAATGGCTTCGCACACAAATTTGCATGCGTCCGGCTTCGCTGACCCTCGCCCGCCCCCCTCCGCCTCTTCTCTATCCCGCTGCCGCTTCCTCCCACTCGTCTTCGCATCTCGTGCGCCATATTGAGCGACACCTACATCCGGTTGTCACTCAGAGAAAAATAAATTCATGCAAATGCGAGAGGCTTCGAGCGGATCGCTCGCTGTTGTAGGCAGTTGCCGGGGCGTTGCTTGTTATTGCTGTTGTTCTTGTTATTGTTGCTGTTGTTGTGACATATATCGAATTTAATATTGTTGTAGGCTCGCACAACGGAAGCAGCGCGAACTCAACCCGCCAGCCACAGTTGACTGACTTTAACTACTCGGCTTTTCGAGAGATGCTCGCGTCGAGATCGCTCGATCGCTCGCTCGCTTCATCCGTCCGTCCGTCCATCCGTCCGTCTGTCAGTCGGTCTCTCGCCTGACGCTCCCCCTATGCAAGGAATCGGCCCGGTCGCCGGTCGCTATATAGATAATGCAATTGTTGTTGTAGTTCATAATTGAAGCCAACCGAATGTAGAATGAAAACAAACTAAGAAGAAAAACAGCGCGACTCGACGCAACAACCGAACCAATTTGCATCGAGATGCATGAGAAAGAATGAGTTTGAAGAATGTAATTTGTAAATTTGTTGGTCTGTTTTGTTTTAATACCATGTCTTTGTCTTCCCCATACTCGCTCTGTCTCGCTCGCTCCACGCTGAGTTCGCATTTAATGGACAAACGGGGCTTCCGTTGCTTATTCGTCGTCGTCGTTCTTACGACTGACTTTGCTAAATTGAAGTTCGGCGGGGAGGGACAGACAGACGTGAGAAGGGATGGGAGGGAATTTCTGAAAGATATCTCTGCCGAATTCATCATGGACGACGATCTGCGAACTGATCAATGGACGAAGTGAGGACAAAGTATTAGGAAAGGAGAGAAAAGGCCGATGAATGAAGGTGAAGCGAATTGAGAAAGATGAAGGAATGGAGAAAGAACATGGGAGGCCGTTTGTGAGCGATCGCCTGTCTAGATCAACTCCGTCTCCTCCGCCTGAAGAACGAAATTAAAATTTATGTTATGATGGCAACAACTAACATAAGATTACAACAACTGCAACAACAGCAACGTCGACGATGACAAAGTAGCTGCAATGTCTGCGATTTCCTAATTTGTCACTGCCGCCAAGTGCCCCAAGTGCTGAAGACGGAGGCCGCGACAGAGTCTCAGACACGGACGGACGGACAGACAGGCCGAGACTAAGAACTGAGTAGGAAGCGGACGAAATAAAAATTCCACAGACTCGGGACTCGACCCACGTCGGCTGAGGGAGGCCGTCGACGAGCGAACGGATGGAAGGAAGGACGGACGGCCGATTGGGGAGACCGAGTGCAGCAGACGACGCCGCATTCCAGCTGCGCACTCAATGAATTTAATTAATAATGCTTCAGTTTATTTAAAGCTACTCTAGTTTAGCAATTTACGAAGAGGCCCCCAGGGGCAGGAGCAGCCCAGGAAGGAGCGGCCGATAAAAACAGGCGAAGGGCGAAAGTGGAGGGGGAAACTCGGTCTCTGAGATCCTGCGTCCTTCGCAGTCCCTGCTGCCCCGCCTCGGAAGATGCAAGAGATATTTTTCCACTTGTTATCGTCTCATCTTTCGGGCCACTGGTCGGCGACTCCGGCCGAGCGCCGGGAAATTCCGAAATTGATGTCAACTTTCCATCCACCGGACCGACCCATCCCAAGACCGTCCGGCCATCGGCGGCGCGACCAGGTCCGGGCGAGTGAAACCCAGCGAAGCGTCCACCACCGGACACCAGTCAGTGGAACGACCCAAACGCAGCCCAGAGCCCAAGATGGAACCGGAGCTGGAGCTGCTTCTGCTTCTGCTTCTGGTGCCGGTGTCGGGGCTGAACCCGGCCTGGCCCTGGCCTTAGTTTGGCGGTCGCTCGGTCGGTCGACTCGGATTCCACGTTACGCTGGGCACGAGAAGAGCGAAGGAGAGAAATCAACGGACAACGGGTGGCGGGAAAAAAACCCGAGGACGGCGAGAGACTCGAGATACGCCTGTGGAAGAGGAGGGAGAGGAGGAGAAGCAGAGGAAAAAATCAGGTTGTCTTCGACGGCCGGCCAGCGCGGCTTAAATTTCTATAAAAGGGCCTCCAGTTGCGGCCGGCCACGCCACGGCACGATTCGTCTGACAGTCCGACCGTCCGTCGGTCCGTCCGTCCGGGGCGACGATCGTCCGGTTCTGTTTGGCTCGCATCGGATCGGATCCGATCGGTTCGGCCGCCGGTTGAGGAACGCACGGCTGGATGGATGGGATGGGATGGGAGTTGGCATTTATTGTGCTTGCGCATAAAATCAACAGATACAACAACACGAGAGCGACGAGAACAACAAACAGCAATAACAATAACAACAATGCCGCTGCCACTGCCACCAACAACAACACGAACAACAATAACAAACGACAACAACAAGAGATGCACGGCCAAGTCATACAAACTGTTGATGCGTAAACGACGTAAAATCCGTGTGCGCGGCGCGTCCAGCGACGACGATAGCGGTTGTTGACTCTGCGCCGGGCGGACAGACAGACGGACGGACAGACACCCAGCCAGCCAGAAGAAGTGAAGACAACAAGAGCAGGCGGGACCCACTGGGGCGCGGCGAGGGCAAGGCGGCGAAGGAGAAGGAGAAGGAGAAGGAGAGGGAGAAGAAGTAGCTGGAACTGACGAAAAACAGATACGCATCGCCACGGACGATAGGATGGGAGAAGATCGACGGACGCATGGACGGAGGGTTGGACGGATGAACGGATGGACGGACGGACAGATGAACGAGTGCACGAAATGCAGAAGTTGGACGGAACGCGTTAATGATGCAGGTTCGGAAGAAAGAGGAGCAGGCCGACCGTCCGACCGACCAACCGACCAGTCGGCAGTGATACGATAGAAGATGGACACAAAACGAATTGACGGACGGACAGACGGAGGGACGGACGGGCAGACGTGGTTCTTGAGGCGAACGAAAACGCATAGAAGAAGGTGCTTGAGAATGTACTGAAGATGGCATCGATACTGGCAGAAGAAGAAGGAGGGCAATTGGCCCGAGAAAGGACCAGGATGAGGAACCGCGGACCACTGAATATAAAGAAGAAATAATGGAATGGAAATAATGCGCGGATGAGCTGGAAATCCCTTCGCACTCAGAGATGATTCCGGGATGGAATGGGCGAGAAGCCTTCGCCGAGGGCAGCTCGAGCTTGGGCCGGAACCACTGCGGTGCCGACGGCTGTGGAGCGCGGTCGACGATCAGACCCAAGGCTCCGGGCGTCCCTGGTGGCAGCCCGGCGAACGAAGGCCGAGGGCAGAAGCCACGAGGCGAAGGGCGAAGGGCGAGGGGAGCAGCGGAGGATGGGGGGAAAACGTGTTCTGGTGTCCACGCGCCAAAAACAACTCAGAGGTCGCCGCGGCGAGGAGGGGAAACGAATAAAAAAAAGATGGCTCCAGCAGGCCTTTGTCGTGTCCTCGGCCGGCGGAGGTTACGGGGCTGCTGTAGTTGTTTCTTTTTTTTGTTTGCGGTCGACGTGGTGCTATTGTTGTCGTGTTGTAGCTGTTGTTGTATTATTATTATTATATAATTAGGTAATTCGTCAAATTAATAGCGTGTTCCGCGCAGCGTGTGGAACCAGTTTCTCCGGTCTGCCGGCTCGACGCGACCCTCGACGAAGAAGAGGAGGAAGACGATCTCCTCCGGCTCCTTCTTCCCCTTGCGCCCCCGGCCTCCGTCGAGCCGAGGGGCGCAGAACTTGGGCGCAAGACAATTTTCGGCGGACATGTCTTGGGCCGCTCATTTCCGTTCTCTGCAAATCTGGCGTGTTTGCGGCATGGAAGACGTTGTAATGAAGTCGTTTCGGTGGCGGCGGTCGGGCGGGCGGCATTCAATTTGGTCGAAGGAGGCCGACGCAAAATGTGACACCTGTTCCTAGACACGACCCACCGCCCCCAGCCTCGTGCTGAATCATCCATTAGCCTACGGACCACCGTCGACCTCCGGGCCATTCATCATCTTCGAAGCCTTCGGCGAGCCGCTTCTGGCGGAGGAAATCCACTTGAAGGTCGCCCTCGTCCTCGCCCCGCCGCCTCGCCTCGCCTCGCCACGCCTCGCGTTCTCCCATTTCGCCAGGCCTCCCATGGAAAACCACATCAATAGCAGTAGCAACAACAATATAGTCTTAACAACAAGCTCTCGGCGAGATTAAATAAGGCGATCGCCGCGATGCCGTCAAGATTTCATTTAAGTTTCCTCGTCGTGGTTTTTTCTCCAACTCTGTGTGCAACTTTTTGCTTGTAATTGTTGTTCTTTTTTGTTTTTCTCCTGCTCCACCGCGTCGCCTTGTGTTGCTCTCACCGCCCGAAAAGGTTAAAAATGTATTTCTGGATTCTGCATTTGTTTTTTTATCTTTATTGTTGTCTCCTCTCGCTTTGTAGGTGATTAATTGTTGCTGTTGTTGTTGCTGATGTCGATGTCGATGTATCGTTGTAGAGGTTGTTGTTGTTGTTGTAGTCGTCATAGTGACGGCCCAGACAAGCACTCGCGGCAAACAGACGAAGTGCGCGAAAGGGCCATAAATAAAGCCACCGGTAGGAAGGCCATAGGAAGAAATTGAAAGCCAATAAATTAAAGGTAGAAACTCAGAATTAGTGCATATAAAAAAGAGTCCATTGAAAAGTAGTCGGCACAAAAAGCAGCCCATTAAGAAGCAGTTAATTCAAAGTGTAGCCCATTAAAATTAAATAAGCAGTGCACGCCGAGAAATGCCGAAATGCGGCCGTTAAAAGGCAGTAAAACCGAAATGACTCCGGCGGGCTGACGAAATGCAAACTTGTTTTCGCGAAAGTACGTCCGGCGGCTTCGCTGGAACAGCTGATGGCGGAGCCCCGAAATACGACCACCCACCGCTGTCCGGGCGACACGTCGATTGGCAACGCGAGCACGTCGCGACCGAGCTGCGACGACATCCATCGAAATAGATTTCCGTTTCGACATTCGTATTCGCATTCGCATTCGATTACGATTCGATTTCGCATTCGAATTCGCCCCATCCCATTCCGCGCCCTGCCCTCTTCTGGGTTATTTACGAAAACAATTGGTAACTGAATTTGGTTTAATCAAGGGGTGGCGAACGGGACCGCGGGGGATTTTTATTGTCATTGTCATTGTTATTGTTATTGTTATTGTGTTTGTCTACCACGATTCTGTTTTGATTTCAACACGACGTGAAATTCTTCATTATTTGCTCGCTCATTGATATGTGAACTCCCTGGACATACAGCAGGCGATCGACGTCTCGCCTTCTCTCCTACTGCATTGAACTATTTTTGCCGCTTCCCTCCCCCGCTCTCCTCTTTTTCCCCATTCAACCCAGCTCAACCCACTTTCGCACGATCGGCTCCCGAGCTCCGGACTTCTGGATTTCCCTCCTGGACTCTCCCGCTGCCTCCTCCTGGAGTCCGTGCGAGCGTCCGATTTGTTTTTTTTTCACTTTTTTATTTTTCTATATTGTTTGCCTGTTGTTGTTGGCAACAATTGATGGCGTTGTTGATGATTTCCGGTCGTCCATTCCTCCCCTCCCCCTCGCTCTTCCCACTCAGGCGCATGATTTGCGTACGTGTGTGTGAGCGAAAGAGTTCGGATCAGGCGCTCAAATTCCTGGAATTGGAATTGAAAATGTTGACTTCCCCGTCTCCCCAGCTCGCGCCACCGGTCTTGTCTTCTTCTTGTTCGTCGTGTTCTTCTTCTTTTTCTGCGATGCTACTCGATATTGTTGTTGTCGCTGTTGTTGTTGTTGTGCAGTTGTATGCATTAGCGATTTGTGCAGCGTGCAAAACCAGCAATTCCAACAACAACAACGACAACACTACTCAAGGTATATTTACTATTGCTGCAGTTGTTGTTTTGCGCCGGCGACTTTTGAAACGCGCCGCCGACGCCGCCGTCAACGCCCTCTGCTCCCGCTTCTTCCGCCTCAACTTCTACTTCAACCTTCCCGCCTCCTTCTCGCTCGCCCGCTCCCCTCTATCTCGCTCTCGTGCTCCGTTCTGCTCCGATTGAGGATTCCGTTCACGTTGCCTCCAGAGCGAGATTGTTATGCAAATGTTTGTTGCTGTTTATTTATTGTAATTTTTTCCTTTTTCTCGTTTCTCATTTGTTTACTTTTGTATCTGTTTATTTTGCAATATTTTATTTTCCACTTTTTTTATTTGTAATTTTCAGTTTTTGTATTTTGCAATCCTTTCTTATGCAGTAATTTTTTGTGTCTTTTCCCTTCTTATGTATTAATAATCCCCTCCGATTTTTATAATTCTTCTTTTTGAACGTGTTTGCCTTTTCTCTCTCGAAGTGAAAACAAATATTTATTTTCGAAATATTTTCATTCGCCGCTAACTGTTCATTCATATGCCTCGAATGTCGGCCGCTCGTTGGTTTCGCAGCCGCCGGGGCTGCCCAGGGGGCGGGGCAAACGAGTGAATCCGCCGGTCACGATCCAGGCGCTCCTTCGTGTTCCCATTTTGAATCGTATTTTTTCCACTTTTATTCCTGGTTCTACATCATTAAAACCGAAACCGATGAACCACTTTTGCCTCATTCATCTCATCGTTTCTGCCCTGCCCTGCCTGCCCTTTCTGCCCGAGTGGCCTTTGGCTTGCCACAACAACAGCAGCCAACACTTGTTAACAGAGTTCAGATTGAAACACGTCATCGCCGCCCCCGCTTCCGGCCGCCCACGACGCCCGGCATTGTTAGCGGAGCCCCCAGCTCAGCCCCCGCGCCGTCGTCCATGGCAGCCGCCGCCCACGCGAGCCGCCCCGAGTCCTGCGTCCGCTTTTAGACTTCCACGGAAGCCCCGGGACCCCGAGCCCACTGCGAGCGGCTCAGACCGGATCGGATCAGCATCGTTTGGCCGACGGCTCGACCCGTTCCCCGAAATAGCCGCATTTTTTGGGAGCTTTCGTGAGCGCCTCCGTTCGGGGCTTGGTCGAAAAGCGAAAGCTCGCTGGCTCCGATGCTCAGATGCCGATGATGATCGATTCTTACGTGTCTTCTCTGCCCCCTCACTCCCCCCGCAGTGCTCGAAAGCTCGCCCGGGTCCCGTGGGCGTCGTCGTAGTTCGCGGAACCTCTCGAAGCCGACGCGTCGCGGGAGAAACCCTGGAATTCGCCCCCTCCCCCCCTGTCGACACCGCTTCCCTCCAAGCCCCGAACGCCCTCTGGCTGTTCTCCGTCTTCTGCTTTAGGTCTGTGCTCCATCTTCGTCATCTTGCTCTTCTTCTGTTTGTCTTCTCCGAATTCGCAGCGCAGAAGCCGTGGGAGGCGTCTTTTATTATTTTCGCATTTCATTTTATTCTTCTACAACTTCTACCTCGCCGTTGTTTTCGTTGCTGCTTCTACTGCTTTACATAGATATACATATATATGGATTTGTATATGTGTGTATGTGCTGGGGGTATATATATTTATATATATATGTATTTGGTTACATGGCAGCGGCAACTTTTGTTATTGTTGCGTAGGTTGAAAATCACTTTGCATAAAAGTTTTCAATGAAAATCCTTTTTTGCTCATATTTTTGTTGTCATCACTCGCTTGGTTGTTGTGCTCGCCGTTGTTGTTGTCATCGTTGTTACTGTCGAAATCCAAAAATGGCTAGGCTTGCATAATCATGGCCAGAAGCCCGAGCCGAAGCCCCCGCTGATGTCAGAAGCAGCTGGATTTTGGGTTTTTCCAGAAATCGCTCCGAGCCGATCTATGCGTGGGCACGAGGCTGGACAGGGAGAGCGCGACAGGGAAGGTCGCCGCGGAAGGACGCCGGCCTCGAGGGGGCAGACGCGTGGGATCGGTAATGAAGAGGCTTCTTCTGCTCCCCACCGAGAGGAAGGGAGATGGAGAGGGGGCTGGAGAAAGTGGGGCGGCGGGAAAGGGAAAGTAGGAGGCGGGGAATGGAATGTGAGTGGGGAAATCGAGAGACAGGAAGAGCCGCCATCCGCCCAGCCGCCAGCCGGCTCCAAAACCGAAAGTCGGATCGAGATAATGGGTAATGGTTTTCGATAGAATTAATCCCTGCAACCGCAGAGTATTTGCATGTGGCAAATACATGGAAATTCGTGTTCTACGTACAGAAAACAATGCTAATTAAATTATAATTGCACTAATTACGCCCCTCTGCCGCTGCCGCTGCCACTGCCTCTGTCGCTGGCCCGAACGAACGCGTTCCGCTTCCGCAATTTGCACGGCGACGAGCGGGAGCGATTTTTATGAATGGGAGGAAGACGAGACGCAGCTTGAGCAACAACCACAGTAACAACACGTACGACTACAACAAACAACCTAATAGGCAGACAAAAGAAGAGGCACACGGAAAAATCATGCCGGAAAAACTTAAACAATGATATTTCATTCACACAGTGCAAAACAACAACAACAACAATACGATACAATAGCGATAAAACAACAACACCAATGGCAACAATGTACAAGTCGTTAAATTTTCTTCCAAGGCTTTCTGTATATGTATCGGTGTGTGTATGTGTGTATGTGCTTGTGGCGTTGTGTGAGGTGTCTTACAATTTGTTGTTGTAATTGTCGCTGTGCAGTTAATGTGCTGTTGTTGTTGTTGTACATTTAAATTGTTTACAGTTCGTTACACATTTTAATAGTTGTTGCTTTTGTAGTTTTGTTTCTCATAACCAAACGATTTAAAATGAGTTTCCACGGCGTGCTCTCCATCCCACTCTCTCTCTCCCTCCCTCTTTCGCTCGCGGTCTCCCCTTCCGTTCTCTCCCACTCACTTCCGCCGAGCTCTTGTTTCATTCATATTTCTTCCTCTTCTTCCTCCTTCATTTTTTTCAACTCGATTTCTTTGCATTCATATTTCTGCTGCTATTGTTGTTGTTGGTGATGGTGTTGTTATTGTTGTTGTTGTTGTTGGCATTGTTGCTGTTGCTCTCTTAAGTTCCGCGCCATATTTTTGCGCACTCGATTTTTACCGCTTTTCATTCATTCATAATTTAGTTAATAACCAGTTGTTGTTGTTGTTGCTGTTGTAGAAGATGATGACGGTAATATAGTGGCGGCTTTGGAAGTCTTCAGATCGACGAGTCGACGGCAGGGTGAGCGTGTGTGTGTGTGTGTGAGTAGCCAATTATCATTCGCTGCAGTCGCTTCCGGCGCTCGGTCGAGTTCGCATCCGTCCAAGCATGGCGACGTTCAAGCCTTCCATTCATTCATTCATCGCGGGACTCATTCAGAAAAGCGAGTGAAAATTTTCTGCACCGAAGTTTCCACAACGTGGGCTTCTTGATCCCTCAAATCGATCGAACAAACTTAATGTATTAATTCGATCATTGCCGTTCAAGCGTGAAAAACCTCTTTATCGAACCAGTCCATTTGGCAAACCCCAATTTAGTTCTGCGGTTTCGAGGTTTCGCATCGAGTTTCTCGGCTATTTCGAAAGCCATTTATCATTTTAATGTCTGCTTGCTTCGAATGCGCTTTTAATAAATGACTCGAAAATTGCAAAACAATTAAGCACTGCTGTGCTAATGACACACACACACATATATACACACTCTCGCACGCACCCCAGTAGACGGCTCTTTGCACACTCCACAAACGACGTCGTCATTAAATTTTCATCTCCAGCAACTTTCGCTTTTCGTTGACGAAGACATTGCCATAAATATTTGGAGAGAAAAACCAAATTTCGGGAATTCGTTCTATTCTCGGTGCGGCTCCAGTTGCGAGAGCCCGGGCCTCCGTCTGCCTGCCGTGCCAGTTGTCGTTTAATTCTTCAAGCCATTCGCTTCTGCTTCTTCCCATTCTGCTCTTCTGCCCTTCGGCCCTCGTCCTCTTGCGTGGGTCGTCTTTCTCCTCCGCTCAAGGTCGCTCCGACCGTCCTCGATTCCTCCTGCCCCGATCCTCCGCCTCGCTGCCCAGACCTCGCATTTTCATCCACGTCTCGGGTCCTTCGGCCTCCTCCCTCCCATTCTCATGTGCTCTGCTTTGCTCTTTTTTAGCGCCTTCCCCGCCCGCGTCTTCACCTGGCAGCCCGACCCCCCAGTCTTTGTCCGCCTTCCTTCGGACCTTCCTGGAAGTCTCTCAGTCCGCCGATTTCCCAATCAATCACAATTTCAATCGACTAATTTTTCGTGGAACGCGGGATGTTCGCTCGCATCCCTGGCCCGAGATCCAGACGGGGCGTGGCAGGCTGCCTTTTCGTCGATCATTTGCTGAATACTACCATCTGTTCGTGTGCGTGTGCGTGTGTGTGTGACGCTGAGTGAAATTCTCAATTAGTTCGCGAAAGAAATGAATTCGTTGCCGGAAATCTGGCAACACCACACATGACTTCATCTCGCTTCCGCATTGATTTTTCGCACGAATTTTATTTGAACGGGCGGCGGAGGGGGTGAGCTTGGTAGTGTTGGGGGGGAGGTGGAGGGGGTGGGCTAGAGACACATGGAGACGGAGGAGGAGAAGAAGAAGAAGAAGCAGCAGCAGAGGAGCCATAAAAACAACAGAAGCTGCCGCCACACGCTTCGTCTTCTTCCTGTAGTGCTGTGTTGTTGTCTCTCTCCTTTTTTGCCTTTGCCTTTTGTTTGTCTTCCCCGAAAGAAAAATAAATTTTCTTGTTTCAGAAATTGTGGTGTTGTTTGTTGTCCATTGTTGTTGTTGTTGCTGTTGCTGCTGCTGCTGCTGCCCGCGTTGTTTAAATGTTTGAAGTTTATTTTCATGCCCTCCCCACCCATACTCGGCGCAATCGTCGACGGCCCGCCCCCTTCGATCCATCGATCGCTCCCGGCCATCGACGTCGCCACATGTGCAGCGAGCGCCGCTTCCTCGTGTGTGGGCGGCGGTGGCTGCTGTGGGCGTGAAGGAGGTCGTGGAGGCGGAGGAGGCGGCGGCACTTGTCGGCTGCTGCGCGCTGGCAGGTTGCGTCCGTGATGAGTTGAGGAAGACATGAATTTATGAAGGAAATGGAATCCATTAATATTTTCCGTCTCCTTCGCTTCTCCTCCTCATCCTCCTCCTGCTCGTCGGCCTCGCCCTGCATCCCAGTTTTTTATGCTGTGCGGCGTGTGGATGACAGTTGGGGGGTGATGAAATTATTAATAAAATAAACAAAGGCTGCTGCACCAATAACTAACTACACCAACAACAACAAGAACAACCATCTACAACCACTAATGTCGACAGCTATTTTTATAAAAAGCACTGACGACCAGCAGGCGGGGACGGGCAGGGGCGGCCGGTCGGGGCTTGTGGAACACGCTGAACATGACCGACCTGCCATCAGGGGGGCAGGGCGTGTGTGATGAATAGAAGAAGAGACGAGAACAGAACAGAGCGGAAGAATAGACTTCATCGACTCCTGGAAAGTCGATGTTCTACCGTGTTGCTATGACTTGTTGCAATATCTCATTGCTGCCGCTGCCGCTGCCACTGCCGTTGTTGTTGTTTGTGACTCATTAAAACGAACAGCACCCAGATCGGGTTCCGGAACCCGGGTCGGGGCGGGGTTGGTCGGAGTTGGTCGGGCCTGGGCCGACGACGACCGCGACTGCGACTGCATTTCGGGCTCCAGCTGCGGCGAACTTTCGATGACTCATTCGCCGAGCATAAATGCGTTCCTTCCCCACAGTCGTTGCTGTTGTTGTTCTGTCTGTGTGTGTGTGTCTTTGCTGTCGCTGCCTTTATATGCAGCCCCATCTGTGGGCTGGGCTGTGGCTCTGCGGAAGCATGAGTTGCAGCCCTGGCCCCACGGAGCGGTCCAGCGCGACGTTGCCGAATTCCCGCGGCGCGTCGAGAAACTTTTCCCATAAATTTGAGCAGATGTAGTAAGCACTACAAGTCGAGAGGGGGATCCCGGAAACTGGATGAGACGGAAAGTTACCAAGGGGCGAGAGAGAGAGGGCGATGGCTGTAGTTTCACCTCGCGCGCTCCAACTCGCCAAATGCCAAACGATGATTGATTGCATTTCACCAGTTTCGGAATCTTCGACTTCACTGCTGCGAAAGCAATAATTAAAACCATCGATCGTCATCGCGCGCATGGCGAGGGAGGTCGCCATCGGGGTCTGGGTCTGGGTCGGTGTCGGGGGTGCATCCGGCAGCCGAACGAACTTTGACAGCGGCTCGACTCGGCTCAGCTCGACCTGATGCGGCGGCGTTGCCAAGTTTCGCGGCCTCCGAGAGAGTGAAAACATGGTTGCTGGTGGCGCGTCATCCCCTCTCTCTTCCTCTCTCTCTCTCCCTCTGTCTCGGTCCCCGTGTGTATTCGCTGGTGTGTTCATTGAAGAGTTCGGAGCTTTTACGATCGCGCGACCTTCACTGTTGGGCTTCGGGCGGCGACGAGGTCTGGCTCGGGCTGTCATTAAAATGGCGGTCACAGGGGGCTTAGTTTGATGTTAATGTCACTGTTGTTGTTGTTGCTGTTACTGTTGTTGTAGCTGCCGCTGCATGACGAAATATAACAATAATAAATGAATAAAAATAAACGAAAACACGTCGCGTTTCGCGCGACCCGCACACGTTTCCATTATTGTTGTTGTTGTGGATCGGGCCAACAATTTTTGGCGTTTTTCTTGATTTCGATTTTGTTTTTTGTTTTCATTTCGGTTCACAACGAGACGAACAGCAACAGCAACACAAACAAAAGCAAAGGCAAAAATAACTACAATGTTATAAATAAGAGAAACGTGATTTAAAATAATGCGATCATGATTTGTTTTCATTTGGTTTCCATGTCGGTTTTCGTTTTGTTTTTGGTTTTGCCTTGGTTCTCTCAGTTTTTGTGTGTGATTTGGGGCTTTCTCGTTGTTGTTGTTGTGCGTTTCTGAATGAAAACGAAATTTTCATTCATGAAACGGCAGCCGGAAGTGCCGTTCGAATACACACGGATACACACACACACACTCGCACCCTAGCGCGCGCAACCACATCGAACTCGAGTGGACCTTGTGCAGTTGAACGAAACCAGCAAGAACAACAACAACAGCAGCAGCAGCCGCCGCAACAACCACACGAGGCGCCCGAGCAATTCTCGTTTCCGCTGCAGTTCCTTCGCCTCGCCTCGGTTCCTTCAGCTTCTGGCCTTTTATTCTATTCCATTTTATTCCGTTTTATTTTACTTTATTTTATTCTTTTATGTTCGCCGTTTTCGATTTCTCCACTTCACGCGCTCCACCAGAATCGCAATCGCTCCTCGTTTTCGTTTTCGTTTTTGTTCTCTAATTTTGTTTTTCGCACATTTTTTCTTCTCTTCTCTTCTGCTTTCCGAATGCCCTGCGCAGAGGAAGACGCGGATTATCGCCTGGTCTGTCCGTCCGTCTGTCGCCCGTCGTCTGGTCAATGTTCAGTCTGCTTCCTGTATTTGTTCTATCTGGTGGTTCTTGTTCCTATTGCTGTTGTCGTTGTTGTTGTTGTTGTTGGTGTGTCTGCTTTTGGGCTTGGAGTTGTTGTGTCTGCCGATGTAGACATTGGTGGCTTTTGTTGTTGTTGTTGCCGTCTTCGTTGCATGCACGCCGCTCTCGCTCCCACCCTCTCCCCCTTCCTCTGTCGCCATCGCATCCGCCGTCGTGCGATAAAAGTTTCCAAAGCTTCTACTCCGCCTCTTGTCTTCGTCTCGCCCACCTCGTCGCAGTCCTCGGTTTGCGTTTTTCGTTCCCTCTGCGAAATCGTTTCATGCTCCATTTGTGAACTTGAAATTCGCATGTGAAATGAATGGATCGTCTCAGCGACGCCAGGGTTGCCAACTGAAAGTTTCGGCCAGCCACTAATCGATTCCTGAAAATGTCTAATTCGCCTCACGAATAATTTGCACTTGTTTATTTTTTACGAACAATTAAAAAAAAAGTAATTTACAGTTTTTCAATTTCCATTCAATGACCCAACGTTTCAGAACGTTGGCAACCCTGGAAGACGACAGCAATGCCGAAATGGTTGCGATTCACTGTCTTTTTTTTGTGTTTGCTGTTTTGGCCGAGCGAGAAGTGGAGCGAACCCAGACCGAAATTAGGCATCACAACAACAACGAGAGTAGCAACGTCGTCAACAATAGCACAATAACTACAACTACAACTACAACAACAGCGGCACCAACAACAATGGCTTTAGCAAACAACAATGACATGTGGAACCCATCGACAACCGGAAGTTCCCAGCGCTAATTTGCAACACACACAGACACACACGCACTCACTCGATAGATAGAAAGATACAGTGCAGGCCATTAAATTGTGACGAGCATTCGCAATGAGCTGTGAATTGGGCACATTTCGCCAATAATGTTATTGCTATTGCTGTTGTTGTGGTTGTTCTGTTTGTTTGTAGTTTTAATGTCTTCACTTTGATGTCGTCCGTCCGTCCGTCCGCCCGTCGTTCCGTCCATCTGCCGGCTGTATGGCCGTTTGTCTGGGCGGTCACGACCGCGGGTCGGTCGCAAGTCCAAAAGCGTTGCGGGTGGCAGGGCGATGACGACGTCGATGCGATGTCGACGCCGGAAGCCGCCGACGTCTTCCACGACGTCTGGTGTGGCAACGAGCCACAGGAAGTGCTTTGATTTCATTAAAGCGGCGAATGATGCCGGTCGCCGCTCCGCCCCTCTCCACCCACACTTCGATCTCGCGCCGCCCCCACCCTTCGTCTTCTCTCTTCCATCCTCCCCCACTCACTCGGCCCGCTCCACGGCGATCGTCTTCGATTCGTGCGGAAACGAAGTCTGTTTGTATTTGTTTTCTCTCTTTCGCCGGCTCGGTTTCTCCTCGAGTTGTGGCGAATTTCAGGCGAATTGCAAACATCCGGTGGTGCCGCCTCGCTCGTTGCTTATTGTGGTTGTTGTTGTTTTCGTTTCTGTTTTTGTTGTCACTGATGCAGTTTATGGCGCGACTTCCGCTGCGATTTCCTTTCGCATCGTCGCCGTCGTCGTCGGCGTCGGGTGAAACGTGAGTGGCTGGAAATGAATGGAAATCGAATTTGCAAAGTCTTCCTCCTCCAATTTAAATTCTTCAGTTCCAACGCACAGCCCAAGACGGACGCAGTCGTCTCCCGATTTCCCCATCCGACATCCGACGTCTCTTATCGATTCCAAATATTTGCAAATGCCGTCGTCCGAGGCCGGAGACGCGGAGTCCGCTCCATTCAATAATTCATGATCTGGTTGGGAACTCGCTACCCAGTGATCATTGCTTGCGATAAACCCTGGAGATTCGCCTGGCGATTCTCAGCGAGCTTGAGCCAACCATGTTTGACTGGAGCTCAAGCCATCATCCGGGATGCTTCCGCCAGGGCGTTCGCCAATGCACACACACACGCATGTCTACTTCCTCTCGTTATCTTTTCGAATTTAATTATCGGCCCCTTCCGGGCACCTCCCTGCCGTTCCCCTATTGCTATTGTTGCTGTTTCCTCTGCCGGCGATGTCTGCCGGCTTCCTACTGGGTCAGCGCTCGCCATGGCTGCCGCTGCGGCACTCCATGAACGAGTGAATGAATGGAGGGGTGGATGGAAGAGTGAGTGAGTGAGTGAACGGCCGAGTGCATGCACGGACATGTTCGCAGATTATGAATGAACCACGGCGAATTATGCAAAGAGGACGGCGGAGAAGACGAGGGTCGAGAGTCGGGTTGGGGATGGTGGAGGAAAAGAATAGACCGAGAAGCGGGAAACGAGCTTCCGGCGAGATCCGTTTGAAACTTCCGCGAATTCCCGTCGACAAAAGAATCTCCTTTTCTGATTCTATTATTATTGTGATTATTCCATCTGACGGATTTTTCTCCTCCTCCCTTCCAGACGGCTTCTCGAGTTTCCGCGACGCGTTCCCCGAGTGGTGCGAGGACGACAGCCAGCAAAGCCATGAGATGGAGTCCAGCCGCAGCGCGCAGGCCGACCAGCTGATGGGCCTCAGGTAGGCTTCACAACCGCCGTCAGACGAATTTCGTCCACTAACCGACCAAATTGTTCTCCCGTCCTTAGGTCCCTGCGGATATCGACGCCGCACTCGGACTCCGCCTGCAGCAGCTCCGCCGAATCCTCCGACTGCGAGAGCAACACGCACCACAACTTCAACGAGGCGCCGGTCGAGATCGTCCCGGGCCTCTTCCTGGGCAACGCCTCGCACAGCTGCGACTCGCGCGCCCTTCAGAAGTACAACATCAAGGTGAGTCCGGACCGGCACCGCCCCGTCCCGCACGACCCCGTCTCTGTCCTCGTTGCTAACGCTCCTTTCGTCCCTCTCTCTGCAGTACGTCTTGAACGTGACTCCGGATCTTCCCAACGTCTTCGAGGCCTCCGGCGGCATCCAGTATCTGCAGATCCCCATCACCGACCACTACTCGCAGGACCTGGCGATGCACTTCCCGGCCGCCATCAAGTTTATCGGTGAGTCCACCCACATCCCCAAGTGCCTGCCGAATACTTTGCTAATGTTGCATTTTCTTCGTGACCCTTGCAGAGGAGGCTCGTTCGAAGAACTCGGCCGTGCTGGTTCACTGCCTGGCAGGCGTGTCACGCTCCGTCACCGTCACCCTCGCCTACCTGATGCACACGCGCGCCCTCTGCCTGAACGACGCGTTCACCCTGGTGCGCAACCGCAAGCCCGACGTCTCGCCCAACTTCCACTTCATGCAGCAGCTCCACTCGTTCGAGCGCCAGCTGCACCTCAGCCCCAGCGAGTGCTGCGCGATGGACGAGGGCAGCTCGGCCGCGACCGCCGCAACGGCGCTGGCCACGATGGCGACAGTGACGGCGACCCTGGCCGCCGGGCCCAACAGCCGCTGCTACCCGACGGCGCGCGCCTCGAAGTTCACCTGCAACTGCATCTCCAGCGACTGCAAATGCCTGCAGACGGGCGGCTTCATGGCGGCCCAGCTCGGCAAGGCCACCGGCATCTCGCCCGACTCGGGCATCGAGTTCGACCGCTGGACGCCCTCCGACGCGGGCCTCAAATGAGATCAACTGGTGGGAAAGAGTTTTGTGCTGCCTCCGAACGGCGATGGCGTTGGTGGCGCCGGTTGCGAGTCGCCGCCGGCCGCTCTGAACGCCAACGACAACGTGTCGCCGGCATCGACGACCTCCTCGTCCACCTCCACCACCACCGCCGAGGCGGTGTCCGTCGTAGAGGTTCTCGCCCCGGAAGCCACTGCCACTGCCACAGGCTCGGCAACGACGACGACGCCCGGCTTCGCGGAGGCACCTCAGGAACAGGACGAGCACACGGTTGAGGGCGAGTGCGAGGGACCGGCGCCGGACCGTACGGACAACTGATGAGGCGACGCAGGCACCGCAGGGGACGAAACTTTTTTCCTACTCGATTGGTTGATGGATTGAAAGGGGAAAGTGAAGCATTGGGAGATCCAGAAGGAGAAGCAGAAGGAGGAGCAAATCTTTTTTAAGTCTAGTTTTAAGTTATTAAAGAGGAAGTAGCGAAGACGATGCCGGAGAAGAGGAAAACACAAAATTTGTTATGAAAAATTGTTGGTTGCTAATTTTGAAGAAACCTTTGAAGAAACTATGAACTATTCATTAAAACTTACGTACGTATTTGTAAATGGCTAACAAATTTATATACTACTTATATACTATATATATATATCTATATATATATATATATATGTATATATATATTTATGTGGAGAAATAAAACAAAAGGAAAGAGCAAAATATTTTTAAATGTAAGAAAATAAACAAATATTTTATGCGCAAATTTAACGTATTATAAAGTGCAACAAAACTAAAAAATATTAAATTATTTTATTGTTGAATTGCAAACACCCATACACATTGTACACACAAACATTTATACACAAACACATGTATTATGTATTAAAGCAAGAAGAAACTCTGAACAAAAGAAGTGAAACAAACAATATTAATAAAGAATGGAAAAAAACGTCACAAAATACACACAAAGTCATTCTCTGATCAAGTTTTAATTCGAGTCCGTATTTAATTTCGAAACGGAAGAAGAACACATTTTGCTATTGATTAAACTTGTTGTGGCCACTTTAGGGCCAGGCCAGCAATCGATCGTACTTCGAGGCCAGGTTTTTGGGATACTGGAAGGTGGAGTCGTGGCCTCGAAGAATGGAAAACTTTCCACTAGTCAGGACTTTTTAAAAATCAAGAGTGAAATTTTGAAACAAAGAAATTTTAGATAAAATTTGGATTTTGCAAATGTTTGCTTGAATATTGCAGAGGTTTCAGAATCATTTTTGTTATCGAACTTTTGATAGAACACATTTGATAGGTAACCGGTAACCAATTATAAATAACCTGAAACTAAATTTTAGATTTTGCCGAAACAACAAATCCAAGTGACCAAACATTAAAACTAAAAGAAATATTTTACTACACATATTAATAGAAGCGTTCGAATTGCAGTTGGGCCTCGGTCTAGGGTTTTGCTAAAAGCAATCACCAGTTGACCAGAGTTTCACTGAGAATCGAAGCGAATGCGATGTTTAGGAGTTTGTATTTTGAATATAAACACGTATTGTATATTTTTTGTCCAAAACCCTGAATGGAGCGGAGAACAACGAATAAGGTAGTGTTGAATTTTTTGGGAAAGTCGTGGGAACTCCTTGGAGCGAGGAGAACCAAGTAATTGAGTCGAGCAAATGTTAGACATCAGGTGAACAGAAATTTCAAGGGCTGTGCTAGAAACATAGATTTAGTAGAAAAATTGAAGATACCCAAAACCCAATAATGCAGTCGAAGTTGACACATTTTACCACTTAAATGAAAGCATAAAAACGCAACGTATTTTTATTGACACTCAAGCATTTATAGAGAATTTTTAATGAATTAACACACAAGAGCGACAGAACATTTTGAGAACACTTAGAGAGCGGCTGTTAAATGTTGCAAACAAATTGTTTCTAAGCAGTTATTGATTGGTATGTCAGAAATAAAGCGAAATTTCTAATTAGGAAGCAAGAAACGAGTATGTCGAGTTCGTTGCTTAAGTCTTTCGTCTTGTTCCACAATTTGTGCAAGTTCAAACCCAGGGCATTGAAGTTTATGTGTTGTAGGAACAAATGAAGTAATGTGTACTTGTTAGTTGCGCCCGTGACGATTGACGAGAATTCTCATCCGATACTTATGAAATCAGTATAAAGAAAGCATACACACAAATATTTATTATACAGAGAAATGTAAGTTATTCCATTTATACGAGAGCTTCGTATTTAAGAAAATATTTGTAGCAAATAAGAACGTGCAAATGAATTTTAAGCTGCATTCAGAAAACAGAAAACAAAAGTGAAAACTAAACCAAACCTAATACAAATTTAGCAAACTAAGAACACAAATTGTCAAAATTTTAAAGAAACCCCTAAATAAATCGTAACTAAAAACATATCTCGCTTTTAATTCACCCAGAAAAATCACGTTTAAACTGTGCGAAATATATTTATTAACGCAAATGAATTCAAAGTTAAATTCCTGGACAAGATAGCAACGGATGGTTTCCTACATTAGTTAGACAAACAATTTATGGCAATACATTTTCCTAAATGTAAAATTATTGCTTGTTCCGGTTTACAACTAGCACGATAGAACACACATTATTTAAATTAAAACACGAATTGAGAACAGCAATCGCTAAAACTAGACATATTTTTGGTTTGTATACTTTTCGTCAGAATGTGCTAAATGATTTTGGTTAAATGCCTTCAGCCGCAGTGGAGCGGCGTGGTGAGTAGTGAATACTTCAATATGATTCTCTAAAAGATATTGTCAACGTCGAATGATTGGTTGAGATATTCGGCAGGTGCTTTTCTACTTTGGTACGCGTCCCCGTTTAGAGACCCTTATTGAAGTAGACACGCTTCGGCACCAGGCCCTTGGTGTTCTTCTCCATCTCCTTGTATTGCTCCGACTCGAATGACTTCATCGTGGAAGTACTGAGAGAGCTGGAAGGGCAACGCGATGGATAAGTAAACGCACTAGTCGCAGATTTGCCGCAACTTACCAAGTCTGTGGGAACAGGCTGCACGAAGTCGGAACCATGAACAGAAGGCTGGACAAGGGAGGTAATTGTTGTATTCTCTCAAACTATGCAAAACCCAAAATACTCACAAGCAGCCGACCAGTGCCGTCTGGAAGGGCGCGTTGAGCCAAGCGACTCGCTTGTAGAACGGATACCGCTCGACCTTCTGCATGATGATGGGCAGGATCATCATGCCGGGCGCAGCCATGAGGATGCGCGAGAGCACCACCTGGCTGATGCCCTTGACGGCGGCCACGCGGCTCCTGCCCACGACGTTCCCGTTCTCGTCCTTGACCTCGACGCCGTTGATGATTTCGTTCTGACGCATGAGCGGAATGTTGACGCAGTTCGCCGCGGCGACGGCGGCGAAGGGCACGTAGCGCTGGAAGATGGGCGAGGCCCGCTTGCCCCAGAAGCTCTTGCAGCCCAGCGCCGCGACCAGGGCCGAGCTGGTGGCCGATACGTAGGCGACGCCCAGCTGCGTCACCGACGTGGGCGAGTTGGCGTTGCGATTGGTGTAGTTGACCACGGCGTTGAACGACTGGTTGATGAACTGCCAGAGGACAACGGCCGGCACCGTGCGGTAGAACGTCAGCATGCCGCCCGTGATGAGCATGCCGCCGGGAACCTGCGGGCGAACAAGAGGACGACCAACGTGAGCCGGGCGAAATGGCTAGATAAATAGTGAATCAGGCGGGAGAAATGCAGCCGCCAAATTCCTCGCGTTCGTTTCAACGACCGACGACGTCACGCGAGCCGTAGTCGCTGCCAACGAACGCGGCCCCATCGAGAACTAAGAATAGACCCGGCACGCTATCAGGAGGGCGCGTCTAGCGATCGCCGCCACGTGCGCGGTCCAAACAAACTTTCGCTAGCGGAGGGAATCACCTGAAAACTCATGCGTCCCGTCACGTTCTGCAGCTCCCCGGTGTCCGGGTGGAAGGCGGACGTGTAGAGCTTCATGGCGTACTTGACGCCCTCGCGGGTGGTGCCGGCGGGCTCCTTGCCCTGGCGGTACTGCTCCACCAGCGCCTTGGCCTCCAGCAGCCGCTCGTTGGAGCACACCACGGTGCGCGGGTCGGTCATCCAGGCGAAGTGCCTGAAGCGGCCCGCGAAGGTGCTCAGGTCGTACAGCGGCCGGTCGACATTGATGCGTCCTGCAAGCAGCGAGGTCAGTCAGTGGGAGGCGCGTCAAAGGACGACGATTGAGTTACCCTCGGTCTGCATCGCGTCGTTTCCAGAGATCCAATTGAGATTGCGGTTAGATAATAGAGCTGCGGCCGCTGTTCCGGGCAATTACGTAAGTGGGCGGCTTCTCGGGTCCACGATCTGTGGCTGGCGCAGTCTGCTCGTTCCAACGTCTCCTGCATGTGTGGAGGAGAAATCAAATGAGTACGGACCAGTGGCGGACCTCGAAGCGGTTGAAGATTGAGCGGAACACCTGAACTGTCTTCCTGTCTTTCCAAGGGGACAATTTAAGCAAACTGCAACGTTCTTGGCCGGCAGCCAGAAGACAGCGAATCGCTCGGTACTCACCGGAAGGCGTTCGGAATGCGTCTTTGCAATTTTTAAATTTGAGAAAACTTCTCACACACACACGCTAGCAGAGAGACGTCCGCGGTTGTCAGCAGTCGGGAAATAAACAATAGTTTTGCACAAAATTACTCAGTAGCCTTCCAATATGGAGAGCGAGAGTTCTTTTTTGTTTACGGCGCACGCCGCTGTCAGAATCAGCTGTCGCATTTTTTCTCTACACCATATTCACAATAGATCCAGTCACACGCGATATATTGTGCAACACCACGAATTTCTTAATAATATTTTGCCTCATATTTTTAATAAAAGATTGGTATAAATAATTGAAATTTAAATTTGCGAGGAGTTATCCCCGTACTGTATATATTTAATAAATAATTTCAAAAGATTCCACCTCGAAGCTAAACAGAAATTTATCGCATGCGATTTTTCTCTCCCAGTCAGCTGATCGGTCTGACATGACAGCCAATCGTCGTCGTCTTCGTGCTTTGTTTTGTTTACTCGCTTCGTGCGTTCCTCCTGCATTCGCATTTATCGTCTCTTCTGCTTGTGTTGCGTTGTTACTTGTTCCTCAGCTGCGTCTTTCTCACATAATTTGTGTTTGGAAATTTGCATTATTTACGAAATTCTTGCACTAATTAAATTGCTTTCGGTCGATTGTATAATTGGTTTGTGCTCGCGATTTTTCTACTGTTTGTGTGCGATTCATTTTGGACGAAGCGATGTGAAGGCCGCTGCCGCTGGACCCGTGGACTGTCACCGACAGCCGCTTCTCTCAGCCGACCAAAGACCGATCGACCGCCTCTCCGCCGACGCAGACGTCTAGTGCAGTATAACAGGATTAGCAACCGGAATCGCACCCGCACACAGATTTGGAGAGCGACGAGATCAAAATAGGAGACAAATCGAATCGCAGCGCCAGACGGAGACGGAGAGACGAAAACTTGTTGCGCTGCCGCGCCGCGCCCTCGACGAATCCAATTAATGGCGAAACTCGGGCTTCTTCTGGCCGCGTTCTGGAACCTTCACCTGCTCACACATGTCGCGCATACCGCCAACGTGCTGGCCGTTTTCCCCAGCGTCTGGAAGTCGCACTATCTGTTCGGGCGGAGTCTCATGCAGCAGCTGGCCGAGCATCACAACCACTCCGTGACGCTTCTCAGCCCGTACGATAGTGGCGACGACGCCCCATCTGCACTCGCCGACAACATTCGCGAGATACGCATACCGGGCCTGCAGGAGAACTGGCTCGACATGGATCTCAGCTTCAATGTGGAACAAATCCGGCAGAAGTCCACCATGGAGCGCTTCACCCGCCTCTTCTACGCGGGCACCACGAACGTCGACCTGCTGCTGAGCGATCCCCAGGTCACGCGGTTGCTCCAGAGCGGCGAGCAGTTCGACCTGTTGGTCGTCGACCTCTTTCTGAGCGACGCGCTGCTCGGGTTTGTGCTCGGATCTGTCCCGATTGCCTCCCAACTCATAATCAATTGTGTCTATTTTCCAGTTTGGCCTATTATTACAAAGTGCCAACGGTCGTCGTGAGTCCGAACGGCGCCAACACTTGGCTGAACCAGATGAACGGAAATCCGCAGAGCTCGGCGCTGGACCCGAGCAATTTCCTGCCCTATTCGGAACGCATGACCACCTGGGAGCGCTGCGTCAACACCCTAATGGTGTTGTTCGAGAAGCTCACCTACAAGTTAGCATCACACTGAGTTCATTTGCATTGTGCTGATTCAATTAACATCGTCTGTTCCGTTTCAGCTTCTTTCACATGATCTCGCAACAAGCGATTTACGTGAAGCATTTCCAGTCCCTCTGCCAGGGCAACGACAGAGATCCCCCGCTGCCACATCATCGGGAGCTGACGAAGAACCTGAGTCTGGTGCTTCTGAACTCCCATCCCGTGGTTCAGTACCCCCGCGCCTATCTGCCGAATATGATGGAAATCGGCGGCTCGCACCTGCAGCACGACATGTTGGAGTTGCAACTTCCCCAAGTATATAGAATTGTGCATATTTCTCTTCCTTATTTGATTAACCATCAACTGTCTTCTAGTACCTGGACAGTTTCATCTCCGGCGCCGCGGGTGGCGTGATATACATGAGTCTGGGCGCCAACCTGCGCACCGTCGACTTGGCTCGCGAAAAGCTGGACGCCCTGCTGCATGTCTTCGAAACGCTGACTGACATGCGTGTCCTCCTGAAGTGGGAAAGTGCTTGGGTCGACGAGCAGCTGCCGCCAAATGTGTTTATCAGCGACTGGTTTCCGCAACAAGCCCTGCTTGGTAGCTAAAATCTCATAATTGCAAAGAATTCGCCATTCAAGCTATTTATAATTTTTGCAGCACATGACAATGTGAAGATATTCATCACCACGGGAGGAGTGATGAGTGTCATTGAGGCCATCGAATCGGCGACGCCGCTGCTCATGATTCCCATTTACCCCGATCAGGAGGTGATGGCCAGGCGACTGGAGCAACAGGGCTGTGCCCTTGTTTTGCCCTTCGAGTCGCTGGGCTACAGTGAGATTTTGAACGCAATCGAAACCGTTCGGTCGAACGCCTCGTATGGCGAGCGCGTTCAGCAACAGCGCCTCTTGCTGCACGACTCCTTCGGCGCTCCGGCCTCGAGGGCGGTGCACTACATGGAGTTGGTGATGAAGACCGCGGGCGCAGATCACCTCAAGTCGCACGCCAACCACCTCGGCTTCCTCCGGAGCGAGCTCGTTGACGTGTTGCTCATCCTACTTGCCGGCGCGTCCTGCATCATCGCGGTGCCATTTCTTGTAACTTGTTGTATTTTAAGAAAGTCGTATCTTAGTAACGTAAGCAACCTGACCGAACGCGTCCCCCTGCGAGTGGCAGCAGGCGGCGAGCGAGCGGGAGCCGGAGATCAGTTGGTACGTCGTCGACGTACGTCCACCTCTGCCTCGGGCTCGTCCAGCTCGTCCTCCGGCTCACCGGGCGGGACGCTGAAGCAAAAGCAGAAGCCGAAGCGCGATTCGCAGTCCTCGCAGCCAAGCGACTGAGGACGGCGCTGCCTGGAGACGGGTGCTGGGGTTTCGAGAGGAAGGAACTTCTTCCTGAATGTGGGTCGTACTTAAGTATATTTACAGCGAAGTTGTCACAAAGTGAATATTTGTGTGTTTGTTCTCGTTTTAACGTTTGATTTCCCGCATAGAGTTAGTTCTCAATGTTCTCGTGTGCCGGCGAATAACGTTTGGTTTGATTATGTTTAAGTCAGTCAGTGTGATCGAAATTGCCTACGCTATATATCAGAAAATATATCCTCATTTTATATGCTTTCACTTTAAGAACATGCCCTAGTTTTCGTTTCGTTCATGTGGCGCCGGTGTCGAGAGCTCCGCGGAGGACTCAAAGCAGACAATGGCGGAGGGCGTAAATTCGAGACTGGCCTTTGTGCGGAGCGGCGCGTTGCGTCGCCGGATTGAAAGCGAGTTCGCGTGCGCACTCATTACAGTTAATTACGACGGAGGCACGGCGGAGAAGGAGCCGAGATGTGGACACATGATGTGGATGTGTGTGCATCGCATGCACGAGGAGGGTTGGCGCATAATGAAGTCAGCTGTTGGCTTCCTTTCACTCCCCACACATGCACACACAGTTCTGCGACCGGACCAAATGGGAGTCTCAGCGAGTGGATGTGGAAGCGGATTCGAAGTGGCTGGCATTTGCATATCCTGTGCATCGGGCGCATCCTGTGCAACATGTTAATTAAGTGAATCGCATTCGCATACATAATTTGCATTTTCATTGCATGCTTTTAGGAGCCCTCTAATAAAAGGCAAACAACTTGGCGCCATTGCGCTTTGAGCTCCGTTCGCTCCGCCGTCGTGGCGCGTCGTCCCATCGTCAGTTGGTGGTGCATCACCGCCGTCCCCCCACCCCTTCCACTCACCACCTCATACGCCCCTCTCCGGCACTCGTATCGTTTATTTCAGCGCTCTTTCATGGCACAGAACATTTACTGTCAACAGAACGTACGTCTCTCGTGCCTTTCTGTCCACCCACCCATTCGAACTCTCCCTCTCTCTCTCTCTCGCGGCCTCACCCACTACTCGCGTCTCTCTCTCGCTACTTTGATGTCCGCCCGGCTCGCTGCAGACGGGACACGCGCGGGTTCACCAGTCAGCCGTACTTCGCGTCAATTCGAGGATCTTTCCGGAAGGAATGTGCGATTATGGCGATTATGGAGAGAGTCTCCAGCGACGGGGCGGGGGGGGGTCCTCGCTGTCCATGACAACCTCTCTGAATTGTTCACAGCAGAAATAAAAATAAGCAGGAAAAAAATCGGAGGGCAGTTAAAGGAAGAGTTTGGTCCTCGGAACAGCTTCTCAATGGATCTTGTTCCGAGGGAGAGCCTCGAAGCCTCCACAAAGACAAAGGATAAACTCCTCGGGAGCCGTGGAATCTGCTCCTTAGAATTCGCATTCATTGTCTTCCCTCCAGCGAGGAAGTTGGGCTGTCAACTGCAGCTCCGTCGCAAGTATGTCATCATTACAATGCATGCAAATGCCTCCCTCCTCCTTCGCCCACTCGCAGCCACCCCAGTATCCATATGTGTTTCTTCCCCACCTCCACCACATCCATTTCGTTTCCCCACCCAGCCAGACTTCGCGTTGTGCAGACGCCGTGCAAATTGTTTGTCTTTTGTTTTCTAATCTAGGCACAATGGAAGGATGCTAAATTAGCTTCCTCCACGGCGCATCCTTTGATTGCACAGCGAGACGCGTGCTCGAGAGCGCGTCGAGGAATCCTTAATGCCTCATCCCCTACCCCACCCCTCATCCCATCGCTCTTTGCCAAACTCGTTTCCCGCCGAAGGACAGCGAAACAGAAGAAGAAAAGCATGCGCCGTCGAAGTTCGAGAATTGCGAATTTCTAATGGAATGGAATGGAGAATAAAAGTAATTATTTCGCGATAAAACATCAACAGTTGCTGACGCCACCGTTGACAGGTCTTGCATTTTCCTTAATTAAGTTCCATTAATGAACCCGCCTGGGGTGGAGCGGATCATCGGGGACGGGAGCGGGCCGGGGCTGGGGTCGGGAGCTCAAAGCCAACCGCATGCCATGTCGGCGGCTCCACCGCAAGATGCGCTTGACGGCCCCCATTCCATTCCAACCCGTCCCGTCCCGTCCATACCCATCTCATCGCATTGCATCGCACCGCATCGGAGGCGATGACAGTTGCTGCAACATGCGGCGACGGCGATGTCGTTGTCGATGACGGCAATGACGACGATGACGGCGATGTTGCGGCTTCGACCGATGTCGTCGTCGTCGTCATCGTCGCTGTTGTCGTTGTTGTTGTTGCTAACGATGCCGACGACAACCTCGACCGAACGGCGGCCACGACCACGACGATGATGATGAGAAAACTTTAATGACTCCGCGCGGAATGCGAGAGGCTCCGGTTACGACGCGCCGTTGAGGGTTTTCTGCGATGGCGACGGGGCGACGTCGCCGCCGATCACGCTGAACTTGAGGCGGATCGGAGGCAGTCGATCGCACGGACGGACGGTTGGACAGATGGACGGACGACGGCGGCGATCGCAGAAGTCACGGGCCATCGGATCCTCCGAGCGCAACCGCAAGCTGGCTCCGATTCCGCGAGACGATAGCGAGAAGAAGTCATCGGGAAACAGTTCTCGGCTGCTCTATTGACAGATTGGTCGGCCGTCTCCGCGGAGGAAGGCCTTTCAGATGTCGCCCCCCGTTACGCGGGCCAGCGAATGGCGTCATCACCGTGGTCGTCTTCGCCTCCGTCATCGTCAACGAGCCTGTCATCGCCATCAAGCGTCGGCATTGCTTTCATCGGGCACCACCAGCCTCGCGCCGCCCCGCCCCTCTCCTGTCTCCGGGTAATCGTATCCTTTGAACTCCTAAAAGTGCATCCTCAGCCGCGACGACGGTGGGCATATAATGAAAGATGTCATGGGAAGGAGACGAACAAAAACAAATAATAACACAGAATAACATGACAGAGCCAACAGGAGGTGGGGGATGACGAAGAGTGAGCGGCAGGGAAGGGCGGAGAAGAGAACGAGACAAAGAGACAAACGCAGAATAGCAGAGAGAGCGAGTGGGGCCAGAGACTGCCGGTGGAAGCCATCGACAGGGGGATAACGAGACGTGGCTCGGGCGAGAGCGAGAGCGAGGAAGAGTCGAGAGGCTGACCTGGCTCCGTGGGCTGCCAGGAATTTCGTTTGTGGCTTCTCGTCGACGTCCAGCTCGGCGTCCTGGGTTCCGAATCGAATCGGAGGCAGGGGGAAGGAGGCCGAGGTGGCGATGCCGATGTCGTCGGCCGGCCGCCGAGGGCATGCGAATCTCAGGACCCAGGGGCCCCGAGGCCGACCCGTTGTCCTCGCATCGATTGCCGGTTGCCGGTCAGTTCCGTGTCCTCCGGTTGTTGTTGTCGTTGTCGTGCTGTTGTAGCAGTGGCTTTATTTATTTGCATGTCATCGTCCTGGCCGTCAGGAAGGAAAGCGATGCAATCGATGGTTTCAGCTGCACAGGCTGAAGAACAGAAGTAAAGAAAGGGAGGACAGAAGGAGAGAAGAGAGAAGAGAGAAAGAGAAACAAAATGTGGGACACACGGCTCGGATGCTGCACATGACCATCGGACCCTCTGAGGACCGAGGGTGCGATGACCCGGGAGGCGATTGAGCTGCGGAATGAAGTCGATCCTTGACTCCTTTGTCTGTCCCTCTCTCTCTCTCTCTCTCTTTCTTTCTCTCTCCCTGTCGTCCGTACTGATGTAAAGTGTTTCCATTTTCCACAGAAATTTAATTTTCCGCCGAATCAGATGGCATGGCATAACAATGAAAGAGAACTCGCTCCTCCGGTTGTTAAGAAGAGGCAAAGTAAGAACAAAGATCAGGAAGAGCAGGCGAAGAAGGGGTTGGCGAGGGGCCGATGAAATGAGGAGAAAATTGCGATGCATCTCCAAATGACAGATATTTGTCGTCTTTCCGCCGAGCAACGGCAACGGCAACCCCGACCCCCGCCTCCTCCACTCACACTCACAACTCCTTCCACTGTTGTGGCTCCCGCTTCTTCTACTTCTGCTCGCTTTTCGTCGTCTTCGTTTGCTCGAATGCAATTTTCATTTGGAGTTTGCAGTTGTGGTTGTTGTTGTCAGTGTTAGCATTGTTGTTGTAGTTGTTGCTTTTGTTTCTGCTGTGCATTTTCAATTTTCCGTGTCGCTTTCCACCACGCATCATCCACTCTTCCTCTTCCTTCCTCACTCGTCACTCGTCTCTTCCTTCCTCTTCTCCACCGGGTTTGGTTCGTCTTTTCCATTTCTTTGCTGACTTGTTGGTGGTGGGCGTTGTTGTAGTTGTAGCAGCAATAGTTAGTGCTCGTGTTGTTCGTGTTGTTGTTGTTGTTGTTGTTGTGTAATTGCACACATTCACACGCTCGACTGCATGCGATTTGCATGCATGTGTAGCGATTGTTGTTGTTGTTGTTGTTATTGTCCTCCACCTACCATTGGCGCTGATTGTTGTGCTCGTGGTGCTGCTATTGTTGTTGTTGCTATGGTTGTTGTTTGCACTTCGCACTCACATCAAGTTTAATTATTTTTGCAATGCCGTTGGTTGTTGTTGTCGATACGGCCTTCCTTCTCCATCGCCCTGTCCTCCATCATTCGTCGCTTTCATCTTTTGCCGCCGAAATTCATTTCCCTACGCCTCCCTCCCACCCTTCCTTCCTTACACCTCCTCCTCCGCGGGGAACCCTTTTTTGCTGAACCAACCCCTTCCCTCCCCCTCGGCCTTCGATTCGTGTTTCATTTGCCTTTGCTTTCGCTTTCGCCGTTTGATGTCGGACGTCGGCGTGACTACGGGTGGGGTTGTGTGTGTGTGCGTGTCGTGCTTGCGTGCGTGGGAAGGACTTGGATCGGCTGTCGGCCATTCGTTCAGGAAATCTCGGCCTTCGTCCATTGTCCGTTGTCCTGCTCGCGCCCATGCCCATTCGTCTCTCCTTGGCGCCGCTCAGCAGGCGTATGCGTAACATGCTACAACTTCCTGCACGCCTCGCCCTTCCGGTTCCGTCTCCGTCTCCGGCTCCGGCTCCGTCACCAGCTCCATCGACTCGGACCCGGGCTCGCCAAGACGCCCGTGCTGCTTACCGATAACATTTTAATCGAAAACGAGTCCTTTGAACCACGGCCAGTCGGAGGCAGATGAATAGAAGGCTCTTTCATCGGAGATCAAAGGATTCGCCACTCAGGAGGCGCCATCTGGAGCCCACTTTGGCCACTGCTTAACAAATATTCGCCTGCCCGAGGTCGAGGGTGGACCGTGGAAGAGATTAAAGGCATTAAAGCGATTTGCCTGGAAATTATGTCGAATATTTTTAATGAGCTAATTAAAATTAAAGCCCCGGCCAAATGAAGTCCGCACAGTCATACACAGAACTGCCGGCTGGCCAGGTGGCGTGGAACGAGGTGGAACGGAGGGCGGAACTGCGTGGGAACGGAACGGAATGGGCTGGAACGGCATCGGGTTAATTTGAATATTGGCCCAGTGGAAGGCGATTCTCAATCAAAATTATAATAATCGACGCGCACCCTTGAATGGCTGATTAATGAGTTTAAAACTCGCCCCCATCGCTCGCTCGCTAATGACGGTGATAAAGGATTTTTTCAATTGGAGCTCAATAAAAAAACAAAAACACACAAAGCACAAAGGGTAATGATTCATTTTTTGTTCGCAAATTTATGAAATTAATAAATAATTCGTTGTAAAAATTGAAACTCGCAGCGATGGCGAATTAATTATTTTTAAATACAAATAAATTGATTGCGACGGCAGGCACAATAAAAGCGACAACAACGAAAACAAAATCCTCCTGAACAACAAAAGCCATCGAACGATAAACAATACAACAACTGGGACAACAATAGCTTTAACAACAACTACAACAACAAACGTGGTTATCGTGGCAGAGGAAACTTTATGAAAGCGAAAATTGACATTTGTGAGCGCGCATTTTGTTTCAAATTAAATTTAAAATGCGTGAATGTTTATAAAACACACAGTCGCACTCACTGCCATAAATTGCATAAAGTGTTCCCCCGTTGTTGTTGTTGTTGTTGTTGTGGCTTCGCTGTCGCTTCTGTAGGCGAATGTTGTTGTGCCTCCTGTTGTTGCTGATGATATGAAAATTATGAGCAGCTGTCGGGCATGTTGTCGCTGTTGCCGTTCTTTTGTTGTTGCATTTGTTGTTGTTGTTATTGTTACCACTGCGGTTGTTTTCCCTCTGCCACGCCCCTCCCTCGCCCTCCCTCGCCCCTGCGGTTGAGACTTTTTACGAGTTGGCAACATTTAAATGCAATTAAGAATTTCGCGTGTCATAATTTTTTTCACAAGGCGAAACCAACAAAACATCGTCAACAACAACGTCGCCCCATTCACAAAAACACTGCTAATGGGTGCCAACAACAACAATTAAAACTGCAACAACAATAGCGAAGAACAGCAGCTGTGCAAGGGAGATAGAGCGATCGTGTTTGCTGATAGGACGGGAGATTTTCGAGGAATTTTCACATGCAACACCGAATGGACTCGGGGCCCATTTGAGGCGGCCTGGGATGGCGGAATACGGATTTTCGGAATATCGTTATCAAGTGTCTGAAAGGAATCGCTCGGGAAGGAAACGGAAGTGGATTCCGGGACGGGAGCAAATGAGCTGGTTTGTAAGATGTTAATGAAGAATTTGCTGTTGACTTTCCCTCGCACTGGGACTTCGTTCCCTGAGCTTTGAGGCGATAAAATAACCGGTTATTTGGTGACCTTACACAAAAGTAACCAACTAAAGCATTGCACCGATTACTTAAATGATTTGCACACTCGAGTCATGAAAAGTAAAACAAGTTACAAAATTTGTTTGTTTTTTATGAAATTTTATGGAATATTCACTTTCCATTGGAAGCCCAGAAAATCCCATTCATACCGTCCACAGAACCGACTACCCATGCACGCATTCCCAAATAACCACATCGAGTGCGTCGCTGGCAGCGAACTCGGAGACGAGGGAATTCATTTTCATTTGCGCCCGAAAGTCACACAAATGATGAGTTACTTTGAAGACTGGCGGCCTTTCATGTCGCCGCTCCTCCCAGGGAGAGGAGGGCAGTTGACGACAGAGAGCAGTGACAGGACGAGGCGCGGGGTGCGGGCTGCGGGCGCTGCTGCCGGTTCGCGGTTTGCTGCAATTGCGCGCGTTCCCAGCGACGACAGGAAACTCGCGGCTTCCCGCAGAATGACACAACGGACCTGGCGAGACGAGGCGGAGACGAGTCGAGTCGGAGACCGGGACAAGGACAACGTTCACAATGAGTCGTTGCTCGGGGTTGGTACCGAGAGGAGGGGAGCGACGAGAAGCCGGCCGAGTTCCTCCGGGGATGGCGGGTTGAGTGGTCGGGGTTGCCTCGCTCAAAGCGCTTCTTTCGCTCATTTTCATGTGGAGCCACTTCAAAGGCAATTTGGAGGCTCCCGCGCTTTGTCTTCGCCGCCCTGCCGCCCTGACTCCCGCCAACCCTCGGCCACAATGTGCAACTTAATCGCCGACATGTCGGGGGGCGGACGTCGTGATGCAGTGCAGCGTGCAGAGCGGAGTGGGTGTGGTCGAGGGGAAGGAGGGTGTGCGGGGCGGGACAAGGTGGACGAGCATCCGCCAGATTTGACGAATTTGTTTTTTGAACGAGTCTTCATCGCCCCAGACAGACAGGCAGCCGCTCCGGATGTGGGACTGGACTAGTGGGAGTAGACGGGACAGGACCAAGACGAGGGCGTGGTCGAGGGCGCGGCCGCGGCTGCGGACGCTGATGTGGATGTGGATGGCGACGGCGGTGCTTCACGACATGTTCGCTCAGCTGCCGGGGATGCGCCCAGCACTTTATTCCCGTTTTTATAGTTGCTGCTGCTGGGCGCACGTCGTGGCTTTGATTGGAGCACAGAAGGTTTTGAAGAGCTCACGAGCTCGCCCTTCATTGTGTGGGCGGTACAGGAACCGGCCAAGGGCCCATAAAGGATGAGAGGAATGGTTTGAAGGAATCGCGTGGAAAGGGAATTGTAATGCCCAGCCTTTGAAGAAAAACTTTGAGGAACAACCTTCGCCTGGAGGAATTGGAACGCAAACAACTTTACGAGATTTAATTGTTGGCTGATGGAGACCCTCAAAGAGCCGAGGGAATACTCTTGATGTCTTCGAATCCTAAAACCTTCCGACGAATGGCCGCGAGAAGTCGGATCTCGTCGTAAAGTACAAAGTTATCTCCCTCGAGATATGATATTCGAAATCCGAGCGCTGGTTCAAATTCAGATGAAGTCGAGTCGCGAGAAGGAGGGCGAGCGGTACGTTGTGAGGTCCACCGCTTAATGACCACTAATAACGATCATTAGACTACGTCGACTACCGATATCGAGGGTTCAAGCGACTCTCTCCCTACCTCTCTCTTCTCTCTCGCTGTCCGGCATCCTTTGCGGTCTCTCTATTGGTTTTAATGGACTGTTTTTTTCTATCTGCCTGGGAGTTTCAGAACCGTCGCTAACAACAGCAACAACAACAGCCTCATTGACAGAGCAAAGCAGAGGGACTTGTTGTTGTTGTTGAGATGCTCTTTGAAATTGCGGCGGAGATGAAAGTTACATGTTCCAAAGTGGATTTCCCTCCATCTTCTCCGTCCTCTGTTCCGTTCTTATTCCCCTCCGCCACTCGTAAAAGGCTCGATTAGCAGTGTAAATTAATATTTCGTCTCGCTCTCCTTCTCCTCCCTTTTCCCTCCACCAACAGTTCTCTCTTTTTTCTCTCTCGTTTTGTATCCTTCCCCTGGCGTGTTTTGACTTTGAAGTTCAAGTGGAATGGAATGAAAACATTTTATCGCCCTTCTTCTTCTTCCTCTGCTTCGTGTTGTTGTTCTTCCTGCTCATGTTGTTGTTGTTGTTATTGTTGGACTGCTAACAGATTCGTTGCATAAAGGAGACATAGCGAAAGATATGCAAATTAGATCTCTTGAGCAGGGAGGGAGGGAGATAAATAGGAAAGGTGATAAAGAGCAAAACACGGGGGAAGGATTGAGCAGGATCAAAGGACAGCGAATAGATAAAGATATTTTATAAATGGTCACTTGTTGTGCGATTTCACTGGAGCTGAATTGGCGGCTTCACATTTCGAAAGCCTCGCATAATTGAATACGGATACGAAATATGAGGTTACATTTTATTACATTTAATTCGGATATTTAAAATATATGATAATATTACAGAAGAGCTTTGTGGGAGAAATAATAATGATAATGCAAATATCGTGAACTCAAATACAGTAATCGGCGTTTGTTCCCCAACGCCCACGGACGCCCATCACCTCCAGCTTGATGAACCGCAGACGCCCTGCCGAAGGGGTCCGCGATCAGAATCCATCACATGTTGTTGTAGTCGTTGTTGTTGTCGCTGTTGTTGTTGCAGCGATCAGTCGCAGTCTCATTGTCACAGAAATCTCTTTGATCTCGCTACGCCTCTCGAAGTCGTCCGAGTCCGAGCCCGCGGTCGCGTCCGGATTCGCGGCACTCATGAAGCCGTCAGCGGTTCGCGAGGCGAACAAATTGCGGTGCAGGAGGGAGGACGAGGAACCGGCGATCGGCGGCGAGGCGGCTGAGCGGAGAATGGAACGGCGCGGAAGAAGAGCAAATAATGATTTAATAAAACGCCGCCACGACAAAACGATCAGCGATCAGCGACGATCGGCGATCAAACAAAAGAGTGGCGTCGCCGCCACCACCACCGCCGGAGTCGTCGTCGCAGTCGTTGGCAGCGTCATCGTCGCGAACACTGGGAGGCGACGTCGGCGCTGGGCGCGCGCGTCGCCAGAGGCGTTGCGTGGCGAATGGATTCGACCGCACACGGAAAGCTGTTAAAAATGCACGCCCCTCGGGCACGAACGAGCGAGGCTGGGTGGCGCAGCGGTCTCGCAATTTGGCGGCCCGTTTGAAGTCCCGCCGGCCGTGGTCCCGGCCCGGCAACAGAGACAGAAACAACAAAAATCACAACAACAAACGGCGAAAAATAAGCACAAAAACCAACACCGAAGAGGAGGTCCACAGGGCGAACGAGGAGGGCCCAGAGACAGCGAGAGAGGGAGAGGAAGGCGAACAATTGGCAGCTTAAATCAACAGACGCAGACACGTCGAGGACCCGACGACGACCGGCGGGAAGGTCAACGGTCAGCTCGGAGCCGAGCCGTAGTTGGAGACTGAGTCGCAGTCGCGAAGTCGTGGACGTCGCCGATCGTCGTCGCGATATCGCCCTGGGAAGCGGCGTCGGACCTCGGACCTCGGACACTTGTGGCAGGCACGCGGGCATGCGCCGAAGTGGGACGTGAACGTGGACGGAGGCGTGCGGACCAGGCCTGGACATGGACATGGACGTGGTCGTGGACATGGACACGGACGGCGACGCGAACGTGGACACGACTCTTGACGTATGGCCGCGGCGAAGAACAAACGGCTCGGCGACAGGCGGCCCACATCCATCATCTTCATCTGGCGCGCCTGTCAGCAGACCACGAGCTCCGGAGCGGCCACGACGTGGGCAGCGTGTCGCAGGCAGGTGCCGCCGCCCCTCCTTCAATTCCCACTCAAACTCCCTCTCACTGTCTTGGGCCGCTGGTGCCAGGTCATCGCGGACGGACGCGGGGTTTGTGAAGCGAGCAGGAGGAGGAGCCAACGGACCCACCATCCCCCACCGCATCATAACCCATTAGGGCACCGCATCCAGGGCGATCGGTCCTGCCAACTGGGAGCCACCTGCGACACGGACATGGAGCGAACGCGGACGCGGACACGGATTCCCTTCCGCAAACACATGCTCCGCAAATTGTTAACCTGTGTTGCCAATTTCACAAGATGGCAATAAATCACCTCTAAGGTGCGCGCGAGCATCTTGCGACGTGCACCATCCGACCAACCAACAACAACAGCAATCACTACCGCCGACAAGAACAGCAATAACAATTCCATGAGCCACAGCAGTAACCAGAGCAAGAGCAACAACAGCAAGGAGCAACCTGAGAACAAGCAGTGAAGAGCGAAAGTTATCAAGATAAGAACGAGCAGAAGGAGCTCCAGGAGGAGGCGATGGAGTTGCGGGGAAGGTGGACCCAAAGGAGTAGAAGGACCAGGAAGCGATGCAGAAGGAAAAGAGGGAGGAGTGCAGAGGAGAAGGAAGTGCAGCCGAGAGATTCATTTGTTGCATCAGCAACATTTGCGCACACCTCCGCAGAGCCACGGTGCAGGGAGGCCGAGGCCAGCATGGGGAGCTGGAGAATAAAGGAGGAGGACCACGATGTCCGGGTTGAGGAGGAGTCGACGCCGGGCCCACGGGATGGGCCGGCCGAGTTGGTGGCATCCATTGTTGCCGTCTGCATGCGTCTAATAAAGACATTACCAGCGAACGGCACGTCGGGACAACAGTTTGGAGGGACGCGAGAAGTGGAAAACCTGGCATCGACATCGGCATCGGGCGTCGCCACCAGGCCAGACACCGGACGAGGGACGGACAGACAGAGGTTGTGAATGGTATCGACGGGACTTGGAAGTTCGACAGGAGGCAGGGAGCAGGAGGTCCCGCCAGACACTGCTGAATTATGGATTCACCATCGACGTGGAAGTGGAGTCGCCGACGGTCTGGCATCACGGGTCACGCTGCCTCACGTCACGTCACACCACGTCACGTCACCCCCACATCCACGCCATGTGCGGGACAGCGAGGAACAGATGCACGCGGTTTCGGGTTTCGACTTTCGAGTCCACTGGTCCGGCAGCCGCCTCCAGCGCAGCTCTAACGGCGGCTCTTATCTTTGTTGTAGGCTGCTGTTGCACATCGTTGTTGCTATGGTTGTTGTTGGTGCCGCCCTTTCCAGAGCCTAGCTCTGACCTCGGACCGCGGCGTCTGGCGCGGTCCCGATCTCAATACGCGGCAGGCGTTGCGATCGATCGCGCCTGATCCCCGCAACCCCCGCCTCCGTCGTCACCCCGTGTGGCCGCCTCCCTGGGGCGCGCGTTCACAGCTCCGTCGAACCCCGATCGAGTGCCGAGGGACGGTGGGACCGTGGACCGACGCATCGTGCTCGCATGGCCGTCCGTCCATCTGTCCGTCCAAACACCTATCTACCCGAGCGTCTCTCGCACACTCCGCCGAAAGCCGGGCTCAATTTGTAAAGATTGGGGAGGGGAAGCGAAGGAGGCGAATAGGGAAATTATAATTCGAAGGTGGGTCTCCAGCTGCTGCGGCATGGCGACTTTCAAGATTTGCCGATAATGTTATGGTTGTTGTCATAGTTGTTGTTATATTTTCCCCATTTCAGAGACTTTCAAAAAATCATTTGTTTCGCCGAACTGCGCTTGACTTCCACGTCCAATCTCCGAAGAGTTCAGGTTCGGCTCGACCCAAATATCGTCTTTATGGATCTTTATGGATCATGCAGACCATGGATATTCAATCAAGCGATTGTGAAACGCTGGCAAGACCGACGGTTCAGAGTTCAGTGCAGTTGGCACCGTTGCACCGCTCCACATCTCTACCGGGATATCTGGCAGGGGATTCGTGATTTCGCTTTCTCCCTATCGATAGGATCTCTCATCGATCGATTGGCCGACCAAGGTGCGGAAGCTTGTCGGCAAAGCAAACGCTCGTCTGGGTGATTTCGGAAAATCACAAATCCACGATCGCCGTATTGAAAACCGATCGATCAAGTCGTCGGAGATTCGAAATCCAAAACCGGCAGATGAACCGCAAACGATCCCCACCCCGCACCCGCAGCGCGATCCGTCCGTCCATCTGGTGTAATCGTCCATGCCCTGCTTCAGCTGGGCTCCGCCGATGCACACTCCATGCCCATCAGCCACGGACACGATCGCGGTGCGGCGCAAATGTTGCCTCATCATTGGCTTTTAATTAACCTTGTGCCGACCGCGTCAGCCCGGGCCGCACCAGGCCGACCGAGCGACCCAGGGCGGCGCAGGCCCAGGCCGTGCAGACCCGCCGGACCCGACCTCACCAGAGCCGCGAGGGTCGGGAGGGCACCCGGAAGGCGGGGAGCGGAGTGGACCAGGCAGATCGGATCGGATCGAGGCGAAACGGACCGAGCTTCTCGGCGCGCACGATCGCCGCGAGACGCGAGGAGCCGAGCCGAGACGAGTCGAGACCCGCGGCAACAAAAGCCACAATCACTCCAGCACTACAACAATAATAATAATCACAATGACTACAACAACAACAAGAACTGCTCCGGAGACCACTACGCCGATCGCAACCAGTGATGTTCATTATTTTTGACAGCTGCAATTGTTGTTGACGTTGATCGCCGACCATCGACCGCATCCGTCCGTCCAGCCGTCCATCTGTCCGTCCGCCCGTCGGCCTGTGGAACGTTGTACGCGTTTAACGCTCGACTACGCAATTTTTTACATCGGCCGCTCTTGATGTTGTTGCTTCGTGTTTTTCCTCTCATTCGCTTATTGTTTAATTCATCATTTGCAGCGTGAATTTCGTGTTTAATTGATTTGCTGTGCAGCGAAATATGAAATTCAGCCGCTGTTGTTGTTGTGTTTGTTGCTGGCGATCCACAGACGGCCGACAGCCGCCGACAGCAGTGAAACCGCAGAGCTGTGAAGTGGCCAGCGGCAACCCTGCTTGCCATCGATCGATCGATCCATCGAGTGTCTTTTTTTGTTTTCGTTTTTTTTTACTTGCTGCTTCTCGACTTGACTTTGTTTTTACTCTTTTTGGTTATCCTCTCGAACTTCCATTGATCGATCGTGAGTCTTGAGAAATTTACGGATTTTCTTTTCCCCATATTGATTTCTGCAATCGACGATTTCAATTCGATTTCCACTCGCTGCCTGCCTCCCTCCCGCATCTCCCTTAGGCGTCGAGTTACTCTTCCCTCTGGCCCGCCGCTCATGCGCCACGGCAGCCTTTGATGCAATCGCTGCCCTCCTCTCTTGTGCCTTCCATCCTCTTCCATTGCCTCTGATCGTTGCTGCCGCGGCTGCTGCTGCTGCACCTTGAGGATGCTGCCGTCAGACCCCTTGGAGCCGCCGAAAGTGGGAGGTCTTTTTATGGTTGCTACGTGAGTCGGCAATAAAGGCGAAACATCCTTCGCTCGGTCTCGCCCCGCTTCGCCTCACCTCGCATTGCCTCCGGTTGGTTCCGTTCGTTCCCTAGCCCCTCGATTCAGACTCTGCGTCGCATCGCAAATTAAAATAATTCATGCAGATTGAGATGTTGAGGCCGGGTCCGGGCGTCCGGTCGGTGGAAGCGACGACTTCCCACCGCTAGGCGCAGGTGTACGAGGGGAGGGGAGGGTCTTGTAAAGGAGAGGGAACTGGGAGGCGTCTCCGAGACAAATAAAACCTCGGATGGAAAACCATTGACATGATTTCGATTGAGTTCTTCGCGAAATTAAAAAATCATCAAATTTCCATCGCAAAATTAAAACCGAATCGCCGTTGCCCCCCTCTCGCCCCTTGACCTATCCCAGCGTGGAAAACGCGTTAATGGTTCACGCCGGTATCTGGCGTCCCCTCCGCCCTCCGCGGAGCGTGCGTGGCCAACGCGATTTGCCGCGATTCGGACGGGGTTCGCTTTGAAGAGTCGTGGATTCGCGGCTCGCCTGCGGATCAAAGCCGCCGTTCGAGGGGCGACGGTGGGGGCGTGGCTCGATTCGCCATCTGGCAATTCGTTTTTCGCTTCGAGCCAGGGTCGGGTTCGGTCGATTCGGTCCACACGGGGAAGAGGCGGGTTGGGGAAACCCTTCAGCCCGATCGCCCCGGGGGAGGGCGGTCGCTCAATCAAAGCCTCTTCCGGTGGCTAGGCCGGCCGCCATGCGTGCTCGCAAATTGACAATAAATTAAATGCAATCGATGCAGCAGCAATCGCCAGACAAACAAACAAACAACCAGGCACACAGACAGAGGGACGGACGGACCAACTGACAGACAGATGGTTAGCGAAGGGACGGACGGACGGATGGAGGGACGATTGTTTGGCTGTCACACAAACGCATTCCATGATTGATGTTCTCTCGCACGCACACGCTCGCGCACACACCCCCACAGAAACCCTCACCCCCACGCAGGAAGCTGCAACGCATGCCGCTGCAACCGGTGGGAGGCAGCGTTTCCGTTTCCGGTGCAGGCCTCTCGCATCCGAACGCTGCAGAGTTGGAAATTTCGAATGGATCTCGTCGTGCGTGGGCTTGGGCGTGGGCGGGTTTCTATTGTTGTTATTGTCAATGTAGTTGTTGTAATTATGTCTTTTTGTTGCTGTTATGCGCCAATTATTGTTGTTGTTCTTGTTGCTGCTGTTGATTTATGTCCAAATTAATTGCAGCTAAGCTCGGTTATTGCTTTGGAAGACCAAACCAAAAAAAAAAAAAAAAAAACACAAACAAGCCCCAAATCATTCCGACTGCCGAACCGAGGACCTCCGTGCGTTAGTCCGTCAGTCAACCGAGGCTACGTTTGTTAGTCCATTCTCTGCTCTCTCTCCCTATTCTCCGCTCTTCCTACTTGCTCTGTGTGAATGAATCCATGTCAATCCATGCCGAAGCCTCCCGTTCTCTCGGCTCTTGTTTTGGCCCACGACCCGTTCAGTTGACGAGACGGGGTCACGCATCGGGTCCAGGACGGGGCAGGACAGGGATAGGAGAAAATTAATTTCATACGCCACGAAGTGGGAAGAGCGAGCAGAGGCGCAGTGATCGATTTTCGATTTTTCCCGCACGACTCGTTCGCCACTGCCTCCAGTTCGTTTCGGAGCCGCTGCCTCGTGGTCATCACTCAGAATTCACTGGCGTCCGCGTCGCCTGATCCCCTGGTGGGAGCGGCGACCGGAAACAGTTGCATAAGCGATGCTGATTCGATTGGCGCTCCAATTCCCAGCCCTCCACGCGCCCGGAGCCCCCAACGGCAGCCGGTCGCTCTCCTCGGCCTTCACAGTCGACTGGAGTGTGCGATTTTCGAAATTCATTTTCGATTTTCAACATCGACTCTTCGACTCGGGGTTCTCTTTTATTGTACATAAATTTCGGGGCCTCGAAGGCGACGAATGATGCATAGTTTTAATGAACAGACGTGCTAAAAAACCACTCGCCTCACAAACGCGTCTCCCACTCGCACCACTCGGCCGGGGCCGCGAATGTTTCGAATGAAGAGGCCGGGGCCCGGTCGAGTGGGGGCGAAAATGATCGACGCCCCGATCAATCAATCGTCCGCTCGCCTCGTGCAGCGCGCGATGGATAAGAAGTGCGAGATGATTTTATATATCCATATGCACGTAGTATTTTGGGGATTTTCAACATATGACGAGCTCTTCAGCACTTACGAAAGAGCGAACAAATGTGGGGAACGGTTTCTTTCTTCGGCTCGGGGGAATTAAAGCAGAGACTCGCCGATGGTGGGATCCCGCCGACCGGAAGTGGGATTCCCCGCGCAAAATGGCGCCACTCGACTCGACTGCGAATAAATCAAGAATGCAAATGGCTAAACTCGAAAACTCTTTCCGAGAATAAATCACGAAAGTGGACGTTGGATGGGTTTCGTTTAAGGTTGTTGATGGGTGGATTGGGGGCTGGCGGGAAAAGGAATTAATTGCGAGACATTAATTCGGCAACTGCTCGATCAATTAAAGCCATAAATTCCAAGATAAGTCCCGGACCGTCGAGGGACCGGACGAGGACGTGCGGCCACTCGAGACGCATTAACGTTTCGTTTCGTTTCGTCGGAGCCCGACATTAACAAATGAACCGGCCAGACAGAAGCATTCAAATTTTACAATAAATTATGAATTTCATCACAATGCAGCAGCAGCACAAACTTCAACCAACAACAACAAAAGGGGAAATAAAAAAATACTCCGAAACGACAAAATGTTCCAAATCTCCCGATCGATGCCGAGGCCTACAGATGATTTGTTGTTGTGCTGTTCCGACCCACATAAGCCCCCATATCGCACGATCATCGAGTGCCGCGGCGGTCCAGACGGCGACGACGGACAACGGATGCGCGGCCATTTTCCGTCTCTTTTCGGGCCCGGCCGCCCGACAGCTGATTTTCATCTCCCAGCGATGACATCAGTTCCCGCGACGACGCGAGGGGCCGCCGGGGACGGAGACGGGCGGGTTCGGCTGCAGTTCCCACAGCAGCGACGATTGAGGTTATGACAAGTTGTGTGAGCGAGTGTGTGAGTGTGCGTGAGTGGGTGGGGATGTGTGTAGAAGCGACGACGGCTCCACCGCGACTTCGATCCGACAGCGATTTCCTCCTCCGACGCATGGTGTTTTATTGTTGGTATTGTTGCTGTTTTTGTTGTTGTTGTTCCGGTGTCTCGAATTTATTTGAAATTTTGAACGCGCATTACTAATAACAACAACAAGAATAGCAAGGGACTCGTCTTCAGCTATGCATTTTTATGACCCTCGATAGCACTCCGAAAGGTTTTATTAATTTTATGCCATATTCTACGAATCGCTGTGGATGTGTTTTAATCGCCTTGGGCCCGAAGGGTTCCCGAACCCGCGGCCCCCCGGTTGCGGATAGGGGAGCGAGCGGGAGCGGGACGTCGGACAGGCTCCAACTGGCGGATGTTTACGATGAGGCCTCGAGGGCCGGCCGGCCGACCAACTGAGCGACCAACCGGCCACCCGCCCCCGCCTTTGATGCTTTGAAGTCATCCGAAGAATTACACGAAATCGGGGAATAAAATCCCATTCATTCACAAATTTTCTCGGTGGCCCCTCGCGGTTTTGATTTGATTGTCGTGCGGCTCGCTGTAGTTGTAAATGTTGTAAATGTTGTAGCGTCGGTCCCTCCCAGCAGTTTCTATTGATGGCTTTTATTTACGACGGCGTAGGAAGTTCGCGCTTCTCGGAAGTCGGCTCTTGAAGTGCGTTTTGGCCCGGCTCGACGGAAGCGGCGGAGGAAATCGAGGCTTGGGGAGCGGTAGCTACGGTCTGAGGAGAACCGAATCGAACCACTAAAGGGGGGTCGTCGAGGTTTTCTCCGAAATCAAGGAACGGACATTGGTTGATTCAGTGAAAGAACCGTGAAATTGTTGCTAAAGGAACTTTGGGTCGAAAAATCTCCTGTTGCGTCCTCAATTAAGTCCGGTCAGTGCCGATATGGCAGCTCGGTGCACTGAAGAGACAGCCCAATAAGCTGTCGATACGGTAGTGGTCAACTTCCCACTTTTTGTCGATAAGTCCGACTCCCCCGACCCCACACACACAGGTGGACGCCGGCCATTCAAATCAAACTCCACTGATCGTGTCAATATAAAACGCTCCTCCATGTCCTTTGTTTCGTCCTGAAGACCCCTCGACAATCGGCGACCGGCGACTGGCGATCGACCGACCCCCTGCCTGCAGCGTGAAATTCCAATTTTTTCCCCCAGGCTCCCCTTTGTTCTACCTTCGCCTCTCACGAAAAAACCCAAACCATATCTGATCGATCCCTTCTGCACCTTCCTTTGTTTTCCGCGATCTTCCTCGGCTCTGCCGTGCCCTCGACCGCATCACGATCTGGGGTTCGTTGTTTTTTCCCGTGATCGGTTCGGATCAGATCGGGGAAGAGAGAGAGAGAGACAGACAGACAGACAGGAGCAACAACAATAACGACAACAACAACAACAAAGGCAACAACAATAAGAGCCGTCCACAGAAGCGCAAAAAACGATCGTGCGCTGAACGTCGCATGCTGTGCGCGACGCACACGCATCGGGGGCAATTATGGATTCAGCGAAATCTGCCCCAACGAACAACAACAACAACAACAACAATCGATCCACCGATCCGCCGAGCGGACAAAAGGAACGACGGCCGGACAAATAACATAACAGCGAGAAGAGGATCCTGTATTACGCTGCAGGTTAAGACGAAGGAGCCCCAGAGCCCGGGGAGGCCGCCGAGGCGGGTGAGGAGGTGCGAAGAGGGGAAGGGAAGAAATGGGAAGAGACGGCGGGACGTCGTCGCGTCGCCGGGGTCCTCTCCGCAAACATTGGGAACAGCTGCTGCGGACGCATTAAAGTGCCCGCTGGCAGGGCGATCACTCGATCCCCGGCTTCTTTGGAATCGATCTGGCGAGATCTTTCGTCGTCTGTCGGTCCCTCAGTCGGTCGGCCTGTCTGGCCTGCTGTCCCTCTGTCGGCTGGCTTTCGACCTGCATGCCTGCCGCCTGCTTCTTCTCCGCTTTTAATCCCTTCGCATAATTGAAGAAAAACATGCAAGGGTTTTAGGGAGCATTTAGTCCGCCGAATGAACGACGAAGGGGCGACAGACGGACGAACGGACAAGCGGTCGATTGGCCCGAGGGACGGCCGAGGATCCTGCCTTTGAAATGACGACCACGACGACGATGGAAACGACAGCGAGCAGCGGCGGCGGGCGACGTGGATCAGCATGCGATCGCTCTCCAGCGCCCGCTGATCCGCAATAATCCGTCTTTTGTTGCCGCTGTCATGAGCAGCGGGCAGGACGACAGACCAGTCGTCCGTCCGTCTCTCCGCCTGGTCGACGAGGCGGTCCCGATGTGCGATGCGTAGTTCCAGGGGCACTCGTGCAAAGGGTTCGCCTTTGGTTCGACTCGGCTTGGTTCGCGCTCCTTTTACGCTTTCTTCTTCCTCATCTGTTGTTGTTCTGACTGATTGTGTTGTTGCTGCTGCCGCTGTTGCTGTCGTCCTGTCGCTGCCGCTGCCGGTCCTGCCGGTGGTGGTTTTGCATATCAATTTAATGGGCCTGCGTCCCGCTCCGTCGCCGCCGCCCCAGCCGCAGCAGGTCGTCCTAATGCGAGGCCAATCGCGATTCATCTCCATTGTCCGCATTTAATGCCGGTCTTAGCATCGGGTTTCCAGCCCTCGCCGGTAATGATGGCGGCCGCGATCACTTGCGATCGCCGCGACGCGCTGAACCGCAGAGGGGAGGATGGATGAGTCGGAGGATGAGCCGGAGCGGAAAACACTTAACCCTTGCACGGCCGACCGATCGACCCAACGAAGCCGCCAGAGTTCGGCGGCGTCGGGGTCTGGAGCGATCGTGTTCTGGTGTCTTGTGCAACGATGCTGGACGAAGAGTCGCCGATAACCCTCCCACGACGATTATTGTTCTTAGTGAACCCTCTTTTTCTAGCCACCAAAAACATATTTAAGAATTGAATTTTTGATAATCAATCATCAGTTGTGTTTGGAGAAATTCTTTGGCTCTGCTTCATTGGATTTAGGAAATTGCAGAAGCCAACTTCGAAATTTTTAAGAGAGTTAGGGGCGCTCTCTTCGATGCATTGCACGATTTTCTCTTCTCTCTCCCTCTGGACGAAGTTCTTGGCAGAGAAAAATACAACCAAAATATTTTGAATTCGAAATTTTCACAAAAAAGGAAAATAAAATTTATGAAAATATTTCGGAAAATTGAATATAAATCGGGAAAAAAATAGAAATATAAAATTCATTATTTCCGAGTGAATTTTCCCGAAACGAGCGAGAAAATACGATGAAAACATATGTTTTTCTCGTCCGCCACAGCCCGAAAAGAGCGCGGCCCGCCTCGCATCCGACGGATGCGCGCTCTTAACTTCGAAATTCGAACATGACTCTCTCGCTCGCTCGCCCGTCCGCCACTGCGGGTCGGTGCGCGCCGCCAGCTCGGGATGGTTTTCAAAAACAAACGCCGTCCGCCTCAGTCAGTGGCCGACCGCCGGGAGAGAAAGTTGTGTTCGTCCGTCGAACCGAACTGAGTCGAGCAGAGTCGAAGTGAATCGAATCGAATCCACAGACGAGAAGATACAAAGTCGAAGCGAGCGAATCGAGTGTGGATTTCGAGATGCACGCCTGAAGTATTGTGTCTTGCGGATTGACGATGAGCGCCCGCGGAGTGAAGTGAAGTTAAATCGTGGAAGGCGCAACTAAATCGAGCAATCGAAAGCGAAACAATAAAATAAATTCGAGGTGAAGTAGAGCAGACGAGCAAAGTGAAATACAGAGATAAACTACAGTCGAAGAAGATTCGCCGATACAAATGTATCGGACGGATTGACGCCGTGCTAATTACCGTGTTCGCATCCGACGGCAGCGACGTCGCCGTCACCGTCGACGGCAGCTGATCGGGCGGTCAGCACCCAAGCGCCCCACCCCGCCCCGCACGCCGGCCCCTTTGGCGCTTCTCGCCGCGAACGAACGAACGTAAATAAAACGGCAGCGTTCGCTGCACGCCGCCCCTGGACCCGCCCCCGCCGCACGACCACGGCCGTGTCGTCGCCAGCGTTCTTGCGAATTCTTCGGGCTCCGTCGCCGCCGCCGTTTTGCCGCTGTTGTTGTCGTCATTGTTGTTGTCTGCGTCGCCGCGTCGCATGCGAGACACAATTTCCAAGCGAAAACAAACAAACAAAATAAACGGACAGACAGGCAACAACAACAACCACTGCCACTGCTACGGTACAATAACAACGAAACAACAACAAGAACGCGATTGTTTACCAACAATTTCGAGGCTCCGCGACGTATCGAAAATATCGATAGCGCAAATATGAAAATAAAATAAAAACGCTATTACAATTCAAAAATACAACAACGACAACAAACCATATACTACAACAACAAGAGATACTGCAACAACGAGTTTTGACGACTGTCCAAAAATTAAGGTTCTCCCGAATTTCGTGGAATTTCCTGAAAACCAGGGAGGCAGAGTGAACGAGAGAGTGAGAAAGAGAGAGCGGGAGAGGGAGATAAATTTACAAGTCGTAAACATTTTACGACGGCCGAGGAGGAGCGAAATTTCCAGGACCGGGACCAGGACCAGAGCCAGGGCCGGAGCCAGGACCAATTTTAACGCACGCACAATTTTTATACCTCCGAAACAACAACAACAACAACAAAAACAATATTATACTATTTACAAAACCAAAACCAGTCCCGAAGTGGCAGAAGAAGAAGAAGAAGAATCAAACGACGTCCGCACGTTGCTGCATTCGAGGCGAGCGACCGACAGACAGACGTGAGGGAGGGTGACAGAGATAGCGATAGGGTGAGAGCGAAGGAAGCTACCTGTCATTCGAAGGATACGCGGAAATGCTTTATAACAACAACAAGAACAACAACAACTGCAACAACAGCTATAGTAATATCAAAAACATTGGCAAACAACAACAAAAACAACAAGAACATCAGCGCAGCCAACGAAATTACGTTTAACGAGGAACAAAAAGATACTCGAAGGATTACCTAGGCAAACACACGCACACACACACATATATACACGGACAAACTGCCAGGAGCCCGAGCGCACACACAAAGCCAGAGAGAGAGAGAGAGAGACCGAGAGCGAGAGGACGTAAATCCTTGGCGGAAAGAACTTCACGATTTTCGGCCATCCCTCGTCCTGCCCGACGTCTTCTTATTGTGTTTTTGTTGTTGTTTTCTTCGTCCTGCTGCCCTGTTGTTGCCCGACGTCTTTGGCGCGCTCTGAGCCAATAAATCACTCGCGTGCTGGGCAGCAGCAACAACGACAACAACCACAACAATAACAAGAACAACATCATCGACAACACCCCGCCGACGGAGGACTCGCAGGATAAGGAGCAGGGCTACTACGCCAGAGCGCGAGTGAGAGAGCGAAAGAGATAGAGATAAGCGGAGATCGAAAGAGGAGTCAACAATGGCGGGAAATCTCGTTAAATGGTGGAAACACAAAATCCTCGGCGGCTACAAACAATTCTCAGGTATGTTCAGTGTCAACAACAAACAAAAATCGACCCGAATTTATGTCGGACAAACCCCGGGTGCCCCAGGATCTCGCCCCGAGGACGTTGGGGTTCTCCCGGGGGCGCCGGGACTCAATTGGGGGAGGTTAATTTATCGGGGCCCGGGCGGGACCCTCGTTGGATTTATGACACCTTGGCGCTGGTGTCGGGCAGGAAGTCGTTGTCAGAGGTCAACAGGGCGACGAGGCCCAGCGACCTCTGTGTCCCCAGGATCGGGGCTCCTTGGGTTGCCCTCGCTCCTATTGAAAACGTCTCCTTCAACCTCAGCCCCTGACTCACGGAGTCGGGTCGGGTCTCCGTTCGGCCAGATTTGATCACTCGATCTTCCCCTTCCTCCGGTTGTCAACTGGTTGTCCACCGAAATTGACTCATCGCTCTGCCGCGAACCGGGCTGGTCGTCCGTCGAGTGCCCTCGAAAGGCTTGAGAATCTCAAGAATTCTTTTACTGCCGCGCCTTCAAAGCGAACGGCGCGGCGGAGCGAAAGCAACAACAAAATGGAACATCATTCCACGATCCCATTGAGCAACAACAACAATAACAACCATAAGAAGAACCAGAACGACAAGAGAATAACGACAAAGAAAAACAACATCGAAAATATTAATAACAGAAACGA